>JAWDGP010002624.1:922500-1020000 GCA_033675545.1 Elysia crispata | reverse complement strand
CTATGGTATATACATAATGGTGACTTTTTAGCGTTCTATCATAAAAAAAAAAGTCCAGTTCTTTGTTTAAGACTCAAAATATTTTCATTCTTGTTAAACTTTATTATCTTTTCGCCATTGTGCTGATTAAAAAATAGTCGCATTTGTGAGAATCTCAAAAAGCGTTCACAACTAAACATTTGGCAAGCTTAAAACGTATCTGTCGAATTGGCAGAATTCTTCGAAAATTATGGTCATCTAGATCTAGATCCAGATTTCCATCTTTAGTTACGACTGCGTGACTTGGCCAGTGTAAGACTAGCATTTAGACTAGCATTAAGACTAGCATTTTCAACCAACCATGATTATGGCAGAGACGAAAAGACCAGTGGACCTTTGTGGCGACTCCTGACTGTACCAGCTGTCCGTCGATAGACGCGAGTCTAGTCCAGGCGAAAATCTCTCTGACCGCCGGACTCTTGAGTAGCCGTCTCTATGTCGGTCTTCAGGCAGCTCCAGGCCCAGACATCCCAAGACCTCGAGGCTTTATTTGGAGCAGAGAAAACAGAAATAAACACGGAGGGCTCAAATTTCCTCGGCCACTCCACTCGGGTCAGCGAAGTCACCGAGAAATTGGTCGAGCGCGGAGGAGATGATTGGAAAATAAATAAAGCGCTGCTCGGGGCAGCTCCTCTAACTTTCTCTCTCCATCTCGGAATGCGCCACGGTTTGTCTGGGCCTGTGCTGGAGGTGGAGCTCCTTTCTTGCCTGATTCGGGGAGGTAGAAGTTCAGGGTTAAAGTTTAAATGTTTTTTAAATTTCTAGTGGACAACTGATACTCGACTAACAATGTTCCAATGGTGCCCGTAAGATATATTACACAAGAAACTGGTGAGAATTAAAATGTTTTAGAGAAACTGATAATGTAACGAAAAAAACTTCCAGTTTAACTTTCTTGTTTCATTCAGGTATTTTGAGAAAACAAGTGAAAGCTGTTGATTACTCAAAATTGACCTTTCATCAAAGCTTCCTTGAAAGGGGGGATTTAAAAAGTGATTTTGCAGCCAAGGAGTGAAATAATAGTATGGCTGGTTCTCGATGCCGTTCTAGAACTTTAAAGTCCCTCGATCGTCGTCTGTACACTTACGAATATTATTTTGCAATATGCCTTTTTTCTCATTTACTTTGCCGCCACATATCGCACAAAGAAAAAGAATTGGGAGATAATAGATGGATTTAACATACCTGGTAACTTAAAGTTTATCAACGATATTCTGTGTTGTTATTTTCTGATCTGATATCAAGGTGTAATACACGAACACGAAAAAAAAATTAATTAAAAAAGTTCGATAACGAAATCAATATTTTAACACAGGTCGTTGCGTTTTAACATGAAACTAACAATTACGTGGGAAAACAAATAAACCACCAACCATTCAGTCCGACAAGCACTGACCTAAAAAAAAATATTGTAAATTACCAATTTCGTGTGATAATAACTGTAATGTTATGCTAGTTGGCTCTGAAAAAGACCGAGCTTGGCGTTTAATGGCTATGCGTCTCAGGAATACTCTTGGTAATCTTACCAAATAGTTCTTTCAACGCTTCAAATGAAGGAAAGCAAAGAGAGACGATGCATTAAAATGAAATTCTCTAAACTTATTGCATTTCTGATTGCTGTCGAAGACACGCGATCCCCTATAGTACACGCGGTACCAACGTGATGGACTTTGATCAATCCAGATTTTATGTTCATGACCACACTAATTGTAATCTGTAAACAATAGTAAACAGAACATGGTTTTGGAAATGTTTCTACACGGCTATCCCAATCACTTCACAGTAAACCTAGACAGCTTTCCGTAATCAAACACTTACCAAAACAAGTGAGCCGGCTGTCCCGCTAGAATCAAACAGCAATTGATTGCAAGATCCCAGTGGTCAGGCCGCCCGCTCGTTTGCTTGTGTTCGATTAGGCTGGCGCTCCCTCGGTACCCGGTGTCAAAACACGCCTCCTGATTAAGGCGCGCCCCACAAATGGCGGAAGTGATTGGCGCTGTGGAATCTAAACAAAGTGAACAAGGCTTTGATCAATGGACAGAACATGGGGAGATAAACAAGGAGACGAGGACTGGGAAGAGAGCGCGGAATCTTTGGCAAGGTAGTTCAGGAAGGAAGATGTGGCTTCGTTAAAGGAATTTTGTGAAGTTATAAGTTTGTAGAATTTATGAAAAACGAATAGTATTGATACAGATATTTGTTAGAACAGTTAATATAGAATTGTTGAAGCCCTGTGGCCACTGTTAGTGGTGGGCTCGGTGTGTCAATCTCTTCAATCTTAATTCAATCAATATGACATACACAATTCAAATCTCTATCTCTCTACCAGCGAGGAAGTGAAAAATTCAAATGTATTTAGCAAAGCTTCCCACCTACATATAAAAGCATCTTTTAGTTTAGAGGAATATTTTAGCCTAAGATATAAAGTTTTTAACCCTACACATAAAAGCATCTTTTAGTTAGAGAAATAGTTTAGTCTAAGATATTAATTTTTTAACCCTATTCTTAGTTAAAACGATTGGAGAATCCATTAAATTTTTAAGAAGTTGGAGGCGTAACTGGACGCATCCCTAAGATAAACACACGCGCGCTGCATTTAGTCGCAATATAGATCTGGAGAAAGGTTGATAATGCCGTCAAAGCTTCTCACTGGACGTCTTACAAAATTCCAAGTTTAAAAGGTCCATTTAGGGAACTTCAGATTAAAAACAACATTAAAATTGACCAAGCTGTATTTTAGCCCCAGGCTATGCGACATGTCTCTTTTTACTCGTAATGATATACATTTACTTGTTGATTATAAAATACTTAAGGATATCTAAAAGCAAAGCTTGAGAGGAAAAAGAATCTCATCAAGAATTTGTCAACACTGAATGATTCAGCCATATATAAGATATTATCGTGTCTCTTGACACAGTACTGTGGGATATTTGTGAATATTAAAAGTGCGAAGTTAAAAATACCGAGTTACACACAAAACCAATTTGAAATATCTCTAATATGACTATCTCTAATATGACGAGGATATCTGGACCTAATTAAGTCTCTTTGAGTTTAATGGTTACATTCGATCGAGTCTGCTACAGTCATGTTGGAGAGTATTATAATTATCTCCCCTCGAGTAGAGTGTCTCTTTTGTTCTCAGGGAGATCAGTAACTCAAGGGATGGAGGTCGCTCGCCTGCTCAAACTCAGGTGATCTTCCACTGCCCTCACAAGAGGATGCTCTTTCAACTCACCTGTGTTCCTCCAGTAAACACATCCATGTGATAGAAATAAAAGAACTGATACCCTTGTAAAATATGCACCCGGTGACCTCATTTCTTTTCTCCTTCTTTTCCCTCCGCTCCAATGAGGATGGCCAGCAAGACCGCTGTGGCATTAATTTGTCTGATCAGGTGAGCTTCAGGCGCTAGCGCTGCGGGTTGAAATACATGTCTATCATAATCATCTCAACAGTCGCAGAATGGATCGATTGGTTTTGGCTCATCTCATTTAAGTCTTGTCCTCAAACATCGAGAAGTGAGGATCAACTTGCGGCCTATCTTTCCTTGCAAGAGTCTAAAGTCTGAATTCATCTCATTGTGGTTACACACACTCTTCTTATCATCAGGCAACTACTCTCTTAGTTTTCGCAAGATTTGCATGCTCGCCCATCTTCCTTTAAAATGAGTAACGTGCGAAACAATGTGTGTTATTTGCTATATGAGCAGTGCTGCACCAATTTAATCATTGTGAGGTTTACATTTAAAATATGACAAACGAAGAGAAGAGTGCAGGAACATATTATTAGAGCAGCAAAACAAACAAATCATCAATATATTAATCAGTTTATGACTGATCGATCACCCCGTCATTCACCATCAAACCTCCCAGGTGCTAACTCTACACAGTTTTTAAAAATCTGCCTAGGAAAACAACTGGTAGAAGAATACCATAACGGCCCAATCTAGTGTTACAGATAACCCGAAGACGAATCTCTTTCTTCCTCTATCTTGACTTGCCAAACCCAAAAGGTGAAAAGAAAATCATTGTGTACCAAGAGATCAAAGATTCAAAGACTCGGATACTTGTTATATTGTCGCTATCAATCAATGTAAAAAATCTAACATCCATCTGGCCTACTTGTTATTATCTTAGTAATTGTGTGGAATCTATCAAAGCCTATCTCTCAATCTAAGGTCTGTCTAAGAGGTGGCACATGTTTTCATCAAAAGATCAAAGAACAAACAAAACTGAACTCAACACTCGATGGTACATCAAGATCAATGTGGGATCGGTACTCCTTTCTGAGAAGAGATATTATTCTTATTGTTTCAAGTCTCCTAAGTATCTCGTAAGTGTCAATTGAGATAGAGATTGGGTGAAATAAACCTCCGTGGCGGATAAAGGTGGAGTGTAACCCACTCTGACAACTACGCCAGATAAACCCAGAAACCCAGATATTCCTGGGACAAGGGCTTGTTTCATGTAGGTTCTAAAGGCGGATTGGATTGGAGCTGAAGTGTACCTCCAAACTTTGGGTTCGTTTCTTCTACAAAGACTGTTGTCTGTTCTGAATTTACACTCCTTGTAAGAAAAAATTACAGCGAATCTGTACGTTGCTGCATGGTATTTTTGGATTCTTTTATCCTGTCCTCAGCTGCAAACAAGAGGGAAGGGAGGGGCTTCGGGCTGGAGTCATGATTCACATCAGTCTTCATATTGTCCGGAAACCATCTTTATGTGACCAAAAGACCATCAGTTGACGATCACTTTGAACAAAGGGTTGGAGTGAAACACATTTACTCGATCCATTGCCCAAAATGAATAGTCCAGACAGTTAGACGCCAATGTTTTAACATAGCAAACCCAAGTACCGTGTAAAAAGACACAATGAGATCTGATCTGAAATCACAGGTTGTTTCTTTTTTTTTTTTTTTTTGCGTAATTTGGATCAACATTGTAATTTATGAACACTATTGGTGCTAGAACTCTTTACCTCTGCCATGTTTGACGCTGACTTAAAGGTTTAAAGTCCATCAAACATGGCAAGTCCCCGGTGGCCGTGTTGGCAATGCGATGACCCAAGTCTCCGTTGGCAGCGGTGGTCAATACTCCTGGTCAAGAATGGTCGAAAAACGACAGTGGCTGTTCTCCATTTTTTTTTTAGCTCAACTTCCTCGCTAGGTTTTTGTGTGGCTGAAGTTTTCCAGAACAATCTTAACCAGAAAGAATAGGCCCACACTGCTTGACACCGGCGGAGTCACTTCAATTCCTCTTTTGTTCAACAACAAGATTGCATGAGCTTTTTACTTTTGGAACAATCTTGCTCTGGAGAGAGGACTCGTACAGTCATAGACAGTATCAAATCTTCAAGTGGTCAGACCGCGAGCAGACAACCATGATTCCATTAGGAAAGTCATCATTGAAAAGATTAAAGTGACCTTGATAAAAGAACGAAACGAGGCAGTGTTTATACCACGGCTAACGTTCACCAGTGATCTCCTTCACATACGGAGAGAGGTTGCGATGAATCATGTTTCTAAATAAATAAAGTCTGGGGCAGCAAACAGACACAAACAAGTTCCCATCTGGCAGACAATCTCCTTGTTTTGCGTATCCTCGGGCAATTCCAGAGAAGTACACGTATTGACATAAAGCTGACAGGATAGTTATGTCTATTTCATATAAACAAGCCATGTTATTTACAAACCTTTCATGAGCCTTAAAACCTCTATGCCTTAAGTTTACCTGCAGATTTATATCCTAGTTTAAAAACATTTTTCGGTTTATAATTAGCAATGAACTCAAGCCTGTCTACATTTCAGAATAATAAACAGCGTAGGGCGTGTTTGGGAAGCGCCGTGGACTCTGGTTAAAAAAATGTCCACCGTGTGATCTTCAGACGTCATTCGATGTGAGTTTGAGAGTTTGGGTTAGTTTGAGGTCTCATCTTTTTCACCCCGCCTTGCTTGACAGCAGCTGGTTAATATGGAAAAGAGACCTAAGGTACTTTCTTATTGTTGAAGTCGAGTGGCTGTAACAAACAACCATAGTTAAGACTGACTGGTAATATTTCCTCTTTTTAAATTTAATGAGGAGAATGCTCCACCTATTATCACCTTCACACGACGAAGAGTAATACTGGGGTGTCCCAGCTACTGCCTACTGCCACGGATTCTTCACTCTTGAAGATAGACGGTTCCATACCCCAGAGTTGCCTCCCTATATCACTCGCGGCGCATGGTATCTTTAAACAAAACAATCCTAGCTGTGGAGTGAGGGTCGCTTCACGCCCTGACGGCGGCTCTGTCAACAGGTTCTCGGGTTTCACATCTTTCTTTGTCTTTATCACTGCGTTGCTTATATCATGAGCATCGCCTTATCTCTTACAAATTCCGCAACAATGGCGGTGAGAGATATTGAGCGGGAGCTGAACAGTTTGGATCGGCTACGATCGTAATAGTTCCACCTATTAGTGTAACTGTTGTTTTGGCATGTCTGCTTTATTTCTCCGCTAACCGACACGGAGAAACCATTATAACATTTCATCTCCACCTGTCTGTCTCTGTTTGAGTGGGTCCACCGGTCTATGTGGTTGTCACTAACTTACACTCACCATCTCAGTGAAAATCTCTCACAAGTTTCCATGCAGACTCAATTTCTTGAGTTACGGGTCTTATTTCATTTTACGCTTCAGTATCATATCCTTAAATTGTTCGTTTAATAGAGAACGCAGGCTAAAGCAAATGTTATATAACAATAACGCATAAACTGTATTTTTTTTCTTTCAAGAAAGGTAATGGGTATGGCAAAAAAAAAAAAAACCCACAAATAAGAACAACAAAAAAATAACAGCGGTTTGAAACAATGGTAACAGTTGTTGAACATAAACGCAGCTACAGATAAGCGAAACAGCGATATACATATCAAACAAGTCTGTCAGTTTCATCCACCCTAAATCAAGCAAACTGCCAGGTGAACTATCCGTATCGTCAGTCAACTTACACCGATGATTATCATAGCTGTAAGCAAAACACCAAACAATAGGAGCGAGAGAGAGAGAGAGGAAGGGAGAGAAAAAGAGAGGGTGGGAGAGAGAGGAAGGGAGAGAGAGAGAGGGAGGGAGGGAGAGAGAGAGGGGGAGGGAGGGAGAGAGAGAGAGAGAGAGAGAGAGAGAGAGAGAGAGAGAGAGAGAGAGAGAGAGAGAAGAGCTTACAGATGTTACTTGGTTCACTCAGATATGGGGATATATTTTATCAAGCATTTTTAGTCATTAAAATCACAATAGAACATACACCCTCTCTCTCTCTCTCTCTCTCTCTCTCTCTCTCTCTCTCTCTCTCTCTCGCATTCTTCTTTTATCTCTCATACAAAGACTCATCCTCTCTCACTCTCGGTCAAAATTTCCCGCTGTCTCTCTCTTCTTCTCTGCTCTAGTCCCTTTCTCTTACGCTTTCTTTGTCTGTCTGTCTGCCTCTCTCTCTCTCTCTCTCTCTCTCTCTCTCTCTCTCTCTCTCTCTCTCTCTCTCTCTCTCTCTCTCTCTCTCTCTATCCCCGTGATGATGCTATTTGTCAACGCTTTTCGGGCGATCTGTTTTAATGACAGCTTTGACCCATTGTGACCTCAATAACACTTAGACATTTCTTTAAAGGTTTTCTGTTATAAGCATTACCAATCTCTTTACATTATTCTGCCATGTTTTATTTCCCATTCTCACCTTCCTCAAGTTGGCTTCATGTGGGGAGACAAAAAAGAAAAGAGAAGGAAAAACTCACCCTAGAAACGTGTAAAGAATTTGCTTATGTGAGTCCAATAATTCTCGAGTGTGAAGATAATAAAGTTTAGTTTCCAGGATTATAAAAATAAAAACCTTTTTCTTGGAGGAGTTAACAAATTTTTTGAACTCACCAGAACAACATTTACCATTGTTTTAATATCTTATCTACCCCCCACCCCCAACCCCTTCCTTTTCCCCCTCACCTGTCCGTCAATTTCCATGTGCCGTAATTATTCACGTCCCACATAACACTGCACCTCCCCTCCCCCCTCCCCGCGCAACTTTTTCCTCGTTAGTTCCCCTTCTTCTAAACCCCTTCATCACTCACCTTATTTTCAAGTCGCATCATCTCCATTCTCTAATTGTTTTGCTTTACAGTTTTCTTGCCCAGTTTTCCCTAATATCTCCAGTCCGACCCAGTTTCCAACCCAAGATTTGGACTGATCTTCCAGCCCTAATGGCCCCGTATGGTCTCCACCTGTTAACACGACCCGACGGAGCACGGAGCCCCACCCCTCCAGAGCTCGCAGCTACGTGTCAAACGCTCAAAATCAACAGATCCTAAAGATGGCCTGGCCTGGAATTCGACCCCATTTCCTCACAGGTTGATGGCAAACTGATTGTTTGGGCATCCACCAGTCCACACCTCGGAAAGGTCGGACAAACTGACCTCCTTGGCCAGAAGTCTCTGGAGCTAGTATCGGAGAACCATTGTCTTCAGATACAGATAGAGGGGCCAGGGCGCCAAGCCTTTGTTTTCAGATACAAAACACCAGTGTGGCTTTGATGAAATTGGTGTTAACAATACCGGTCGTATCAAATTCCAATCAGGAATCCTACTTTTGTTTTCCCGATATCTTTCAGCGCGGTGAGGTGGGATGAGCGATTTCAACCATCACCTATCATGTAGATCAGATCTCAGCAATAACTATGTCATGTATGATTTGATGAAAGAGTAGTACGCCCCCCCCCCCCCCTTTCCCCTGCCCCATTCCCCCCTTCCCCCCAGTTCGTTAAAAAAAAAAACTGGATGAGACTTATTGCCCGTAAAATGTCTCAAAATTGCTGCATGCTAGGTGAAGTTAAAGCGAAACTAAAGAGAAAAGAATGTACGTTAGGGTAATATTGGTCCTCTTCAAGGAACCTAGATCATGTTCAGTTTCACACATTGTTCGACTTTAAAAAAGGGACTTAAGCAACGCGCTCTTTTTTCCATTAAATATTTATAGTGATCCCAATCATCGAACTTCATCGATCCACATGACTCATTCTTTGTCTAGAGATCCATTTAAACCTTATTTTGCTCGTGCGTGGTTTTTTTTTTTTTCAATTTTTTTTTTAAATATGGAATTCACCCGTTTGAGGTGGAGAGGGCTTTAGAATAAAAGACAATGAAGGTAGCAGGAAAATGTAGAGAAAGGGAGAATGTGTGGATGTGAAATTGTAAATAAGAGGGGAGAGAGAGAGAGAGGGGGAGACAGAAAGAGAGAGAGAGGCGGGGAAAGAGTGAGACAGAGAGACAGAGAGAGAGAGGGAAAAACAGATAGAGAAGAGGTTAAAAGTTAGGGGGGGGGGGGAGTCAAGGCATAGCGGGAGAGGGAAAAAAGTTAGAGAGACAGAAAGAGATGACGAAAACATAGTAAGACAATTAAATTTGATCAAGACTTATGAACAGAGATAAAGTGAAGGGGTGTATAGATAGACCATAAAGAAAAGAGACAGAAGGTAAAAAAGACTTGTGAAATATTTCGAAGTTATAAAAGAAAACAGTAAAGGAAACCAAAGTAAAAAAAAATGATGCGAAAACATAAACACTTAGTCTAGCAGAGTCGATCTTTTCTTTCCTATCGCCGAGTGTGTGAGGTCATGTAGGTGTGATGGGGCCACATAGACGTCTCCTCCCCGCTTGGACCATTAAATACAAGAGGAACAAGATAACACTGGTCTCCAGGCAATATCTCGTCTGGGACACTTCACAGACACACTTCAAGTGTTTCCTTTACAGTCAATAAACATCTGAGAGTCACTGTCCACCCAGGACTTTAATTTGACTTTTCAGAGGCGTCTACCTAGAATCTCGACCTATAGCACTCCGTGGTCTTGTATCAGCTCCCGTGTTGTACTTCCAGTTATCTATTTATAGGTTACCAGGTCCAACAGGACTCCCGAGTAGAGGATGTGGAGACAAACTTAGGGGACGTTGAAAAATGAAGTAGAATGGGGCGCCGGAAGATAATATTATTGTTTTTGCTTACCGAAGAAAACTTGTTCTCAGCTTAGCTATTTTTTTTTATTTTTTGTAAGTTCAAATCTGACCCCTTGTGCTATTTTTCCTGGCTGATAGGATCCGTGGAGTGGATGCCCCTTTATAGCCAGGGTATCAAATGATACGCTATCAAGATGCATCCAATCAAATCAGGTTTTTGGTATGAAAGGTGTCTCAAGTTTAACTCAAGTGGTGTCTCATATTGCTAGTCTAGTGCTTAATTGCTCCATTGTACGCTCACTTTGGACTTCCCTCTGAAGGTCATTAGTACATTTTTAGTGCAAATTTTGCCAAAGTTTACCCGTAGTTCTTAAAGGAAAACATGTACAAATGCCTTCTCCACCTTTGTTTGTGTCTTTTATAGGTAGGCAAGAGGAGTAAGTTTTCGAGTTTGTTTTTCTATGGACATAAAAAAACAGCACCACATTTTTCCCCTGACAGTTTTCTTGACAACAATTTATGATATGGAGATCTCCCGAGCTATGGCAATAAATGATAGTGTACCAGATCCACAGCATCTCTGAGATATAGACACCAACCCCTCTCAAGCTGCATGCTCTATCAAACTAGTTTGCTTTTGTCCAGTTTGTTACTAGCGGTCAACGTCCACCAAGCCTAAACAGTAATGGCTGTACAAGTTTTATCACAGCTATTATATCTAATGATTCCTTTTTAACTTTATTTTACAGTCAAACTCCCTGGAAGCTCGGGCAAATTTCTATTAAATTTATTCATGCCCCTTCAACGCGGGGGGTATGTTGTGTGACACGATAGGCCCTTCTTTTTCCCTACCTCTTCTTTAATCAGTCCTCTGTTCAAGGGAGGTGTAAACACTGTATGCGTGTTGCAAGATGTGAAGATAGATCTTAAACCAAAAGATTTAACTACATCTTGGGATAAAAGAATGCATTTCAGAGAAAACGAGCCCATCAACGGGTAAACCATAATAACTTTTTTTTATATTTCAATATCTTGCGATGGGAGCAACTTTTGTAGATCCTGACTAAATGATAACATGGTTCAAATAAAATGTAATGCAAATTTTGTGGCGACGACTGGGAGAGCGAGCTGCATCAGGTCTATAAATAATAGTCCAATAGGAAAGGTCTTCCATTTTAGAACCAGTCCAATCAGACATAACCATTGTCTTGAGCAAGGAAACTCTGCTTCTTATTTCTTTTTCAACTGGATAAATCTTTGTTTTGAATGAAAGAACAAGGTAATGCAGCTAATGCCAAAGCTGATGTGGCCTGCTTATGAGAGAAGGGTAAGAAAGGATGTTTGTGGTTGAGATGAGCACATAAAAATCAGATCATCATAACAGCGTTTATCATAGGAAAGTATTGAAAAAATTTTTTTTGCCAGAAAAAAACTGTAAGGCAATGAGAGAAAACCTACAGTATGCCTCTGCTTTACAACTGTGTCGTTGTCTGCTCGTGATGATGTAAAAAATATTGGAGAGAGGTTGGTGGCTAAATGGGCTAGCAAAATTTGTTTCAGCACGCATTCAGCAGCTAGATAAATTATACGGATGCAGACTGAGGGAGGTGGGGAGAGGAGAGGAGAGAGAGAGAGAGAGAGAGAGAGAGAGAGAGAGAGAGGGAGAGAGAGATAAAGAGAGAGAGAGACAGAGAGACAGATAGTCAGAGAGAGAGAGGGGGAGAGAGAGAGAGAGAGAGAGAGAGAGAAAGAGAGAGAGAGAGAGAAAGAGAGAGAGAGTCAGTGTCAGAGGGACATAGAACACAGTTTCACATGCAGATAAGGCAGAACAACCCAGAACCAGAAGAATGCAGGCTCCCATGTATAGCAACCTTCACAATAATGCAATCATCTGTTGGTTCCAATGTTACTCCGTCTCACCATCTCCGAACTCTGAATACCCTAAGCTAAACAAACAACAGCAATTCACCTTAATTGGTTTGAAACTCAGCTAGAATCCTTGTGCGTGTTGAAACATAGAGGCAGGCTGTAACCAAAACCACATTACAACACGCTAGACATCATTTAACAGCTCATCAAAGTTCGTCACATGGATAGGCGGAGAGACAGCTCGAGTATGACGAGATGAAAAAATAGAATAAACACGCGCATAAATCAGTGGAGCATATGGTAAACTTAACACTTGTTGGGTGGTCAAGTGATAAACCAGGAGTCCATGTTCTGGTTCGTACGGAATTAGTGAAATAGAGATGTACGTTGATACCTTGTCATTGATGTCTCAATCACACACGATGACGGTGAGATGGGAGGGAGAGGGAAATGGGGAGAAGGAGGAGGAGGAAGAGGAGGAGAAGAAGAAGAAGAAGAAGAAGAAGAAGAAGAAGAAGAAGAAGAAGAAGAAGAAGAAGAAGAAGAAGAAGAAGAAGAAGAAGAAGAAGAGGAAGGTAAAGAAGAAGAAGAAGAAGAGATAGATAGATAGACAGATGGATAGAGAGACAGAGAGAGAAAGAGAGAGAGAGACAGAGACAGAGATAGAGAGAAGGAGAAAGGAGAAGGGAAGGGGCAGAAAATATACTGACTTGCCCTCTTGTATGAGATTATTTTCTGAATGAAGCACGTTTCTATAACCAATGCTGAACATAAGGAAAATCAGGTGACTTCATGATAGCTTCCTCTACCTCAGTACTTTAAATACTGCACAGAAAGTCTCCGGATATCAAACCACTATACCTTTGCCAACTTTGAAAGGAGCAGTTCTCAACGACTGGTAGAGAAGCGAATCTTTCTAGCTCACTGACAACAGTTTTATTTTCGTCAAGTCTATTACTCCAGATTATTCTCGACCGATTATTCTGATGGGTCAATCCCGTCCATTGTAAGTCTTATTAGTAAAACAGTCTCAGTTAATACAAAGAAATTTATTAAAACCTATCAAACCATGTGATTAATCTTGTAACTCAAACTTCTAGAGGTTTCAGGGTGTGCATGTTACCACACGGTCACCAATACAAAAACTCACCAGGCTGATCAATTATTAAAGATGTGAATTAATTCACATAAGGTACCAGAATCTGATGTCTTTTTTGTCACCAGAATCAAACATAATCGAATGTCGAACACTTTAATACTTTAAGAATCTTCGGCTTCCAGTGGTTGAAGAAAATTAAGAAAAGACCTCATTAAAGCCTCCTTTTATTTTTATATGTTATTGCAGTTACCGTTTCTTATAAATTTTATGATTTACCATAAGTACCTGTTAGACATATTAAATATGTGGATCACATGTCTTCGTGCATTGATGTCAAGTTCATAGTTTAAATAATAGATGATGAGGCTTCATCTTTACGCTTCCATATTATTCTCTTCCTCGATTCGATTGTTCAGACTTAAAGCAGTTTCTGACTGCTTTTTTTACTTGCACAATGCAGGCAGTCCATCCTGGCTGGCTCTTTGCGATGCCTAATAATCTTTTCAGGCTTGCTTTAGATGTTAACTTGCTCTCCTTGTCCGGGAGGCTTTTCAAGGAAATATTGTTTATTGTGTGTCTATAGTTCTTTAGATGTTAACTTGCTCTCCTTGTCCGGGAGGCTTTTCAAGGAAATATTGTTTATTGTGTGTCTATAGTTCTTTAGATGTTAACTCACTATGCTTGTCCGGGAGGCTTTTCAAGGAAATATTGTTTATTGTGTGTCTATAGTTCTTTAGATGTTAACTTGCTCTCCTTGTCCGGGAGGCTTTTCAAGGAAATATTGTTTATTGTGTGTCTATAGTTCTTTAGATGTTAACTTGCTCTCCTTGTCCGGGAGGCTTTTCAAGGAAATATTGTTTATTGTGTGTCTATAGTTCTTTAGATGTTAACTCACTATGCTTGTCCGGGAGGCTTTTCAAGGAAATATTGTTTATTGTGTGTCTATAGTTCTTTAGATGTTAACTCACTTTCCTTGTCCGGGAGGCTTTTCAAGGAAATATTGTTTATTGTGTGTCTATAGTTCTTTAGATGTTAACTCACTATGCTTGTCCGGGAGGCTTTTCAAGGAAATATTTTTTATTGTGTGTCTATAGTTCTTTAGATGTTAACTCACTATGCTTGTCCGGGAGGCTTTTCAAGGAAATATTGTTTATTGTGTGTCTATAGTTCTTCAGATGTCATAAGCGATCTAGCTGGTCATGGCTCTCGTGCTGCAGGTGTTCATAGTTCACCCTCAAATGTCTGCTCAAAGATTCTCCACCGTGTCTCAAACACGTCCAGTGTTAAACATATCCGTATCCGCACTTCCTACATAGTGAGATGTAGCAAACCTGCTTTGGAGAATGGATTCCAAGAACTAGGTTGCTTTCTGCGAAAGAAGTCCAGCCTGTCTTAATCTGTTTCACCAATGACCAAGTGCTACAAATGTACAACAAGACAGATTTAACAACAGATTTAGAGTAGTAACAAATTTACTTTGCCAGTTTTACTGGATCACTGAATTATGAATCACAACGGTTTGATGTCAACTCCACTCTTTTTTTTTTCTGAAAAAAAAAAATACAACAACAACAAAATATCTAAAGTATTTGTTATTCGTCCATTTTTTTGGTTTTGTAGAAGTTTATTGCCTAACGATTCGCCATCTTGAGTATTGTTAGTTTTAGATCCCGAAACAAGATATTCCTAGCTATTGGGCTCCGTTCAGAAACCTTAAATCCTACTGTTAGGATTCCTAAACCAGCAGTTATACACAACTCACTGTAAACTTTTGACTGTTTATCTTTCAAGAATGTCCTTTGGACTAGCCAAAATAAACAAAGGTGAAGATTCATAATAACATGTCGCTTGGATTTTAACATCTTCAATCTCAGTAATATTCCAGTAGTCAGTCTCTCTGCCAGAGATTGTTTTAAAAATTTATTCTATTAAATAAATGTGCTTTACTTAGCACTAGATCTATGAACTTATTTACTAGCAAAAAAAAACACAAAAAAACAAAAACAACAACAAAAGTAATTTAACTATACGCAAAGATAATCGAATTTGCAAGAATGTGAATCTCTCTAGAAAGTGACAAAGATTTCATCACAGAAATCAATCAAACCATATGCACGCGAGAGAAGGCACAAAAAAATCTCTTTTTTTCCATTTCATACAAATGTTTGAAACTATGGCCTGTCAGGTTTCACATGCAATATGTTAAATGTCGAAAAGGATGATCAAAATGAATCAAAGGTAAAGACTTTTCTTTTAGGCCGAGCAATTATTCTCAAGAAACCCACGCGTTTTTTGTTTTTTGTTTCTTTTGTTCAATAGAGACGAGCATGGCAAATCAGACGCAAGACATTAGTATGATTGGTGGATTATTTACATCTTTCGTAAGTTTCTTTCTTTCTTTTTAAGAGAATGAAAATCTTTCCAGCCATTCTGTGTCAGCATTTATTGAAAAGTAACAGGAAAAAATACCATTTGACACAGCAAATGTATATGTACAAGCTTGAGGATCTCCGCAAGCCAGGATGACTTCTGCGGGGCAGTTTACGGGTGACTCACGCCCGTTGATGTAGCGTACTGTCAGTGCTAGAGACACTGGTCTTGTAGGAACGCGCCTAAAATCAACCTACCAAGGGGACATTCTATACAACTTGTGAACGATGAAATCCTACTATTCCCACTTTTCCACTTACTTCTACTGTTCCAGTTATGTTGTTAAGAATAAATAAATAAATTGAAACAAAAACCGAAGAAAAATGTCATTGATCAGAGTTTCATATAGCTTCAAACAAACGTTAGTAAATCAATAAAATAAAAGTCAGCACTTATCACAATATACAGTTTAGGTGGCCAACAATGTTATCTGAAGTATTCACAACTTATATTATAAATTCGATACTTTTTCTTGCCCATCCCATTGATTCAAAGATTCACGTGCACAAACAAAGTAAAAAGAATAAGAGAACTTAATTATTTTATCGAGAAGAGTGAGTTTAGTGGCTTGTAGTCTTTCTCAAACACATTCTCATTTAACGTTTCTAAGGAAGTATGGTCACTCTTCTTTCAAGTTTTATTTTTTTTTTTTTTTAAGTGTTTCAAGATTCCAGAAACAGTTGAAAAGTATCTTCATGCATTGTATAAAGTAGCCCGTGACACCCGCACCAGACGCCGCTGGATTGAGAAGTTCAAACTGGTACACGAGCCTGGGGAATCCATTCTCTGGTGGCTCGCTAAACCTGCTACAGACATACTGCCGGCCACAGCGGCCACAGCGGCCACACACTGTTGTTTTTGCTGTCCGCGACCGTCCGGGCGTATAGAGAATTTGTTTGGAGCCGCCAGGCGGCGCCCGTCCAGCTAGAGTGATCGACACCCTAGGGGCAGGGCAGTGAAGGGGGAAGCTTGGAACAGCATCCGGGGCTTAGAGATCCGGGTCGGATCCACATCCCAGTACAAATAGATCATCTTAGGTGGATCGGGTAAATCTAGAAATGATTGGTGCCCTTGAGGTCGATTGCCTTGGCCGAAAGATGTGCTCGCACTGCTTTACTAGAATGTAGGCTGTGGTCTTGAATATATGTGTCTTCTAGAACAGGAGCGAGAAAGTTAGAGAGAGAGAGAGAGAGAGAGAGAGAGAGAGAGAGAGAGAGAGAGAGAGAGAGAGAGAAGAGGGTAAAGGAGAGGAGGAATATATAACGAAGTATAGATAACGAGTAACAGAAGGGATTGATAACGAGTAAGAGAAGTGAGTGAGAGAAAGGGCAAGGTAGAGAGAAAGAGTAGTGACTGAGAAAAGGGGGAAGATAAAGAGAACTAAATACTGAAAAAGAGAGAGAGAGAGAGAGAGAGAGAGAGAGAGAGAGAGAGAGAGAGAGAGAGAGAGAGAGAGAGAGAGAGAGAGAGAGAGAGAGAGAGAGAGAGAGAGAGAAGTAGTAAAGAAAAATCAACCACTAACCTGGATCTAGCTCGAGACCGACAAATAAGACGAAAGACGTGAAAACATAAGAACAGATAGAATGAACAGGGATCGAACCTGCGCCTCGATGCGGCACCCATCGCATTGCCGATACAAGATCAGGCACTTAACCACTGAGCTATCCGTATCTACAAAAATAGATGCTTCAGGAACAGTGACTTTCATGCTGGCTTGAATAGACTAAGAAGTTGAATCGCTAAGAACGATCAAGTCCATATTTTTAGAGGACATTAACAAACTAGCCTCTAACGGATCTTAGAAAGATGCACATTTGACTGAAAGACAAAAATGAATATAGAAATAAAGAAAGCAGTCAAACAACGTTAGAGGCTGAGACAGACGAAGCTAGATCTAAGGATTTAAAGATGCAAGTGACTGAAAACAAAGAAATAAGTAGTATAGAAAAATCAACCGCAAACCTAGATCTAGCTCACGAAAGACGTGAAAACATTATAACAGATGGAATGAACAGGGAGAGAGAGAGAGAGAGAGAGAGAGAGAGAGAGAGAGAGAGAGAGAGAGAGAGAGAGAGAGAGAGAGAGAGAGAGAGAGAGAGAGATTGAGAAAGAGAGAAAGAGGGAGATAATAAAGAAGATAAATAAAGAGCGAGAGAGAGGACAGGGCGAATCAGGTCTGCTTTATCCAGTTTGCATCAAATGAAGAATATCTTTTTTTGTTTTTGTTGTGGGTATTAAGGCCGATGATTGGTCCGTGTTTCATGAGAAAAGTTGATTTGTGTAGATTTTATTCAAAACGAAACAGACGTAGTTGATTTGCATGAAGAATAGACTTGCATCTTTCGACTCATTTCGAAGGTTCCATGATTTTAAAGACTTGTTATTCTTTGATCATTGCGATTCATGAGGCATCATGTCTCTGGTTTTATAGCGTACACCATTCCCCAGTCTGAAATAAGGAAAGTTATTATGTAAGCAAGAATAGAATGATTGTTCTGTTGTCTGCAGGATGAATGACTTAAAATGCTTCAAGGATAAAGATCTCTAAACAAATATAAATATCATGACATCGACACCTCAGATTTGTGTAAACAGTTTTAATGTGGTATAAAAGGAAATATTGGGTTGATGCGGTGGGGGAGCTTATTATATTTCTCCTCCCATTGATTTTGATATCCGTTAGGAATAAAAAATATTGACTACTTTCTATCGTTACGAAATTTGCAGTTGCTTTGCTTGTATTAAGTAACAGAACACAACACCTATGTCAACAACAGATCATTCGGCAATCTGTTATGGCTGGACCTCATAGTTATTTTTTGAATAAAATTAAATATAAAATTGTATGCATATTTCAGAGTATAAAATTCAATTAGTTCTTAGTTTTGAATCATTTATAGCTTTTTAAAATTATAAGACTTTGATGAGCGAAACAAGCAGGCTCTTGCATAACCGACGAAAAACCCTTATTGTTTTTTATTTTATTCCTTTTCGAGAATTGAGGAAATCAACTAATTCTGTCCTTTCCCAGTTTTTTTTTTAAGATCCTTTTAAACGCTTATTAGAAAGCTGTGTATTTTCACATTAAGTGCATAAAAGTGCACTGCCTTGCGGAATTCTTAGCCGCTCAGATATAATATTATAAACTTACATGATAATAAATGTTTTAAAATTTTAAAATTCTTAAATAGATTTGGATTTTACCAAGTTAGTTAACTATTCTTATTTAAAATTCACACTAAAGTGATGCAAAACAACTTATTTGGAAATACGCCTTTTCTTATTGTCAATCATCATACAAAATAGTCTTTATTCTTTGCTTCCCTTGATATTAAGATATGAGAAAAATTCTTCCTTATTAATATTATTATTATTATTATTATTATTATTATTATTATTATTATTATTATTATTATTATTATTATTATTATTATTATTATTATTATTATTATTATTATTATTATTATTATTATTATTATTATTGTTGTTGTTATCATTATTAGTATTATCATCATAATTATTATCATTATATACTTTTTGTATAATTATAATTGTATGTAAGAATACAACTGTGTACTAGGTTGAGAACTAGCAATATTACCCAATAACACCTCTCTTCTCCATGCATTGATTATCAGATGATAAAAATCAAGCCTTGGCTTGTCTTAGCCTTAACTACATCAAATTATGCATACGGTCGGGGATTCTGGCGTGCAAACAGGCAACGCACCGAAAGCCCCCACTTGGCGTTGAGAGAGTGCACCCTTGGGAGCTGCAGGGGAAGAAATACCAATACCCGTCCACAGATATGACTAATGGGTTTCCTCCAGACTTAAGGGCCTTGCATACCAGCTATCATCACAATCCGAGATGTTGCAGCAGCAGGGAATTCCTGCTGAAAATCTCCCCATTCTTTTTACGAAACTGTGGCTAACACAGACCTCACTACAATAGAGAGGTCCAGAGTCTTCCACGGCCATACATCATCGAAGCTGTCTGAGGCATCAAAATGTTTGGAGAGCTGCACAATCCAGAGCTACTCGTGCTGCCATCTGGCAATAATAATAATTGATTCGGTCGAGTTGACGTTTGCCGAGTTAAAACACGATCTTAGCCCTAGCGGTCTCTGCCTCTCTCATAGATTCTATTGGTCTGTTACGGCAGTGGTCACTCAGCATAGGGGCAGTCCAAGGGTCCGTGACCCCGTCAAGCCACGGTTCCAATCACAAGCATTGCCCAGCCAGGGCTGGGGTCTCACTTGACTTTCATCTGACCAGAGTTGCAATTCCCAGAGCTGGAATGTTTACGCGCGTGGTTATGTCCCCTGTTGCCTGGGGATGTTGTGTTTCTTCTTGCATGCGAGTTGAGGCTCTGTACAGGAAGTTGCGTAGAGCGGCGTAACCTGGGAGAGTGGCGTCCCTTGCACCGAGAGAACCTGAGGATGATTAGGTTTGATGTGTCGAGGGACAAGTTTTGATGGATGCATCAGAGAGATGGGCGTAACGATGGAGAGGGCCGGAACTCTGGTGAGAGCCAGCACAAGAGGGAAGAGAGGGAGAGTGTGTGTGTCCGAGAGAAAGAAAGAGAGATAGAGAGAGAGAGAGAGAGAGAGAGAGAGAGAGAGAGAGAGAGAGAGAGAGAGAGGAGGGGCAAAGTTACTGGGATATTTGTGGGAAGGAAGAAAGAGAAAAGATTACAAAATACTGTTAATTAAATTAATAGATGAATATAGAGAGTGACAGGGAAAGAAAGAGACGGAGAAAGAGAGGAAACAGAAACTAAGAGAGAATATGACTCATGGGAAAGACCGAGAGAGTATAAGAAAGAATGGGAGATAGGTGGAGAGAAAGTAGATACATTAGTTATGAAAAAAACAACAACCCAAAAACTTATAAATATTATTCATAGAAAAGAAATGACAAAAGGATTTATAACTTGGATTGAAACACATGTAGTTCATTTTGCTGAAGTCGGCTGAACATGAACACATATACTATAACTTTTCAAAAACATTATTATCGAGCTGAAATACGTCGTGGCCTCAACCCTCATATTTTAAATTGAAATATCTATAGAAAAATCTCAGCAGTTGAATTAACCTTAAATGCCCGAATAAGTAAAAGTAAAAACTTTTGTGTTCTTTCAAGAATAGTTCCCCAAAGCATGGCATGAAAAATGAGAAAAAAAAAAACAAACTACTTTTAAATGGTGTTCTTACAATGAAGACACTGTCCGGAGTTTCAAGAAATCACTCGTCTCTATGTTTTCATATGTGAAGAATTTTCGGATTGTTCAGCTTGTTGTATCTATTCGTTTTTTTTCGCGCATACGAGGCACTTCATCGTTTTAATGTCTTCCATCTATGCATTGGTGGACGCCATGATACTGTTCCGATAATAGGGGTCTAGATCAATCGCCTTTTTTTTCAGTAATTTAAATTCTCCTTACTGTCTTCATTTAAAAATAATTAAATTTTAATCATGAAAAAAAAAACCTTAAAAGGAATATTCTGGCGGTGAAAAATGTGAAATAAAAGCAACAACTAAAAGTTTGCAAAATATCTAGCTAAAGAAACAATAGTGAAATATCTAGCTAAAGAAACAATAGTGAAATATCTAGCTAAAGAAACAATAGTGAAATATCTAGCTAAAGAAACAATAGTGAAATATCTAGCTAAAGAAACAATAGTGAAGTATATTTGTTATTCAGGAATGACTAACCAGAAATCAGTCCCTGATTCAGATAATTTGCCAGAAACTTTACCATGATTATTTAAAATATACGCTGAGCTTTGTCTTCAAGAGAAAAGCTTGACGTGACAATGCTGATTTGCCAAAAGTAAATTTAACGAAGGAAGCAAAGGGCTGTAAGTCAATCTTAACAGTAAATTGACGCGAGATGATTCGCAAGTGACTTTCTTCTTTAACATTTTTTTTCCCTTGGTCTGGAAAAAATCTGACAGAAATGCTCAACTTCTAGAAGCGATTTCTACAAACTTCATTACTATCTCTAAAACCACAGGCCAACCGTCCCATGTGGACCCCAGACCTACAGCTAACAACAGGAAATCAAAAACAATAACTGGATACCGCACCAGGTGCATGCCGGGAATCCCCGGTCCGTTCCGCACCTGCGCTCTCCTCGCCTCCAGTAGTTTGCGGAGATTCCCGCTGGCAGAGCGGGAGTTCCCGCAGACAGAAGGCCGGCGAACCGTGACCACTAGACAAGATCCATGCCGACAGTGGTATAAGTATTATTGATGGGTTTGTACTGCTGGTTCTGGCACACGCAGACCCGGGCTCCTGGTCTCCTATCATGATCATCTGCTGATGTTCCAGGCAGCAGTGTCCAAACTGAGCTCAGGTACTCGCCACGCCTCAGGTCACGCATGGGTCGCCGTCAACTATGATTACTTTTTGCTCTCTGATGAAACTAAAGGACGAACTTGTGAGACGTTCGAATATTTGGTTATAATGACAATCCTATATGAGTCAAAGCCATGAAGGAAGCCATTTTTTTTTCCGAAAAGAATAGTAAAAAATATATGGAATCTTGACATTGAGTCCAGCCGACAAGGTGGTGAGAAAATCAAGAGCCCTCTATGTCTGCCCGTGTTAGATTGTAAGACTGGTTGTCAAGTTGCATTCAACTCAAAGTACAGTGAAACCATCAGATTTTAAGCAGTCTTCCCTTCTTATTGTGTTCCTTATCCTTGCTGTGTTTTTCTTGCAAATCGTTACAATAACGGTAGGCGTTAGCTACACAGAGTAGAGATCTAACCACTTCCATGGAAGCTGTATTTGTTGAAATAGTCTATGCTTTTAATTGGCAAGATAATGATTCCTTCAGATTTGCTGATCTGACATTAAGAAAGGTGAAAAGTTAATGGCCTTTCTATCGCCACATATTTTTCGATTTTCTTTTCTCAGTCAAGCTTAAAATTGCTTTTCTTTTGGCAACCCAATCAGGACAATAAAATGTAGGATGCTTTCTGGCTTTCTGGCTTTACATTGCTATTTCTTCTTATGAGATCTAGCCAGATTAGATCATTCATAAACTTTCTGACGTAATTTTTTCCATCAATCTCTCTTCAGTAAAACGAACATGTGCAGATTCGTAGACGTGGCTGTGTAATAACTTACCATTTATACAAACAGGTTATAACAAAACGTTATCAGTGAAACTGCAATGGTGTGGAAAGCCCGACTTTTAAATAAGAAGTATCCACTATGCCCATTCATGACTGTTAGACAAAGCAGTTTGCCAAAACTAGAGAGAGCTCAATGGAATTGCTGACTCCTTGTCTGTCTAGGAGGTATCTCCCTACCTTGGGCAGTAGGGCCTCCCTCTATTGCTGTCTCCCTGTCTCTCTAGGAGGTATCTCCCTACCTTGGGCAGTAGAGCCTCCCTCTATTGCTGTCTCCCTGTCTCTCTAGGAGGTATCTCCCTACCTTGGGCAGTAGGGCCTCCCTCTATTGCTGTCTCCCTGTCTCTCTAGAAGGCACCTCCGTACCTTGGGCAGTAGAGCCTCCCTCTATTGCTGTCTCATTGTCTCTCTAGGAGGCACCTCCTTGCCTTAGGCAGTAGGGCCTCCCTCTATTGCTGTCTCCCTGTCTCTCTAGAAGGCACCTCCGTACCTTAGGCAGTAGGGCCTCCCTCTATTGCTGTTTCCCTGTCTCTCTAGGAGGTATCTCCCTACCTTGGGCAGTAGGGCCTCCCTCTATTGCTGTCTCCCTGTCTCTCTAGAAGGCACCTCCGTACCTTGGGCAGTAGAGCCTCCCTCTATTGATATCTCATTGTCTCTCTAGGAGGTATCTCCCTACCTTGGGCAGTAGGGCCTCCCTCTATTGCTGTCTCCCTGTCTCTCTAGAAGGCACCTCCGTACCTTGGGCAGTAGAGCCTCCCTCTATTGCTGTCTCCCTGTCTCTCTAGGAGGCACCTCCTTGCCTTAGGCAGTAGGGCCTTCCTTTCTTGCTGACTCCCTGTCTCTCTAGGAGGTATCTCCCTACCTTGGGCAGTAGGGCCTCCCTCTATTGCTGTCTCCCTATCTCTCTAGGAGGTATCTCCCTACCTTGGGCAGTAGGGCCTCCCTCTATTTCTGTCTCCCTGTCTCTCTAGGAGGTATCTCCCTACCTTGGGCAGTAGGGCCTCCCTCTATTGATATCTCATTATCTCTCTAGGAGGTATCTCCCTACCTTGGGCAGTAGGGCCTCCCTCTATTGCTGACTCCCTGTCTCTCTAGGAGGTATCTCCCTACCTTGGGCAGTAGGGCCTCCCTCTATTGCTGTCTCATTGTCTCTCTAGGAGGTATCTCCCTACCTTGGGCAGTAGGGCCTCCCTCTATTGCTGTCTCATTGTCTCTCTAGGAGGTATCTCCCTACCTTGGGCAGTAGGGCCTCCCTCTATTGCTGTCTCATTGTCTCTCTAGGAGGTATCTCCCTAGCTTGGGCAGTAGGGCCTCCCTCGATTAATATCTCATTGTCTAGGAGGTATCTCCCTACAATGGGCAGTAGGGCCTCCCTCTATTGATATCTCATTGTCTAGGAGGTATCTCCCTACCTTGGGCAGTAGGGCCTCCCTCTATTGATATCTCATTGTCTAGGAGGTATCTCCCTACCTTGGGCAGTAGGGCCTCCCTCTATTGATATCTCATTGTCTAGAAGGTATCTCCCTACCTTGGGCAGTAGGCCTCCCTCTATTGCTGTCTCATTGTCTCTCTATGAGATACCTCACAACCTGTCTGGGGCAGTGGTGTCTCCCTGCATTGCTGTTTCCCTGTCTCTCTAGGAGGTATCTCATTACCTGACTTGGGCAGTGGAGTCTCCTTGGATTGCTGTCCCCCAATCTCTTTGGCTGATCCGGTAAGTCAACTAGTTTCAAGAACAGCAATTGTTGAAAATAAACCCTTGTTTCAAGCTTTCTTATCTTAATTGACGTCACGGTCAAAATTAATTGTTTATGTTGAAATCTTTCGAATTGCTGACGTCATGAATAGTGTACCATGAAATAAATCTATCGAACTCTCAAAGCTAGAAATGCATGTCTAGAATCGCAGCCTTTGTTGATAATCTCAACATGCGTAAGCACAAAATAATTTGTTTCCTTGACGGTAACACATCGACTGTGGCAGACTGGCGGACACAGTTTGGAATCTATTTATAGGAACAGTATCTTAGGCTGATCCATATCTACTCTTAGCCTGTTACTCCTTCAAGATGATTCTTAACTCTCTCGTCACATATTTCCAATCCAATGTGTTTTGAAGCTAAAATAAGATAGGTGTTGACTGAAATTTAAATCAAAGCGAAATAACCCATTGTATGGCAGTTAAGAGTTGCTCAGCCTTGAAACACAGGCAAGAAGTTGTGCTTTTGCTGCAACAATGATGAATGACAAAACAACTGCGCCTGGCGCAGGCCAGAAAGTCTGAAAGATTAACTGTTTCTACGTCAGTGTTTGATAAATAGGAACTTGAAGGTGATTTTGTTTAACAATCCGTCTAATGGAGAATCTAAAACAGGCATTTTGTTAATTACATTGGGTGGAAGTAAAACTGGCACACATGCACACCTAAAATGTTGTAGATAAAGAAATCTTTGCCATTTTCAGAGGTAGGAAATAAGCTCTTTGTCAAGTTGAGAGAGACAAGAAGAAAAGCTGTTGTCGGGAGCAAAAGGAGCATCAGAGATATTGTACTTTCGTTCATACGAGGGTGATATAGCTGAGTGTAGCAACTCAAACGATACGAAGTTTTTTCGTTGCTTCACAAGTTCATGCAGTTTGACCCTCTGTTAACAACGGTAGACGCTCACTCTCGAGAATAAACAGCATTTTATTGCATCCAGGCGACAATATCTACTCTTCAGCCAAAGGTATAAATGTCAACTGCAAGTATCTACGATTGTTTATACTAGAAGCATTGATATCCATGTACTCTTGTCCCAGCGTAACTCCTTGATAGATATACCACTCTCAGTGAGGGGCGTAGCGAATGACAGAGCAATCATCATTATGGTCCGCTACACGTCCTGCTGAGTATCCCGGCCAAACAAACAGTCGGAGAGAGGACTTTCTCCCGGCAAACTGCACAGCTGACATATTTATAGAGAATAATGGAAAAACGATGGTGGTTTATAGTCCCAACCAGTTTTGTTATACCACCATCATTTATCATAGCCCGCTGGTAAAGCCTTTATAGGGATGTGTTGGTCAAGATTGTGCTGGGTATCCATATGATTTGTTTGTTCTACAATCTTTAAGAACTGTATTCAACAAATAAGCGGGACTGGGTTAGAGTTTAAAGTGGAATGAGGTGGGGAATTAAGGAGGCTGTTGTTGACACCTTCCTTGAAAGATCAAAGGATGGAAAAAATTTCTCGAGATCCAGAGATTTAGTTGGTGTAACTTTTTGTGAGATCTGGATAACTTTCAATGATTTTTTAAACAAATTAGATCTAAGTTCTGTGTGAAACTGTTAGATCTTCACAAAACCGTATTCTCATAGAACAAAAAAAAATTATGAAGGTAAGAGCAATAAAACAGGTTGTAAAATAAATATTAATCTTAGTGTTCGAGGTTGATATGGAAGATGCACGTGCGTTTCTCTGTCAGATTAGATTCCAATAAAGTTTCGTTGGCGTTTCGTTGGCATAAAACAATATTCTGCAGGCATGATATTCACACTTGACATGTTCTGGGAGACAAGTTGTTCGGATTGCAACGTGCTACAGTCATCACGATTCTGTCTGCAAACACAACAAACGTCGAAATAATGCTCTACACAAGCAACAATTGTGTAAACATCCCACGGGTTGCTAATTTCGCTACTCTAACCTGATACAGCATAACTCTATTTTGCGCCTTCTGTATATCAGGAGTTTAACGGAAAGGTAAACACAGGGCGCAAAGATATTTATGTAGCGCTATGTTTACCCTAGATATAAATAATTCAGTAATCTTCTCCTACGTGAGTACTTTATTCCAGTGGACGGCGTGCCCCATAACTCATGGCGCACCTCGAGATACTTTCACCACTCTTCCCCCTCCCTCCCCCTCTCGCCCACTGTGACATCCACATTCCGACGTTTTCTAATCTGAAAGACGCCATGCCTTGCGATTTCTGCAGGCTAGATGAGCACATAACATCGTCATCTTCATCATCACCGTTATTCTTTGCTGATAGGTGTGATGCTGGCTCTCGTCCATACACTCCCTCCCTCCCCCCCCACCCCCCGCCCCCTGCCTTCTCACCTCACTCCAGCTTGCACTCCCTGGCTCCTCCTCCCGGAAGATGCTCACTCCCGGGTAGTGATGTATATACTGAAGGGCCTAGGACCGTGCGCTACCATGACTGTGTGAGTGAACTGACAACCATCAACCTCACATCCAGCGGCGCAACTCATGTTATCAGGTCTTCGCTAATCATTTTCGCTTTAGGCAGGTGAGTAAGTTTGATTTGTTCAGCCGGCGACTCTCCTCTCTAACCATCGGTGTTGCTATATCTTCCATGAATGCTCTTCTTCGACAGTAAATTTCAATGCAACGTGGAGAGCTGCAAAAGCGGCAAAAGGTTAGAAAAGATTTTCACCAAAGATGAATGAAGAGGAATGAAAATCAAAGAAGAATCAGGACGAGGTTTGCAGGTTTCTTTTTTTTTTTTTTTATTTAACACCAAGAATAAAATCGGATTGTTTCTTCTCAAATCCTATCGTCACAAATCAGGAACCAAGCGTTTCCAATTTTAAAAAAAGCGACGTCAGGTGAGTCTAATAGAAAATAGGAAGCAAGAAACTAATGATGTTCCTCCGTGCGACTCGGAATAGGGAAACACTGAAAAGATCAAGAATATCTTCAAGAAAAAAACAATCCATCTATGACGCTATTGGTTCCTTGTTAGGCCCTTATCGTTCAATCCATGTAATGACACAAGAATTATGGCGTAAATGCAAACTATAAGTTATCTACCTTCACCTGCACTTTCTGCGCTCATTTCTGTACCAGCAGAGAGAGAGAGATAGTGAGAGATAGAGAGAGAGAAAGAGAGAGAGAGAGAGAGAGTGAGAGAGAGAGAAAGAGTGAGAGAGAGTGAGAGAGAGAGAGAAAGAGTGAGAGAGAGAGTGAGAGAGAGAGAGAAAGAGAGAGAGAGAGAGAGAGAGAGAGAGAGAGAGAGAGAGAGAGAGAGAGAGAGAGAGAGAGAGAGAGAGAGAGAGAGAGAAATACAATGGATCAAACAAAGAATTTTATTCACAGCTCATTACAAATCAACTCTGGAGAATTTCACCCACATTACATTACATCAAGCAAAGAATTTCAACCTTAGTCGTGAAATCTTTCCATCATTTGGAATTAATTTTCCTATATTTTAGATCGATCGATCCAGAATTTTTAAGAATCAGCAACTCAGAGATTTTAAAGAGTGTAAATATATTGCCTATATTTTACTATGTTTTGTTTAATTTACTTGGAAACCTGAGAGCCTTAGAAATGTGGCCTCGCTACAAAGTACAACATTCCCATTCTCTCAGCACTATCCTCCATTTAACCTGGACATCTCGCGACCTTTTTCCTTGTATCTCAAACGGACATTTTAGTTTAGTCTTGGAACAATACGGCGCTTCTATACCAAACATTTAAGACGTGACTAGCTCAGTCAGTAGAGCGCTTGGGCTCCCCCTAGTGGCGTTTAGGTTTTAGAAACTTCACCATGTGCTTGTGTTCTTGGGAGCCTTGAGGTGTATGCACTGAGGTGACTGAAGACTTCATTTTCACAAGGTAATTACCTCTGTGCCTGGATATAAAAGACCATATTTTTCTGGTCGGGTTTATTTCATTCAATTATTACATAAATCAATAATGAATAAAATGCAATAATAATAAATAAGCATACAAATCATTTTATCAATCAATGAATGTGTTCTATGGTCACAAGATTAACTTGGGCCAAATGATTTAAGAAGCACAGACCACTGCAGTTTTTTTTTTTAAATCATCACTTTGAAAGTAAGTTTTTGTGGATAGAGATGTGGGTGTGGGTGTGGATAGGGGTGTGGGTGTGAGTGGAGGTGTGGGTGTGAATGTGAATGGGGGTGTGGGTGTGAGTGGAGGTGTGGGTGTGGGTGTGAATGTGAATGGGGGTGTGGGTGTGAGTGGAGGTGTGGGTGTGGGTGTGAATGGGGGTGTGGGTGTGGGTGTGGATGGGGGTGTGGGTGTGGGTGTGAGTGGGGGTATGGGTTTGAATGTGGGTGGCACATGTATACAAATGGGTAATATCCAACCCTACCTAATGCCAATAAATCAGAGTAGATAAAAAGTTAAAATTAACAAGGAAAAGCTATTAAAAAGGATGGAAGGAGAAAATGGGGAAAGAGAGGTAGGAAAGAGAGGAATAGAGAGATTTTAAATAGTTAGAAAGAGAAAGAAGGATTAAAAAAGTAATGAAGCAAGATTGTGGGGGAGGAGGGAGAGAAAAAATAAAAGTAAAAGCAGAAAGAAATGGTGAAGGAGAAAGAAGAAGAAAGAAAAGGAAAAAGGGAGAGAGGGAGAATGAGAGAGACAAAGAGAGAGAAAGAAAGAGAGTAAGAGAGAGAGAGAGAGAGAGAGAGAGAGAGAGAGAGAGAGAGAGAGAGAGTTAAATATTATTATTCAGGCAGTCAGTGATGAGTTGATAGGTAATTTAGCAACGTTTGTTTTGAAAGCACAAAAAACATTTTTTATGTTTTGCGGACAGACTATATCAAGGACTCACGTAAACTGGTGTGTCTGCCCTCAAGGACCGCTCCCCCAACACAGACCGGCGTGCAGGTGTTGTGTTTATGGCCGGGTTGCTTCCCTTTACACGTTCACTGAGTGCTGGAAACAGCGAAGGCTCATCTTTTCTCTTCTTCTATTATAAACAAAAAAAGTACGGCCAGGAGTGAGAGAAGGCTTGGGTAGATGAATAAAACAGAATCCCAGCGCACTGAGTGATTGTTGTATAAACTCTGTCTATGTAATACTCGCCATCGCATTATCAGCTTTTCTGTAATTTCCATGCCTGATTCAATTTTATTTTAAATGAAAATTGTCAGTATAGATTTAGAGAATCGCATGAGGAGAAAAACTTTTTGATCTTCTCTTATAATGTCTAGAATAAGATAAAACTTTAAAAAAAATACCTTATTTATTTTGTAAACTTTAGGTTTAAGGTCAAGGATTTGCAGAGCATATTTCGAAATAAAGAAGAAGTTTAGACAACTAGAGACTTAAAAGAGGTCCAAAAATATGGCTGAGCACAGAATGTTCTAATTATAATTATACCTGTAAGTGTACCTTGAAGAAATTGATAGAATGAGAGAGAGAGAGAGAGAGAGAGAGAGAGAGAGAGAGAGAGAGAGAGAGAGAGAGGGAAAAGAGAAAGAGACAAACAGAGAGACTGATCGAGAGAAAGAGAGAGAAGAGAGAAAGAGACCTAGAGAAAGAAGAGGATGAAGAAAGACAGATATACACATACTTATCCAGGTCTTCCTTCAGATACTGGGAAAAAAAAGTAAAATTTGAGGATATGAAAGCATGCGTAAGAAAAGATAGAGCAATAGAATTCATGTAATTAGTCATCTGGCCCTAAGTCAGACTCTGTGCTTTCGGTTCTCCCCTCATATTTATACGTTTTCATAACGCAACATCCTTGATTTTTGCACTATCAGCCAAACTTCATGCTAAATGGAGTCAATTTAGAGACACAGTTAATAATAGACCTCGATCGTCTCGTGTACCACTAACATTTCCGTCCTGCAGGGTACTAGTAGGACTAAATGCACTCCTGGTGAACTTTCCGAGGTGATTTGCTATGAATGACTGAAAAGAGCAATTCACAGAAATCATCAATTATTTTTCTCGGGCTTTCCTATATATCGGCACAGACCGCTTGCCCTCTAAGTAGGTCAGCTATTACCTCAAAAAATACTACGACACTCCTTTAAACATTTCTTGAATTATTAAATATGGATGCTTAGCAAAACAAAGTATTTGTAAAAACCATCAACTTATATTCAGCTGTACTGTGACTAACTGCAAGTAAGCCATTTAATAGTGACAAATCTCACCCTATAAGATTTTTACGTAACTTGTAAAAGGAGGAAGATTTGAGACTCCATGTCAGAAACGATATTGTTCTTGTTCCGCCTACATAGGTTGAAGCTGTCGGTTATTTTTAAGGCTCAGCCGCAATACAGAAACACAAGTTGAAAGCTTCACTGTAAACGCTCGATCTGGACCATCAGAGACTCGCGGATGAAAGTTCGCGGTATTGCCGACTACGCCAATTGTTTCTAGAGTCTCAGCACAGCATCAGAAATGTTAAAAAAAAAATAGAAACAACCAAAACTACAAATAGACAGACAGAAGACAAGGTTCTTAAAACAGGCATCTTATGCGATAAAGTATCATGAAACAAAAAAAGTAAAATGGCCGCCTTCTCTGGTTCCTGCGATAGAAATGGAGATAAACGAGACCGCAACCAAACAAACGCACGACAAGCACAGGACATAGAGGGGTCTGCTTTCACAAGCGGAGATCCTGGGATAGACAAAATGAAAGGCTTCTTTATTTGACTTGACACATCAATATAGATGCTAGGTGTGTATGGGTGAGTTTAAGACACTAAGATGATAGTATAATAAAGGATGTCTTCCTCGTGAAAATGTGAAGGTGTCCTCTATATTAAGAATGCTAATCTCGAGACAACGAGAAAATAATCAACAAATATTAATATTGAGTTGTGTGAAAAAAGTTGTTTCGAGAGTAATGTGCAAACCTGCTAGTATTCACCATGATAAGAACTTATTTTAAAAATGTGCCTTTTCTATAGTGGAATTCCTCAAAAGATGATATGAAAGACGTACTTCGATACCTTCAAGTAAAAAAAAAAAATTCTTCCAATATTACACAGAAATCAGGACAACTTACGGTGAGATTGCTTTAAAAAACCGAGAGTCTAGCTAGATTTTACCCCAATCGCCGCAAGTCCCATTTATACCCGTTCAGACTTACACTTTTTTTCACCATAAAGCGGTAATTAGTGGTAAAAATATTCACCGGCAACAACCCTTTTTGAGCAATTTACATTACTGCGTACGTTATCTATTGATCGTCAAATAATATTAAATTTTCTTGCTGTTTCTGGGACAGTTCTCGTTTATGATGACTGAACAATGTACCAAATGTAGTTATCATGATTGTACAATTATGTTGAATATGGTTACAATGATTGAACACTCTGCCAAATTTGGTAATGAGATTGAACACGATGCCGAATGCGGTGATTATGATTGTACAATGCGTAGAATGTGGTGGTGATGATGATTGTACAATGTGTAGTATACGGTTATGATGATTGTAAAATGTAGAAAATGTGGTGATGATAATTGAGCAATGTGTAGAATGCGGTGATGATGTTTGTACAATGTAAAGAATGTGGTGATGATGATTGTATGTGTAGAATGCGGTGATGATGATTGTACAATCTGTAGAATGCGGTGATGATAATTGTACAATGTGCCAAATGCGGTGATGATGATTGTACAATGTACCAAATGCGATGATGATGATTGTACAATGAGTAGAATGCGGTGATGATGATTGTACAGTGTGTAAAATGAGGTGACAATGATTGGACAATGTGCCAAATGCGGTGATGATGATTGTACAATGAGTAGAATGCGATGATGATGATTGTACAGTGTGTAGAATGAGGTGATAATGATTGGACAATGTGCCAAATGCGGTGATGATGATTGTACAATGTACCAAATGCGATGATGATGATTGTACAATGTACCAAATGCGATGATGATGATTGTACAATGTGTAGAATGCGATGATGATGATTGTACAATGTACCAAATGCGATGATGATGATTGTACAATGAGTAGAATGCGATGATGATGATTGTACAATGAGTAGAATGAGGTGACAATGATTGGACAATGTGCCAAATGCGGTGATGATGATTGTACAATGTGTAGAATGAGGTGATAATGATTGTACAATGTGCCAAATGCGGTGATGATAATTGTACAATGTGCCAAATGCGGTGATGATGATTGTACAATGTACCAAATGCGATGATGATGATTGTACAATGAGTAGAATGCGATGATGATGATTGTACAATGTGTAGAATGAGGTGATGATGATTGTACAATGTGCCAAATGCGGTGATGATGATTGTACAATGTACCAAATGCGATGATGATGATTGTACAATGTGCCAAATGCGGTGATGATGATTGTACAATGTACCAAATGCGATGATGATGATTGTACAATGAGTAGAATGCGATGATGATGATTGTACAATGTGTAGAATGAGGTGACAATGATTGGACAATGTGCCAAATGCGATGATGATGATTGTACAATGTGTAGAGTGCGGTGATGATGATTGTACAATGTGCCAAATGCGGTGATGATAATTGTACAATGTGTAGAGTGCGGTGAAGATGATTATACAGTTTTTAGAATGCGGTGATGATAATTGTACAATGTGTAGAGTGCGGTGAAGATGATTATACAGTTTTTAGAATGCGGTGATGATGATTGTACAATGTGTAGAATGCGGTGATGATGATTGTACAATGTGTAGAATGCGGTGATGATGATTGTACAATGTGTAGAATGAGGTGACAATGATTGGACAATGTGCCAAATGCGGTGATGATGATTGTACAATGTACCAAATGCGATGATGATGATTGTACAATGAGTAGAATGCGGTGATGATGATTGTACAATGTGTAGAATGAGGTGACAATGATTGGACAATGTGCCAAATGCGGTGATGATGATTGTACAATGTGCCAAATGCGGTGATGATGATTGTACAATGTGCCAAATGCGGTGATGATGATTGTACAATGTGCCAAATGCGGTGATGATGATTGTACAATGAGTAGAATGCGATGATGATGATTGTACAATGTGTAGAATGAGGTGACAATGATTGGACAATGTGCCAAATGCGGTGATGATGATTGTACAATGTGTAGAATGAGGTGATAATGATTGTACAATGTGCCAAATGCGGTGATGATGGTTGTACAATATAAAGAATGTGATGATGATGATTGTACAATGTGTAGTATGCAGTTAAGATGATTGTAAAATGAAAAGAATGTGGTGATGATGATTGTACAATGTGTAGAATGCGGTGATGATGATTGTATAATGTGTAGAATGCGGTGATGATGATTGTACAATTTGCATCAAAATCAATAGATAAAGCAAGCAAGTGCTCATGTTCTGAGGACCTGGTTTTTGCAGCAGTCCGCTCCTTGCGTCTGTTATGAAAGCGAACTTTTGCCTGACCCTTTCGAATTTCAGCTTCTCTATATTATCCATGTGGTTCAACGTAAATGTCTAGATGAACATCTAAAAAATAGGAAACCCTTGGACATCATAGGATTATTGAAAGCATTCGGACATGATTTATGAGTTGAAATTTAATTGCTTAATATGCTTTATGCGGAAGGAAAAGGTCCATCTTAATTCAATATTAATACAACAAGTAAACGAACAGATAATGAATTTTGGATGAAAGATACAAAGAAATTTCTTTTTGTCCTCATTTGAACCACAAGGTAACGTTTACCGTCCTTTGAAGTTGATTTGCAGAGTGAATTGTCGTGAACGAGACAGGATAAAAGACAATCCGTCTTTCCTAAAGCATCACATTCATGATTTTTCAGATAAATTAGGCGAATTGCAACACCAGTACAGAGTTACAACTGTAGAGGGCTGCCTGCGTTTTGAAAGATTATCTCGCTGTGTGATGGCGGTGATGGAATCTCACTCAAGTGAGTCAAAATCCAAGCTAGGAATGTGTATCAACAACGTTCTGCTCTTATTCTCCCCAGGTCATATGCCCAAAAAAAGGATTAACAAGTTTGTCACTCTGTATCAACAAAGGGTAAAATTTTGTCAGACCAAATGAACTGAAAGTTGTTTTTTTTTTTAATTCTTAAACAATACAGCTTTTGAGTGATGGAGAAATAAGATAAGAAGTGAAAGCAGCAGAGCACAGTTTAAGATTTTTTAAACTCAATATTCAACTCCAAGCGAAATTTGTTAGGTCTGCCAGGTCTCTGTGTTAGGTTGCTGGACCGCGGAAGCTGATTATCAAGAATTCCATTCAGATTTATTCCGATAAAACATATCCATTATCAGTGATAAAAACACATATCATATATATCATAAACAAACCGCTGTCAGGTATGATAGCTTTGAAGAGAAAAAGCCCTAAATCTTATACTTTATGACTTGGATTCCCGTCAACAATAGAGAATCCTCGATTGCTATATTTCGGAAGTGACTATACCAGACCACCTGAATTCCTTTTTAAAACATGGTTAGGTTTTCTGATAAAAATTATTTGTTGCGGAAAAGGGATATCCTCAAAAATAAATATATTTGGCAAAGCAGTTGAGGTAAGTTTCTTTATACCAATAATATCTCAGTAATAGAAAGTGGACAACCATAATGCATATATGTGGAAGTAGAAAAAATTTATATCAGCAGTGCTAACAATTTTTTTATCTCCTAAGTCTCTAACAGTTTTGTTGCCGGGTATTTTGTATCATGTTGCCCTAAGCTCCTGTCTTCCCTGCGATTCATCTGACAACGTGTTGTTCTAGATTGATGAAATTCCTCTAAAACTCTCTCAGAAAGGGATACACTAGGATACATTGTTCAACTGTACCACATGTCACGTCACGGCATGTTGATGGTGGGCTGGTCCAGGTTGTGGTGTAGCTTGGGAACCAGGTCCAACAAACATTTCCAGGTCAAGTGGGCGGCGGCGGACCTGGTGGATGATGTGAGTCCTTGAGAAGCTTGTGACGAAATCTCACACCAACAAGGCAAGTGTTCAGCAGTCTATCGAGATAAGCCCTGTTTCTCTCCGAGGATGAGTTGAATGAACTGCTAGACTTCCTCCCTGAAGTAGAGGCTAGGTGGCATGGGCCACAGTATACAAGAAGAGAGAGAATTGCGGATTGTTTGAAATAGAAAACATGCCTGTAACTTACAATGGTAAAAAAAAATTATTTTGTCACGATAAGCACAGTGTCAGTTTAGACTGGGCTGGGAAACAGTTTGGGGCCACCCTGAAGTTAATAGGATTTGTTTACACAGTGCGGATGGCACTAGGCTAGAGGAATCATCTGGAGATATGAGAAGCTTGATAGTGTAGCGACAGAGGGGAGATTCTCAAACCGTGATAAGACTTTCTCTCTGGCTCACCAGAATCTCGAGCTCAGGATGGTTTTATTAATTGTTTGCTTGTTAGGTATCATGTCACGAGATACGTGTGGAAAGCTTGCGAGATCGCTGGACGTCTCACACAGATACGGAGAGATTCCTGATTGCTCGTAACTTTGTTTTCTTTTCTCTAAAACCTCGCATGATTGGCACAGTGTTGAGGTGATTGCTAGAATTCTTTAATTGTTCATTATTCTAGCTTTCCTTGCCTTCACCATAAACATCGCACTATTCTCACCATGTCTGCTTGATGGGAATGAGAAATATTAGAGAATTTGTATCCATCTACACTACTACAACAACAACAACAACAACAACTACTACTACTACTACTACTACTACTACTACTACTACTACTACTACTACTACTACTACTACTACTACTACTACTACTACTACTACTACTACTACTACTACTACTACTACTACTACTACTACTACTACTACTACTACTACTACTACTACTACTACTACTACTACTACTACTACTACGAGGGCTCTTTCATAATTAACCGAAAAATGCCTGTAAAATCCGCGTTTTTTATGCTATCAACAAAATTCTTGCACGTGTTCATACCTTGACTCGTCCTTCATTTCTCTACGTAACAGCCAAGTCTGTCAACACACTTCTGCCAACGCAGCACCATGGAATAGATACCCTCTCGGAAGAAACTTCCGTCAAGGTTTTGTAGCCATTTCCGCACATAGTCAACAAGCTCTTCATCGTCATCAAAGCGCTTTCCTGCCAGCTCACGTTTCAGTGGCCCAAAGAGGTGATAATCAGATGGTGCGAGGTCTGGACTGTGTGGTGGGTGTGGCAAAATCTCCCATCCATATTTCTCTAGCCAACCTTGCATCACTCGAGCTGTGTGGGGTGTAGCGTTGTCGTGTTGCAAAATGACCCCGTTGGTCAACTGCCCTGGGCGCTTTCTGCGAATGGCCTCCCTAAGCTTGTCAAGAGTTTGGCAGTACCTTGCAGCATTGATTGTTTCTCCAGGTTGTAAGGTTTCGAACAGAAGAACATCACGACTGTCCCAGAAAACAGTTCCCATTATTTTCTTTGCTGACCGCATGACTTTGAATTTCTTCGCGACAGGTGAGGATGGATGTTTCCATGTCATCGAATCTTGCTTTGTTTCTGGGGTGCAATGGTGCAACCAAGTCTCATCACCGGTGACTAAGCTGTCAAGAAAAGTCACATCGTAGCCTAGAAAGTCTCCGCCGGCGTTGGCAGTATGCCCGTGACCCCTGCGTGAGCTCTTGCTTCTTCTCAAAAGTTCCCTGCAGATGTCCAATCTTTGTTCTTTATGATTGTCTGTCAATTGCTTAGGAACCCATCTTGCGCTGACTTTTCTGTAGCCAAGTTCATCAAATACAATTCTATGGGCAGAAGTTTCCGAAATTTCAAGACTGCTTGCGATTTCATGAAGTTTCAACCTCCTGTCTTGACGAATAGGCTCATCAACTCGCTTCACATTGTCTTCTGACGTCGCAGTTATCGAACGCCCTCTCCCTTCCCTGTCTGTCAAGTCGGAATGGCCGGCTTCAAACAAATTACACCTGTGATAGACTTGTGTACGGCTTATAACATGCTCACCATATACACTCTGAAGTTCTTTATGAATTTCGGTAGGATTCAGACTTTTGGCGTTTAAAAAACGTATGACAGCTCTGATTTCCTCCTTTGACCAAGTTTCAAGGTGGGCCGCCATCTTTAAAATCGTCTAGACATTCATTGTGCAAAATGATGCACTTCATAATTTCTGGTAATATCCGTAAGGAAATAAGGAATGTCATGTCGTTTACAGAATTAAAAAAGCTCCACTGGTTGCTGAGCAATGGGCATTTTTCGGTTATTTCTGAAAGAGCCCTCGTACTACTAACTTATTACTACTACTTCTACTACTACTGCTGCTGCTGCTGCTGCTGCTGCTACTACTACTACTATTAATATTACCACTGTGGGTTTAAAAAAACAATACTCCACTACTTGGCTTATTTTTAACAAATCATAAATTTTCAATCCTTAGTAGTTTTCAAAGTCTTCTCCATATCTCGCGTGTGTGACGCCCCTCGAGCACACCCTCTGTTGTTTCCCCATCTTCGTTGTCGCATTCTGTTTCAATGTGAACTCCTCTCCAGCTTTCCTCAATATCGTTCATCTTTTCATCGCATAAATGCATTTAAAGACATGCGTGTGATCTTTCTGTCTCTTTCTTCGATATATCCGAGTTTCCATGTCCATAGACTAGGATGGATTGTATCTGAACCAAACAGACTTACTTGTGTCCTAATGACTCTCAGATCTTGACAAACGAAGCATTCACTTTGTATGTCTTACTCCTTACTCCAGCTCTGAGTGCAGAGACTTTCAAGAAGAGGAGCCGTTCCCGGCATCCGGGGATCTTTTGTTGTTGTTGTTGTTGTTGTTGTTGTTGTTTTTGTTGTTGCGTTTAATTGTTTGCCCATCATGCTGACACCGTTATCAACCGTTATCAAATCTGCAAGTTTTGTGTTTGATTTTTTTTTTCTCTAACAGCTGTGCTAGGTCGAACCAAACTCGGCCGCTATGAAATTTTAAAAGGCCCTATTAGCTGCTAATTATATAAAGGGGCATTGTTCACAGTACAAGAGGTTGCAAACACCAGATACGCATTGCTGATTAAAAGCAATAGAATTCGCTATTTTTTGTGCAATGTCAAAAGGAGATTTAAAACATTAGTATATTTACTCAGCAGACCTTTACATATGATATCCCTACCAAGTGCTTAGTTTTAAAATTAACTGGTCTCTAGAAAATTCTGCAGACATACTAGCTTTGTGGTCGATTTGAGGTCTAAACAATTTATGTGATTCTAAAACTGCCATTTGTATTTAATCATTTAAATTTTTTTTTTTTTAATCTCATTTTGTCTAACTAGAAAATGCTGATAATTAAGCGTTTAGTTTTGACTGTTTAAAGGATAATAAGTGATTTTATTCACTTTTTGAAACTATTTTTTAAAGAATCAGGTTGGTGCATATAACCTATCAAGTTTTTAAACATGGAAATGGTTGCTTTTGAGAGATGATAATATAAAGAGATTTCGGTGCTGGATCAAACACACTATAGATTATCCCATCTTGACAGAATAAATTATAAACAGGTGGCAGTTCTATAAAATCATGAAATATTTCAAAAATGATCATACCGTGCAATTGTTTCTTGTTCAGAGTCTGACATTGTAGTTCCAAATAGTGATTGCACTACACATAGAACCGATGAGAAAAAAGAAATTTACTTGAATTTAAACTCAATTTATTGACTGATGAATATCTGCACTAATCATACAAGACGTCACAGCTGGGCGACCAACCGAATAGCTCGTAACAGTTGGATGATAAAACATTGCTCTGTCGGCTTATCTGATTGGTTGCAACACTCGTCGCAGGGTTACCTACCTCCCCCAGCATTCATCGCGTCCGGAATCATTCAATTTGGTCGTAACAAACGTGAAATTCGTAAATCGCTGAGAAGGTTACATCCTTCGCCTTTCGTATTTGAGATAGATGCTAGACCGACAGGGACTTATCTAAGAGGCGCAGGGTTCAAGGCCTGCCTTGTATCTAGATCTGGCTGTCCGTGACGTGGCATGTGTCAGGTGATATGATGGCGAGACGAGTTTGGATTAAGAACCTCATGAACAACGATTCTTTATCTGACGGCATTATCTTTCATGAATCCTTTCCAATGTTTATCTCTCGTATTATTTTACCAGTCGTCAACGTTATTATCTCCTAGTCTGTTTCTCTACCCTCCTCAATTTTCATCATAAATTGCATTCACGCAAGTTCCACATAAATCTTTGAAAATCTTTCTTCAGTGTTTTTTTTTTCTTACATTAATAATGCCTTTGCGTTGGATATTTTTTTCTTGTGTGTCTGTTTATCTCTCTATCTATATAAAATTATGTATTGTTTTCTATCTTCGTGTCTCTGGGGCCGTCTCTCTCTTTCCCTTTCTCTCCCCATTTCTCGATCCTCTCTTTTTCTCTCTTTCTAGTTTCTTTCCATATTTCCTGTCTCCATCCCCATCGAAACCGTTTGCCTAGCGGTTGTGTTGCCAGATAGGTCTTGGTGTAGGGCTGAGACCGAGTGCAGAGAATGTAAGGGTTCAAATCTCGTCTTGAGAAAATGCCGCTGGATAAGGGTCTCAACCAGCATTTACCTGAAGCTAAATTTTCTTATAGTCTTCACACATATCTCGCGAGCACTGGCTAGTCTGCTGTTTTAGATTGCATTCACGTCTTCTGAAAGATCTAGTTAACTCCCTTTTTTATTATAGTATGCTAATCTCAACCAAAGGCTTATACTAAATAAGAATCCTCATGATGTCAGTTTTTAAATTTTCGTTTTTCAAAGTTGATAAGCATTGTATTTTTGGTGTTTGCTTATTACATATAAAAAAAAGTTATGTATTGATTGTTTGTTGCTATAGTTCGTAAAATAAACAAAAAAAAAAATTGACATTCTTAAGCTTTTCCAGCGCCGACTTTCGGATAAGCTAGGAAAATCATTTGAAACCTGTGGGTGATTGTTTTCATACAAAACTACCATCATTCCAGTTGTTTTACTTTAAAGATCATATCTTGCTAATTTTTTTTTAATTTGAGAACTTGTAGGCAGTCATTTTTTTTAGATCGTAACTAATCCACCAGTACTCCATTCTTAACAGCAGACTGCTTGACTGAACTGGCTGCTAATTAAGACCAATCTAGAATATCCTTCAAGGCAAAATGATCTGTTAAAAAGTACAGAAAATTCTAAACTATTTTTAGTTATTTTTTCAGGCATTTTAAAAAAATATTTTTAGATAATTTCTGAATGCAAATATCTAATCCATCTACCAGATTTCTCTGTATTTCTCTACTTCTCATACTCTCTGTATGTTTGCCGGGCTGTTCTTTTTTTTTTTTTTTTTTTGCCTTGACCCAAACTCTTTGTCTCTGTCTCTTTCTATGTGTTTTTCCTTTTCTGTCTATCAATATGATTGTCTGTCTGTCTGTCTGTCTGTCTGTCTGTCTGTCTGTCTGTCTGTCTGTCTGTCTGTCTCTGTCTCTCTCTCTCTCTCTCTCTCTCTCTCTCTCTCTCTCTCTCTCTCTCTCCTTCATAAAAAAGCTCTTATACACACCTAATAAAATCATCAGATATATTCTACAGACGTCGCATCCTATGCATGAATGAAAATTAGATTTGTTTCATGCCAGACAATCATGTTTCGCTGTGTTAGAGCCGCTCTGTTGCATCTTGGAGAGTCTTCCCGCTAGAGCCAGGAGCATCTCTCATGAGACCAGGGCAGGAGCTCTATCAGCTTCATTAGGGAGTGTGGTGCTCGCAGGCACAGGTGCTCAAGTGGCTATCGTGACTGCCCTGAAACTTGTTTTAGTCTGTGGATTCAAACTTGTACGATCAAAATATGAGCAATGCTCATCCGTGTAGAGCAAGCAATTCTTAGTTGTACATAAACTAAGGACTTCATTGAGAATATTATGCTCTGAGCTGCTCATGCTTGTTTGTAGACCGGTCTTATACTTAAAATAATATTGATTTGTACCCTAATCCTGCCTATAAGTCAGTCAGAATAATTTAATTTAACTTTTGAAAAAGCTTATTTATGATAAGATCGAGAATTCTATGATAAAGCTTTGAATTAGCAGCTACGCTATGACTGTTGCAGTGCGAGTTCAGAAGCCCACAATTATTTTAAAATGAAAAAGAAAAAAAATGACTAGACCTGTTATTTTATCTTGAGAACAAATTCCATATAAAGAAGATTTAGATTTGGGTGCCCAAGTTTTGTTCGAGGGTTAGATTTTGGTGTTATTGCTTTCGGTGTCATGTCGTAAGGCTATACTCAAATGAGCTGGGTCTTGCTTAATAATTAGCAATGGACCATTTTCTAGATTTCAATCAAAGGATTTAGATTGAAGCCTATGTGGAGTTAGGTTTTCTGTTCTTCAACCTGACGCCTAACCAATGCTATATCAAGTTAATGCGAGCTATCGAAATAAAACCAAAACTCTACATCTGGATTAAATTACACCGTGTTTCGGGTATCACACGAAAACAAAGTCTACGTCCCAAGAAGTTATTCGATGCATGTTCCAAGTTGATTATCTCGCCGTCGTGGTTTTTTTTTTATGGAACCTCAAGCAGCGAAAAAAAAAAAGATGCAATAATTATTTTACAAACTCTCCACCCAAAGTTTCAGAATCTAGAGTTTGGGGATTTTCAAGCATGTATGCAGTACAAAGATAAAGCTTGGTTTGTTTGTTTGTTTGTTTGCTTGTTTGTTTGTTTTGTATTTTTTAGGGTTTTTGTTGTTTTTACATAAAAAGATGAAGCAAACATGAATTTTTGAGAGTGAACATAACCCATTCAGGTTTTAGAGTGCGCTGTCTGGTGTCGCGGTCTGATGTTCGACGTTTGGCTCTAGGATCACGAGAACCGAGGTTCGAATCCTGGCTCGGCTTCCATGGGTGATGTGGAGTCTTTGAAACAAGTTCTTTACCCGGCACCAGCTTTCCTTGCCTGTTTAGTAAAAGATCTTGGCAAAATGCGAAAATGACGCCTTTTTTCTGATAGCTGATCCTCTGTATGTTCAGAGGATCATTAGAGGAAAGTACTATATATATATATATATATATATATATATATATATATATATATATATACACAGAGACAGAGAGGGAAAGGGAGAGAGAGATAGAGAAAGAGAGAGTGAGAGAGAGAGACAGACAGACAGAGACAGAGACAGAGACAGAGGCAGAGAGAGAGAGAGAGAGACAGAGACAGAGACAGAGACAGAGACAGACAGAGAAAGACTGATTGATGCCAACTTTGTGCTGATTCAAAATAAATTTAACAAACCAGATTTTACAAGATTTTCAGTCACTTAAAAACAACTCCAAAATTTAGTATAGTAATTATAAGTATCCAATTTATTAAAAGTAAAAAGGGAAACTTGTCGAAATTCATGGTATTTTTAAAGATGTAAAGGACTGAGGTAGGGCTAGAACATTGGTCCCTGTCTCGTTTCTAGCCATATGTGTGGTTTTCCAATGTTTCCACATAGGACTGCCTGCTCTATCTTTCTGAATCTCGACCGTAAGCCCACGTAACACCGTATCACAGTATCTTGATGGTTCATTACACTAGCTTTGCGGCATATATATTGGTATCGTTTATTCTAGATGTCTGTGCGCCCAATGGCAAGTGTTGGTGCTTCCGGATTCAATGATTGTCTTTCTTATGATTTGGATCTTACCAATTTGCGAGTTACTCTTGGTAAATACCTTCGCCATAAGCCCTTCTCAACAGGGAGTGTGGTGGCACAAGTCAGGCAAGTTTTGACTGGCAAGACGACGGGTGGCGAGGGTCAAATTCCACATCACATCAGCATGCATTTCTCGGTCGTTTCTCTTAATCATTGCTGAGCACTAGCTAAAACTCCAGCTCTTTAAGATTCTAAGTGGTAGTCGTAGTAGTAGTAGTAGTAGTAGTAGTAGTAGTAGTAGTAGTAGTAGTAGTAGTAGTAGTAGTAGTAGTAGTAGTAGTAGTAGTAGTAGTAGTAGTAGTAGTAGTAGTAGTGGTAGTAGTAGTAGTAGTAGTAGTAGTAGGAGTTATAGTAGTAGTAGTTGTAGTCGTAGTAGTAGTAGTAGTAGTAGTAGTAGTAGTAGTAGTAGTAGTAGTAGTAGTAGTAGTAGTAGTAGTAGTAGTAGTAGTAGTAGTAGTAGTAGTAGTAGTAGTAGTAGGGATTATAAGACTCTAATTTTCTATCTAGTGTGTTACAAAGAGAGAAAGATAGATTAGCCGAGAGGGAAGGAAAGAGAGAAGTGAGTGAGTGAGAGAGAGAGAGAGAGAGAGAGAGAAAGAAAGAAAGAGAGAGAGAGAGAGAGAGAGAGAGAGAGAGAGAGAGAGAGAGATGAAGTGAGATGTCGATAAGGACCGCCCATGTAACAAGTCCGTATGACGAAGATTGTTCCGCTATAACATCTTTGCCGGTTAGACGATTGAACAGAAAGAAAAAAAAATCCCTTAAGTTAAAACTATACCCCGTCCCCCATCTATCCGTCTTTTTTTTCTTTATTTTTTTTTGCTTTCCCTTTACCTAGTCCCTCTCTTTCTCTTTCTCTCTCTCTCTCTCGCTCTCTCTCTCTCTCTCTCTCTCTCTCTCTCTCTCTCTCTCTCTCTCTCTCTCTCTGTCTCTCTGTCTCTCTCTCTCCCTCTCTCTGTTGTGTCTCTCGTACAACCTTTCGTTTCTCTGCTGTTTTTCTTGTTTTGTCTTTGCTTTTATTGCTGGTGTTGTGGATTTTGCTGTTGATCTTATTTTCTTTGTCTTCTATTTCCACCCTGATTGTCATTCTATCACCCTCTTGCGTCTTTCCTCGGGATTTCAAGGTGACCAAGGCAGCCATTGAAAATAAACTTGCTCTCGATCTCAAAAACAGTGAACTTTCTTGTGTTTGTGCCCTCAGCTCACCTTAAACTGGCTGATATTGTTAAGACATACAGGTCTCGACACCAAAGGATATTAGAACCCACAGCCCTCTCACAGCAATGTCAATAAACTCATTTGAAAAGAACAATTTGTTTTTCAGCACTGATGAGGATGAGGATGAGATGATGATAAAGAGCCCCTCCCATCATCCTCTTCACAGGATCGTCACGTCTTTTTCACATGTGCATGAAAGTTATCGACAAGTTTTTCAGGGTAACACAGAGTGATTTCTCCGTCGTCTCATTCTGTTCATCAAAGGTATGTGTGGGGTAGGAGAGGGCGGGGCCAACTGGTTTTTGTCTTGTCTGTCAATAACGAAGCATCTCTGGGAATGGTAGAGTTGCGAGATTTTCACTGAATTCTTCAGGCTTTCATTATCACGACAGCTTGTTAGTTATTCCTAATCCAAATAAATGATGAAAAAGCCGCCTATCATATGCAGTTTTTGTTATGAATAATCTACATACACAATGTACAAACATGATACTCTTGTACAGCCAGAGGAGTCAACAGTGTACAGTTAAGAATTAACAACTTGGGTGCGAATTCATGGACTTTAACGAGCTCCACGGAAACTCATTCCTTGATCTGAATCTAAAAGTGAATATAGCATAGCAGCAGCTGGGCAATTCCTTTAGTAACTTTTACTTTTACTGCAAGATCAGAGCTAAACTAATTTTATCAAACCAATTAAAATTGTAGAGCACCTGTCAGCGCACAAGATGATCCATAAGATTGATCCAGGCAACTCCGTAAGTTTGTTGGTTTAATTAGTCTGTTTAACTAGAGATGGTTCATAACACCGCTGATAGAGATACATTATTATTTTACTTTATGTTTTTTTCGTAACCAACCGAACAGGAAACAGACCAGATGATTCTTCAAGTTGAGATGGTGAGGTTCAATCACTCTTCATTTCGAGGCAAGAATGTAAGCTGAAGCCGCAGATATCAACCTGACTGATACCGTCCATGCACTACTGGCACAGTTTGGGTTCTGCTTTATCACAACCAACAAGGTTTCATCAGATTGCTTCTAAAATATCCCCAAACTCATCCTTAAAATTTCAAGGCATGTTCTCTACCGTTTGACCACCTAGAAACATGTAAAATCATCGGTGTATCTGTCAGTTGACCAGTGCCAGTGGACAGTGCTGCCCTATCAGCGTCATCATGCCATCTGGACCCGAGATGCCACTGGCGGGTCTGTGGCGTGCCGTATCGCTGGACGGAAAATTAATGAATGCAGCAGACACCAGTTAAGCTAGCGTCGTGGCGACTCAGCGAGGGCCACGCCTTGGGTGTGTCACCATGTGTTACCCTTGGGTGTATCACCGTGTGTTACCCTTGGGTGTATCATCGTGTGTTACCATTGGGTTTATCACCGTGTGTTACCCTTGGGTGTATCACCGTGTGTTACCTTTGGGTGTATCACCGTGTGTTACCCTTGGGTGTATCACCGTGTGTTACCCTTGGGTGTATCACCGTGTGTTACCTTGGTGGAACTCTCAGGGCTTTGTGAATGTGATGATAGATCCACCAGCTTTTGATACAGCGTCTCACCTGATGGGGCATTCCTTGTTAGTTCCGTCCATAATGTGCCTTATCTGAGGAACCCTTGTGAAAGTGTTTTAAGCAAGAATATTAACCGTACTCTTAACTGAAAAAAAAGCCTGAATGTGCCGCTTCGTTCTGAATTTTCCATCAAATAGTATTACTAACTTGAATGGTTGACAGTAGAAAGGACATTGTAATCCCTTATATCGTTCATTGTCGGTTTGAAATAACAAAATTTCTTAACCTCCTTTTTTTTTTGGTAATTTATACCTGTTATGATCCCATTTTTTACATGAGACATAATCAAACGTTATATTTTAGACCTCTGTAAACGTTTTCAATATTGGATTTTGCTAGATTTATTCAGGAATGTGAGCTAATTTTCAAGCATAACACGTCAATAGAAAAAGGTTTTAAAATAAGCATAGATGAATAAGACTGAAATTGGTCGCAAATTTTTCAAAAAGTAAATTTCGGACTATATCGTTGCATAGTTTCATGGTTAGGTTTGTCAATATTTGGATAGGGATTTTTTTTTTCTTTTTAAATTAATTTCCGCATTGAGAAGATTGGTGTGAGAACAGTTGATCAGTGAGAGAATATGTCAGATGATTGCGTTGAGCGAAAAAGTTCAAACTAGGCCATGAAACTTCCGTTATTTCTGTACGGGTAGTTCAGCTACTGTGCTATCACTGTAGATAATGTTCACCCTAGTGCTTTTATCTGATCGCATGTTTGTACTTGACAAGCACGTGCACATCACACGTTTCGCCAGATAATTGTATGATAGTATTGTGATATGTCAGCATGACCCATGATATCACCAACTCTGTCCCAGGCAGAGGGAGGGGTTGTGGAGCTGATAGCCAAGCCCGATGCTTAACAATCTGTGCCATAAGGAAACTGGCAGAGGGGTCACAGTTTTAGTGACTAAACTGTTTGGTTCAGAAAGATCAGTGATAGTAGGGCAGAAGACTGTGTGATACCACAGTCTCAAGTTCTAGGCTAGAAACCGAAGTTATCCTATGGGTGTGTCGTACAGCTCTTGCCATGGAATCTTTTTAACTAACGCGTGTAGAACACGTTCTATGGCTTTAAAAATCAGGGAAATATTAAACCTAAACCTAAACACCGCGTGGGCCATCCATATGACTGAAAGTTGCCGACATTTGAGATGCGTAGTTTACTGAAAATGGCGTCTTATAATTTCATATCGGTTCCACCAGGTGGAAACTTTCCTAACGGGGCTCCAAATCTCGATTGTAGGTTGAGAATGTCATAACTTCAAGTCTGTAAGGGACTGAAAAAGCTAATTAAATTAATCGATGTCTGATAACAATAGAAAATTAATACACTAAAGAAAATTGCTCCCTATCAAAAACAAAATCTCAACCTGTAATACTATTTTTCATCGACAGGGTTACGAGTTTCATTTCTATCCTTCACACAGATAAAGCTTTTTAATCACAAAATTATAACAGTCGAAGCTATGATTTCATCCTTCGATATTCATAAAATGGAAGGAATTCATCATAGCTGCATGGACATCATCATAAGTTTCGTAAAAATGAAACGGATTAAAAGAAATAAGAAAAAAAGAGGAACAAAGGCAAATAAATTTATTAAGTTTCACCTCCCATTGAGACTATTTTCGCATGAGGGAATAGAACACAAATTGTCTTGATTATCATAGTGATTTCTTTCTAACAGCCCGCACTGATCTCTGACATAAAATAAAGGTTTGTTGTTTTGTTTAATCTCATCTGTGATTCCTGCTGGACTTGCTGTGTGGTAAAATCTTACAGGGACTGAACTGATCAAGATGTCAGCAAGATTCGACTTGGCCAGTTGATTAGAACAGCCTTTCTGGAGAAAAGCATAGGAAATCTTCCCACCATACCCCTGGACCGCTGGTCCATTAGAGAGAGGGATGGGTGAGAGAGAGAGAGAGAGAGAGAGAGAGAAAGAGAGAGAAAGAGAGAGAGAGAGAGAGAGAGAGAGAGAGAGAGAGAGAGGGAGGATGGGTGAGAAAGAGAGAAACAGAGGAAAAAAAACAGAGAGAGAGAGAGAGAGAGAGAGAGAGAGAGAGAGAGAGAGAGAGAGAGAGAGAGAGAGAGAGAGCACAAAAGTTAAGTATTCGCTGAAATGAGCCAGATGGTCGAGCAGATTATCAAGTTTTAAACAAAGCTAATCTCTCCAGCGGTTCAGTGAATGAAGACCAGATAGCCTTCTTTATCTTTATGTCTTTCCTTCTATCTCTGCTCTCTCTCTTCCTTCTCTCTCTCTATCTCTCTTACCTGGGTGGTCTAGTTCGAATCGAAGAAAACAACATTAATTTTTGTTTGAGGAAGGTTACGTACTCTTCCAATGATTGAAAAAAAATACAAGGTGACTGATTAATTATAACATTACATTTGTGTAAAGGTGAGCTCTCTGCAAAAATCTCTCTTTTATCCTCTATAGTTTTGTCATCTTTTGTCTTCTTCTTTATACATTTTCCTCCTACTACCACGCACCTCTCTCTCTCTCTCTCTCTCTCTCTCTCTCTCTCTCTCTCTCTCTCTCTCTCTCTCTCTCTCTCTCTCTTTTTTTTTTTTTTTTCTCTCTCTCACTATCTATCTATCTCTCTCTCACACACACTCTTTCTCTCTATCTTTCTCTTTCATTGGTGTCTATCTTTCTCTTGCTCCTCTTTTATAATAACCTAATCCCGCTCCTTTCTCTCTCGTTCTTCGCCTCCTTGATCCTCATCAGTTTTTATTTTCACATTTATTTTACGCTTCAATACGTTGCTTACTTTTTTTGCTTCTTTTCTTCTTTCTTACTCATTTGTTTGTAAAGAGAAAGAGCTCAATTCTGCAAATAATTTTCAAGGGCTAGGCTGCACAATGCAGCTTCAACGAAAAAATTAAAGTCCACCCCTGCATCTCTCTCTCTCTCTCTCTCTCTCTCTCTCTCTCTCTCTCTCTCTCTCTCTCTCTCTCTCTCTCTCTCTCTCTCTCTTTCCTCTCTAATGTTAACCATCTGCAAAGAACAATAGAAACTTTTATAATTATTCACAAACGTGTTGCCATGAAAGAAACTTAGACGAGTGTCTTATTGACATGTACCTAGAGCAAAACATTTTCTATCTAAACATCTTCTCTGTTAAAGTGAATGAAAAGATTCTGCCGAATTTCTTTGCTTTACAACTAAAGCCTCGCTCTCACATTCTGTCTGTCTGCTTTTTTTTTGTTATTTGTGCTTCTCTTTCTCTACCTCTGTCTATGTCTGTCTGTCTGTCTGTCTGTCTGTCTGTCTGTCTGTCTGTCTGTCTGTCTGTCTGTCTGTCTCTCTCTCTCTCTCTCTCTCTCTCTCTCTCTCTCTCTCTCCCTCCCTCCCTCTCTCTCTCTCTCTCTCTCTCTCTCTCTCTCTCTCTCTCTCTCTCTCTCTCTCTCTCTCTCTGATTCTCTGTCTTCATTTAAGCCTCTCTTTCCTTTTATTCTTTTTCTTTGTCTTTATATGTCCATTTATAACATCATTCTCTCTCTGCCTACCCCCCTCTCTCTCTCTCTCTTTCTTTCTCTCTCTCTCTCTCTCTCTCTCTCTGTCTCTCTGTATCTCGGTTTTCATTTTAGTCTCTTTCCTTTTATTGTGTTTTTTCTCTGTCTTTATAATTATGTCCATCTATGACACCATTCTCCCTTTCCTCTCGCCATCTCTCTCTTTCTCTCCCTCCCCCCCCCTCTCTCTCTCTCTCTCTCTCTCTCTCTCTCTCTCTCTCCCTCTCTCTCCTTCCCTCAATCTTGGTCCCACGCTTACGGCTTTTCCCCTTTCACAGCTGTCTGAATCATTCACAAGTTAGGTCCATCATGTCTCCCTCTTTCTTTTTGATCTGTTCCCATCTGTTTGTATTTCCAAAGATTTAAACGCTTAGAAAGCAGTCAATTGAAAGAAGAGGAAGATGGAAAGACAATAAAGTTCAGGTGAAATCTCACCTTCCCTTTGTCACTAGAGCGCCTGGTTGATATCAAAACGCATTTCATTCAGGAACTCTCTGCCCCAGATGCAGGCCAAGGATTTTTTAAAATCTTTTTTTGCCCCCTCCTGCCGTTACTCGCCAACTATGTGAAGTTCTGATTCACCCAAGAGATCGTTTCTCTCGTGCCGTGCAGTCGGCCAAACCCTGATGCATTCTGAAGGTAACAGATTTTGGTACAGCATTAAGCGATGAGCCTTCAAACCCCAAATGAATCGCAGTCATTGTATTCTGAAGATGCATCTAAGGTTGCAACCAATTTATATCGCTTTACATTAAAGCCAAAACCATACATCGCCAGTTCATGAAACATTTATGTCTCTCAGATTGTTGCAGAAATGCCAGAAAAATATTGGCTTATAAATCAAAATCATGTTTTAACCATGGATAACACATATACTGGAGAATTAGAGCCTGCTCCTGATCAAGTAGGTAGACAGATCGTATATTACCTGGCAAGACCCAGGTTCGGATCCCGGTGAAGCAAGCGGCATCTCACCTTAAAACTAGTGTTGTGCTTCACCCACACACTAGAAATCTTTTATGAAGGAAAAAAATTGCTAAAAAACTATAGATATTGGTGAGTAAACTGGGTGTAAAATGGGTGTGTCCATGTATAGGAAAGTGTATTTTAAAGACTATTAATAACGAATGGAAACCCATGGGCCTAAAATTGGAGTAAGGAGATCAACAGTAGCAGTAGTAGCACCAATAATGATAATAAAAGTATTTTTTCATTACTACTAGTAGAAGAAGTAGAAATAATAGGTGTTGTAGTAGTAGTAGTAGAAGTAGTAGTAGTAGTAGTAGTAGTAGTAGTAGTAGTAGTAGTAGTAGTAGTAGTAGTAGTAGTAGTAGTAGTAGTAGTAGTAGTATTAATAGTAGTAGTAGTAGTAGTAGTAGTAATAGAAGTAGTAGTAGTAGTAGTAGAACCAGTAGTAGTAGTAGTAGTAGAACCAGTAGTAGTAGTAGTAATAGAAGTAGTAGAATTTGTAGTAGTAGTAGTAGTGGTAGTAGAAGTAGCAGTAGTAGTAGTAGTAGTAGTAGTAGTAGTAGTAGTAGTAGTAGTAGTAGGGGTAGTAGTATTAGTAGTAGTAGTAGTAGTAGTAGTAGTAGTAATAGTCGTGGTAGTAGTAGCAGTAGTAGGCGGCAGCAGCAGTAGTAGTAGTAGTAGTAGTAGTAGTAGTAGTAGTAGTAGTAGTAGTAGTAATAGTAGTAGCAGCAACAGCAACAGGTACAGCAGGTTGTAGTAGAACCAGTAATAGGTGGTGGTAGTAGTAGTAGTAGTAGTAGTAGTGGTGGTGGTAGTGGTGGTAGTAGTAGTAGTATTTGTAGTAGTAGTAATAGAAGTTGCAGCAGCAGTAGCAACAATAATGGTAGTAGTAGTAGTAGTAGTAGTAGTAGTAGTAGTAGTAGTAGAAGTAGTGGTAGAAGTAGTAGTAGTAGTAGTAGTAGTAGTAGTAGTAGTAGTAGTAGTAGTAGTAGTAGTAGTAGTAGTAGTAGTAGTAGTAGTAGTAGTAGTAGTAGTAGTAGTAGTAGTAGTGGAGCAGCATGCAACAGTATTAATAGTAGTATTAGTCGTTGTTGTAGCTGTCGTCGTGACAGCAGGAGTAGTACAGAAGATGTAACAGCAGAAGCATGTAAGATAGTGAAGCCTAATGGCTGGGATAAGGAAGAAGAATACAATCATTATATCCAAAGATTTATGATGTTGATATGTACATCATAACGTTTCTTCCTGCCGTCAACCACTGCGCATTATGCAACTACTATTCAACTACCTACAAGTCTTGCAGATGCATAACTTTCCCCGCAAGAATTACGGTGACTATGTTGAAACTAAGGTTAAATCTGACGAAGCTAGATTAGGAAGTTATGATCTTCGTGACCACCAATTAAAATGTTAGAGAATTTCAAGAAATTAATGAACCGCTTCAAGACCCAAGTACCCTGTATATAACGCTGCCGGCCACAGAAGCAGGGCTGAGGTGGGACACGGCGAGGGCAGACTGTCAGTTTGATGATGAGAGGAGTGCTAGAATCGCCACGCCTGAGATCTGCTGGGGTCTGAGAGAGATAAGGCAAGAAACGACAACAAGCAGCCTAAGATAATACCAGGGCCCTGGGAAAACTTGATTAAGCAGGCAAAAACTTGATTCACTTGGCGAACACAAACACAAGAAGAGTTAACCTGCCCTCTTTGTCTCTCTCTCAGGGACAGCTTTCTTCTCGTTTATTTTCCTCGCTGAATCTCATGTTCTGTTCCAACCAGACCCGCCATCACAGCGTAATATTTGTTACTTGCTATGATTGGAAATGGTAGAGAGGAGGGGGACGAGAATGGCGATGAAAAAGTTGAAGGAAACATAAAGAGGAAGTTGAAGAGGAAGGGAGCATGAAGCCAGCTCAGAGAGAGAGAGAGAGAGAGAGAGAGAGAGAGAGAGAGAGAGAGAGAGAGAGAGAGAGAGAGAGAGAGAGAGAGAGAGACAGGCAGAGAGACAGAGACAGGCAGACAGACAGACAGACAGACAGTCACATAAAGACTTAGAGACAGAGGGAGAGAAGTAAAGAGAAACAACGATAGAGAAGGAGAGAGAGACAGACAGACAGACAGACAGACAGACAGACAGACACAGACAGACAGAGAGAGAAGTGGGGTTGTTGTATATCACAGACAAAACCAGTTGCATGTCATAATATTAGCTTTGCTCCTTCCGTCTTGTTTCCTCTAACATTAAATCTAATGGAATCTTAGGGTTATCGAAGCCCATCTCTCTTTCTAGTTTCTACCCAGTGTGCAGATTTCACTGGTGTACGAGTCGTGTGTGTTCTACAAGGGATGCCAGTCGGCTGTTTGCTTGTTGAGTAACTATAAAGCATGTTTCAAGATGCTATATGAAAAAGTTGACGTCGCTAAATACTTGTAGCTAAACACGCGTGTTTCATTACCGTACATTGACACTTTCGCGGTGTTTGTCATTAACTGTCATACGGGAAAATGTAAAGCAATAACTTACACTCCAATGTCCACTCACAAGCATCAGTACTATGTACTCCTACTTATTTCCTGTGATCTATACAAGCAAAATTATAACACTTAAAATCAATGTCTTCCTTTTATTTCATGACTTTTGAATGCGGCAGAAACTAGCAAAAGAATTAAAAGGTAAGAAGTTCTTAAAAAAATAGAATCATTTCTCCGGGAATATCTACGGTCTTCATTCAATCCAATCTAAGAAGATGAAGGAAAAAATTAAGAAAGGGACATCTATATCTTGAATCCCAGAGGCTTCAAATTCTTTTAAATTTTAGTAACCTTGTTAACATAGGCTGCAGGATTTTGCTCAATAGATGGACAGGATATATCAACCATTAACTTATTCTGGTTTATCAAAAGATATGGGATCTTTTGATAACTTCTTGGTGCAAATGTTTTGAACGACATAAGTTGCAGAAGCATATCATTGCATGCATTGGATTTCTTGGTTTATTGTGGTAAGATCCAGTGCTCACACCAAAAGAGATTGTCTGTAATCAGCATCCTTTTGTGGACTCAGGTTTACTTCACCTGAAAGCTTTGAGAGAGAGAGAGAAAGAGAGAGCGAGAGAGAGAGAGAGAAAGATAGAGGAAGGATTTCAGGGAGCAAGACAAGGAAAAAAAGGAGAAAGTTGAGACCTGCAGATAGATAAAAAAAAAAGATGGGAGAAGAATGATCATGAGATAGGCTTAAACCAATAGAGAGAGAGAAAGAGAGAGAGAGAGAGAGAGAGAGAGAGAGAGAGAGAGAGAGAGAGAGAGGGAGAGAGAGAGAGAGAAAGGATTTCAGTGAGCAAGACAAGGAAAAAAGGAGAAAGTTGAGACCTGCAGATAGATTAAAAAAAAAAGATGGGAGAAGAATGATCATGAGATAGGCTTAAACCAACAGAGAGAGAGAAAGAGAGAGAGAAAGAGAGAGAGAGAGAGAGAGAGAGAGAGAGAGAGAGAGAGAGAGAGAGAGAGAACTGAAGGTGGAGAGAGTGCCACTGAGAAACACGGAACAGATATTGAGAGACAGAGGAGTTGGGAGTGAATGACAGTTGATCAAGCAATCAAACAAGAAAACAACATAATTATATGAAGTCTAGGCGACGTAAAACCATTTAGACAGACATGAAGTTAGGCATTTCAGAACTATAGTGCTCTATGACTGTGTTCAATGCCTTGGTTCCAAAATGAGACATAAAAAAGAAAAGCCATCGTCTTTTGACATGTTCAATCTAACATGATTGTAAACTTTAATAGTTTCCTATGAAAACAGACGATAGATGTTTCACGACCAAGCTAAATGAAGCTAGTGATTCAAGCAGCACTTTGAACTGGGGAAATTCCGAAATCGATTCATTGCTATTACAGCGTTGCCAGTGATAAAAGTTTTCCAAAGGACACTAAAAAATGTCCTATGAAATGCAATGCAGCCAACATAGTTCTTCGAAGTCAACGCCTAAATCAATGATGCGCTAAAATGGACACGTCGCTACGATGCTAGGACAAGGGCATTGGGGCTTGTAAAACACTGACAGACCAACACAGGAGCCGCATAGGTTAGTAATTCCTACACAACATACAGGCAGACGATATTCAGTAATATAAAATATTTACCTCTCTCATGGAAAACAATAGGCATTGCATGCATTCTTGGTTGTTATCAATTCCAACTTTATTGCACAAGGTGTCTGCGAGATATGCAGACATATTTATAGCTTCCAGACATCCCAGGGTGGTGCTGGTATTATTTCCATCCGGCGATATAAACGTCACGGGGTGACAAATAGCCTCTTAACATGACCCAATGTAACGCGATACAGATAGATCAAGACAATGCCTTGACAAAGGCACGAAAATTTGATTTATTGAGAATTCTTGTTTATCTCTTTATATTGTTTAGCATTGCTTGTCTCTTGGCAAATTTTTGTCTGATGTTCTTTATGGGGAGAGAGATTGGCAGAACAGCCAGAGCAATGCCCGTCCTTTACATTGATGAGGTCATATTCTTGTCACAATTCTACAGTAGACAATGAGTCAACTTCAGCTGTCACGGGAGCATCAAAACATGGGACCCGCTCTGATGACCGGCAACTGGTCAGGGTTGCTCACACTAACTGTCTAAACCGCTGCTTACAGATACGAAAATTCAACCCAGAAAGGAAAAGGGCTAAAAAAGGCCACGAACTGCGGAATGAGACGGAAACAGTTCTAAGTCCTTTGAGAAACTGAATGATTTTCAGACAATTCCATTCTAAGTGGTTTCCAATCACTCGGCGGCTGCTTTATCCTGCCGCCACCGACCTTTGCTCCATGCCAGGTTGAGAATTTGTTACCGAGAGTGAGAGATAATCATCGTAGGTGTATACCCGAGTTCTCAACGATACTTATGTCTATGGAATGTTTATCCAGAGCGGCGGGATAGATTTATGTCAATTGAGAAAAATAATATTAAAGGAGAAAAAGCAACTAGAGAAGCTAATGTGAAGGTACCTGAGGTCCGTCTGTTCCTTAGATTGTAAGAGATTGTTTCTTATGTCGTGTTTGTGACTCACATATATAGTTCTTATAGTGTGATTTTCATGTGGAAACTGTACAAGTTGCGTTTCTGTATAACACATCAGAGCTAACCTTACTCTCAGGCAGAGAAAAAAAAACAGCATTAGAGGCATGGCATATCGTGGCAGATACTTTGGTGAGATATCGGATAGGCGGAAGACATGACGTCCACTGGCAAGGGCAGGTTATCTTATGGACTTAATTAATTTGATTAATTTCTAGGATAACCCTATGGCAACTGTTGGAATATTGTAGCCTTACTGTAGAGATGCTAGTGAATGTATCATTAAGATACATTTATGGCTTTGGCTAAAAAAACGCATGTGCGAATGGGTCAGATCAACGATCTTTAAGCAACGCCAGAAATTTCCATATCCCTCCTTCCAGCCTCTAAATAGAATTATATACTAATTATTTAATTACATAACACTCTAAAGATCGATAGATGATCTAACAAATACAGGTGAAGCACGTTTAGCTCTGCCCTTCACGGAAGTCACAAGAGAACGACGCCTCAGAGAATGTGATTGAAGGGTAATGATAACAAGAAGGGAAAGATTGAAAAAGCCCGTGTTAATGACACAAATCCGAGAGAGTAATGCAAATGACATAAGTATGACCATGAATTATGGTTGATTGGTTTTTTTATCGTGTAGCTACCGGTTGACATCAAGGTAATCTCAGTAAGGCTGAACACATCAAGCAGTCCTGGATGTAAAGGTTTGCGATAACAGCATGAGGTTCCAACTGGTCGAGCTGACTCGACCCCACAGTTATTGCTGAAGATCTTTACCGATCTCAGAGTGAACTTTATAACACTCGATGCACCGAAACGTTCACATATCTCCAAACAAATGAAACCTATAGCTTTCATGTTCTTTGGTTTGTTTTACGTCCCCCAGGATTTTCAATGAATTTTGCCGACAGCTTCCCGTCAGGCCAAGAATTGGACTAATTTGGTGAGACGCCAAATTTCTAAGTGAGTGATCGAATGTTGAACGTCTTCATTGTTAGTGCAACAGCTATCTCGCGCCATAAAGTCAACCTTCATGTAGGAAATCTTTATCATGGTGATTCCCGTGACAGCGCTTGCTTTGTTCGGGTTAAAACTTAGTGCACGTCAACAACCAAGGTCATCTCATAGATATCTTTTTTTTTTCAGTCTCCGCTGCCAGACCTTGATAAGTCTCAACTGTGAACCGGCGCTATCGATAGGGTAACTATCCTGGCGAGGGGTGGGGAGGTCACTTGTCAGGGCTCTTAGCCCAGCTATCTATGACACTGAGGTAAGAGAGGTCAACCAGTCTACACCTGCCTCGCACATTCCACGACGATGAAACGGTTTGGTAATGGCCTGGGACAGAGGGGAAGATGTGACGTTTATGGGTGGAGTTGGGAGATGAGAGGGGCAAGGGGTGTTGGGCAAGTGTAGAAAAAAGGAGATGGAAAGTGTGTGTGTGTGGGGGGGGGTGGAGAGAGAGAGATGGGAGGTTTATGAATGAGTGCAGGAGTACTAGGTGAAAAGGTAAGAGAGGGTGAGCAAGAATTAAAGAGAGGAAGGCGCTTGAGAGAAGGGAATATTATGAGAAAGAAAACAGAAAAGATAGATAGATAGATAAATGAAGAGAGAGAGAGAGAGAGAGAGAGAGAGAGAGAGAGAGAGAGAGAGAGAGAGAGAGAGAGAGAGTCACGACCCACCCGCTAGAACATGATTGGTTCTCACAGTTGACGGAGCTAAGGACGAAGACTAAAACCTTGAGTGAGATTCAGTCATAACAAAGTTTCAAATTCATGCTGAAAAATCACGTATGCTCGGGAATGTTTGCATCATCCAGAGTTCGCACATTGCAGAGGAAAAAATCTAATGAACGTGATATTTTGTTTTTTACTCAAATAATAATTATGCTCATTGCGAGTTGTGCAATAATATGTATATTAAAGACTAACTAAACCTAATGAATAATTCTTCCTAGAAAATTCAGAAAAATCGCCTCTTTTTTTTGCTCTTTATTTTTCTGAAACTACACCTTTATAAAACCAGACACAATCTGTCTACTTCTTTATGAATGCATGATGTAATCACACGAACAATTTTATCAACCATTAACAAATCTTGAAACGATAAGAAGTATTGGCTTAGAGTATTTCCATAGCACTCTTTTGTTGTAGAACATCTCTTCTTTCTGCGTGTTTTAAGTAATTTTTATTTGCAAAATAAAATGTTAGCGGACCTCTGAACTTTGGTATGAGTGTTTTTGAACGGTCCTTCTCTTCATGTTCAAGATAAAATACTGTTGTTGTAATTTCCAGGAGGAAAACAAATTAAGATTACTCGGTTCTTTTTCTGCCATTTATTCCAATGAAAAAGTTAACAAGAAACTGATTTAATCTAGAGAGATTGTGTAGGAAGCTGGGCCTGCTAGATGAAGAAGGTTGTGGGACAAACCGAAAGATGTAAAGTTGAGAATGCTCAAGGAGTTAGGATTTAGGTCTTCGACATTTTCATCATTTTTTTTTGTAGATAATTTGATCCGTCTGAAATATAGCTTACTTTCGCACGTCTATGCATTTTCAATATTCTTTTGGACGTTTAGAATGTCACTGCAATATTGAATATAATCTTGATAGAGTTGCCTTTCTTCCAATTTATTTAAATATATATTGAGAAAACCACAATTTCATCATTGAAATGTCTTCAAGGCAGGGGAGGCCAAAAGTGTCAGAGAAATCATCTGTTTACAAGAATCGAAGCTGAGGATAATCCGATCAAATCATGAGCTGTGAGTTCAAATCCTTACACTGAGAGGTTTATATTTAACTTCCTGTGACGTCATAAGTCAACACCGAGATCCGTGGTCATGCTATGTGTGGAAGTTTTGATACATGATTCAGACCTACCCACTCTCCGAGATATTTTAAAGAAATCACGAATTAACAGGAACTGAGACTTAACTGGTTTCTTCCAAGAAAAACTCAACGCTGTAGTGAAACCAACAGGTTCAATACCTTGTACCGCCTATATTGGTTCATGGCGGGCTGGTGCTCTTAGCGCCGTGCTGTTTACTTTCAAAAGATTTTCAAAAAGTTTCACTCAGTCAAATGTGACCTGCATCAAGCACTGATATCAAGGGAAGCTGCATCGGCTGACAATGTCGCGTCAGATATCAGAGATGGTGATGCACTTCAGAAAACACTGAAAAAATTCCATCTTAAAGGCAGCAATGACAAGACAGAGTAAACCAACTTAATAGCGTTGGAAACAAATGATAAGTTTGGGTATTTGATAGGTAGCTCTTCAATGTTGCATTTAGTAAACTTAACAACATACTTATAACATAAGGTAAAATTACAAGGTGCTCAACAATTTAGCCCTTTATCCGACCTACAAGTTTTGCACATGACCATTGTGACAACGTGAAATTAGCTAACTAGATCTAGATGCGTTTCATCGGAAATTCTAAAGTACCAATATTACTTGGCAAATAACTTTTGCAAACCATAGGCGAGCCAACACTGAATCAACACAGGATCTGAACCATCCAGGATCGTTCATCCAGAACTGCGAGCGATGGGGGACTCTCACCAGGCAGGTTATAGAGATGGCTGAGCGTGTCCTTCTCTAACATGGATGCTCAAGCCAAGAAAGTCTAGCGGGTCCAGAGACCTGTCAGGACTGGGAGAGATGGGGGACTCTCACCAGGCAGGTTACAGACATGGCTGAGAGTGTCCTACTCTAACAACATGGATGCTCAAGCCAAGAAAGTCTAGCGGGTCCAGAGACCTGTCAGGACTGGGAGAGATGGGGGACTCTCACCAGGCAGTTTAGAAAGATGTCTGAGAGCGTCCTGCTCTAACAACATGGATGCTCAAGCCAAGAAAGTCTAGCGGGTCCAGAGACCTGTCAGGACTGGGAGAGATGGGGGACTCTCATCAGGCAGGTTACAGACATGGCTGACAGCGTCCTACTCTAACAACATGGATGCTCAAGCTAAGACATTCTAGCGGGTCCAGAGACCTGTCACGACTGGGAGAGATGGGGGACTCTCATCAGGCAGTTTAGAAAGATGTCTGAGAGCGTCCTGCTCTAACAACATGGATGCTCAAGCCAAGAAAGTTTAGCGGGTCCAGAGACCTGCCAGGGATGGGAGAGATGGGGGACTCTCACCAGGCAGGTTACAGACATGGCTGTGGCGTCCTGCTCTAACAACATGGACGCTCAAGCCAAGAAAGCCTAGCGGGTCCAGAGTCAAGCCAAGCAAAGCTCGGACGACGGGGGCAGGGTAGAAGCTACAGTCATAGTGTAGTGGTTTGAGAGAAAGAGAGATAGATAGATAGAGAGAGAGAGGGAGAGAGAGAGAGAGAGAGAGAGAGAGAGAGAGAGAGAGAGAGAGAGAGAGAGAGAGAGAGAGAGAGAGAGAGAGAGAGACAGTTAAGGCTGAAATTTGAAGTTCAACTTTATTGGTTGTCTTTTGCTTCGTCATAGTCTAAGTGGAGAGATGTTTGCTTCTTTAAAATAAGTGATATTTATGGAGAACTCTTCTGAAAACAATAAAATTCTACACGTACAGTCCTGTCAGTTTATTTTATGCGCATCTGTATGAAAAAATTATAGCTGCTTGCATTTCCTTGCTATCCAATATGGTAAAATATTAATCCTGAATCTACAAATTGCTCACTTCAGCATCGAATTAAAAAAAAAAAAAAGAAAAGAAAAGTGTTGTGAACGTGCACTTTGTGTACGTTATTGTATGGGAAACCTTCGTGAGACAGGACAGCGCGGAAACAATTCCACCTCGCTGCAACAATATTACATCTTTCTTTAATTCAACACAAGCACAACTCATAAATCCACGCTATATTAATGAGACCACACTATCTCATATAATTGCTTATCCTAACAGACGTAATAAATACTACAACTCCAAGGAGGATGATATTAATTGTTCTCACAAGCTTGTTTTCGGGAGAGGATATCTACGGTTGGTTCACATCCTCAACAAACACGTTAATGAAGTGTGTGGAATCAAAAAAGGCAGCCTGGAGAGATCTGACAGTCTCGGAATCTTAGATCCTCGTCTCTGGGCCAAGACCTCGAGTCTGTGGTGTCAAGTGTCAACTAATGCCCTGTGTGTCTGAGAGAGGAGGATTGCATGGAGGAAGACAGGCGCTGGTGATGAATGAGCTGTACAGCGCTGTTAATGTGTGGCGGCTTGTCTAACCCGTGAGCGCCATTGCCATCAACATTGCTTTGCTATTTTTGACACGCGGCCAAAACGCAATGCTTGAGGTATGGTAGAGACCAGCCAATGTGTGGCTCGCTATGTTTTATGTGTCAGTTTCTCCCCAAGAGTCGTATCAACTTTCTCTCGAGTCAGGAGAATGATCTACCGCTTGACTCAACTAGACGGGCCATGCTGCATGCATTCTTACAGCCAGGTTTGGCTTGGTTTTATTACTCTATTTTCTTTTTTACCTACGGACAGATTGCTTTGAAAAGAAAAAAAATCCAAGTTTTGCCTGAGAAGATAATTTAGGCAGAAAGGTTAGAGCTTGAACATCACCGTTTGTGGTGGACTGAGAATCCAAAAGTAGGCAATAATGTAATGGATGTAACAGTCTACCTGGAGGTTAAGCTTACAAAAATTATTAGCTCAAATTAATAGTGTAAAGGTCACGTACCAGAGCATCCTGAATGATTTTTTTAAATTCACCCATGCAGTTCCTATGCTATACCATTTCTCCGCTTCCACACAATGTATCTCTCTCCTAAAATCGAACATATTTTTTATTCAAGTAGAACAAGGAAATTTCAGGTGATAATGAATGTCTAGACACCCTCTGCGTGTGATTTGAATGGTATCGGGCCCCTAACTGAAAGAATATTAGTCCGATACTTTACCTACCGAACCATGCTACCATGTGTAATTATCTCCACGCCAATTGTATTTCGTAAGATTTCGAGACCAGGAATTTTAAAGCACACAACATATTTTCTTTGCCAGCTATATCACAGGTAACTTATTGCGTGTCATTTGGAAGGCGCCATGTAGTCCAGTAGGTAGAGCACCGACCTTAACTGTGTTGAATTTCTCCTGGGCTTCTTTCGGCTTGAGGTGTAGAGTCTCTCAGTGTATCTCTCTCTCTCTCTCTCTCTCTCTCTCTCTCTCTCTCTCTCTCTCTCTCTCTCTCTCTCTCTCTCTCTCAGTGTGTCTGTCTGCCTGCCTCTGTGTCTCTTCTTTCATATCTGTTAATCCAAACCTATTTTAAATGCTTTTTTTTCTCCTATCCTTAGTCGATCTTCAGACTTACCAGTCCAAAGTTATAGTAACAACCTAGAAACCGATAATAATGAAGATAATTTTAGATGGCGCTCAATACCGTGCGTACAGTTACACAGCTCTAAGGTCTGAATTCACATTGAATGCAATAATGTAGTTTTATAGACAAAGCGACAAAAAAGAAAGTTCAATACAATTTACAATACAGCAATCCCTGACAATGGGAGAAAACATAAACCGAAAGAGATTGATCTTCAGATTTACCCTCAACTGTGTCCCTGACGGTAGTACACAAAACTTCCCGAGTGAGCCTGAGAGCGTCGTATTGGGGAACATTTATAATTTTATCAAAAGATTCCAGTGATCCCAAGGATATGTTAAACACGGTAACATTGTTACAAATAATATGTGGTCTTCTGAATCCGATGTATACAGTTGGAACAGAAAACAACAGTTTTGAGAAAATCCTTGCTTTAAGGAGCAACTAGTGTAATGAATTTTTAGCAACGAACTGACATTTTTTTTTTCAAAATTGTAGCAGAGTAAAATATATTGAAGTCTGTGTACCGCAGAAGTTTAGCTCCTTGGTCCAGTAATCTCACGCTGAGTTAGATGTCCACTACTCGTTTTCACTGAGCATCACTGATATGACATTGTTTTTCTAGCGCATTATGACTGATAATTCCGGCTCTAGGTTTGCTGCCTTGGCAAGATTTCTACACGCTACTAATCTATATCAATTCTATCGATGAAACCACACGCTGTTGTCAAGTCTTGATTAACGGACATTCGTGCTTTACTGTATATTTATTGTCTTATTAATTTGTGTAAATCAAATCGGATTCGTAGAGATCAGGTGTACATGTTTTACCTGCTCGTCTTTCATTCAAGATAAAATTCGTTCACGTTTTTGTTTTTGTATTTTTTTCTGGTGAAACTTTTTCATAAATTCCAGCCAATAGTTTCAATTGACTTTAACCGCTTTAGTTAAAATCCTCAATGATGCACCGTAGAAATAAAGGAATTCATCAACCTAGCTTCGCCACAAGTCCTCAGGTTGGCCAGATGTTGTCGACACGACTCTCGGTCAAGGTCAGTGTTTCGCCACCAGAGGAATCAGTTCCGGCTATGCTCAGTTCTCTGACTCTTGGCTCTGACATCCGGGTCACGGCAATGGTCTCAAGTAAATACTGAGTCCGCGATATTCAGCAGAGCACCTGAAATCTCTCTGTTTAGGTTTTAGAATTAGTTCCGCATTAGAGGAAAGTCTAAAAATCGAAGACTCAACAACCTTCACCTTTGGGGTTATCATTTTCAAGCAGTTTTATAGAAGTCAGTGTCTCACTTAACCCACTTCCCAACAGAGTATTCCGGATGTATCCTGTTGAGTTGGCTCGGTCTTCTAGCCAGTAACAAATGGACTTCTCTAAAAAGTTCATTTTCTAGAGAATGAATTATGCTTGAAAGATTACGGTGCTCTCACATACAATTAAACTTGATTCACGATACTGCCGGTTTGTCCTAGGAGGAAAAATTTGAATCTGAAAGTTTGGTGCTATCTAAAATTGGACCAAAATTAAATGCCAGGTTTATGATTCATATTCCTGATCACAGGTTTAAAACAGTTGTTATTGATTTTTTACGTCAAAGACCAATGTTAGCACACTAAGATAACGAACAAGGTTATTACTTGTCCGTTTCTACACAGGAACCCACCGTCAAGCCTAGCCAGACCAAGGAGAAGGAATTAACTCAAATCTGTGGCACGGGATTTTATTGTGATATTTAATTCTTTATAGATGGGTCTGTTATCGCTATACAACCGTCATTAATTGTAGTTCATTTACCACATAACAGTTGAGCTATCAATAATGATGACTCTTTTGCCATAGCTTTTAGCACTTCGTTCAGACCATTATAAATGATACATCGAACAAAAGCTTAGGACCCTCAGCTTCATATCGCATACTCTATTTTCTCAACATACCACCGATTTATCTCTGCCACCACCCCTCCCCCTCACATACATATGAATACATCCCAGATGTTGGCCCTAATTCAGATTTTAAAAAAAATTCTCCAAGCTTGTAGAACGCCTCACGGGTGATCACTTGAAAGTGATGTGAATATATGGAACTGGAAACGAGTGTTTGGGCTTGTCGCGCAGCCGTCACAACATAGTCTCTTTCTAATGGTGTTTTGTGTGCAAGGTTCACCTTGTTTTGTTACACACAACATTGTTTCTTTCTAATGGTGTTATGTGTGCAAGCTTCACCTTGTTTTGTTACACACAACATTGTTTCTTTCTAATGGTGTTATGTGTGCAAGCTTCACCTTGTTTTGTTACACACAACATTGTTTCTTTCTAATGGTGTTATGTGTGCAAGCTTCACCTTGTTTTGTTACACACAACATTGTTTCTTTCTAATGGTGTTATGTGTGCAAGCTTCACCTTGTTTTGTTACACACAACATTGTTTCTTTTTAATGGTGTTATGTGTGCAAGCTTCACCTTGTTTTGTTACACACAACATTGTTTCTTTCTAATGGTGTTATGTGTGCAAGCTTCACCTTGTTTTGTTACACACAACATTGTTTCTTTCTAATGGTGTTATGTGTGCAAGCTTCACCTTGTTTTAATACACTTATTAAGTGTTTTCTTGACCGTTATTTGTTGAAACATTAGAATGGAGGTCGCCATTAAGTGCAAAGTTGCAGAAAACGTACTTTGAATATCCATCACCTTTGTTATACCACCTCGGCGTGCCTGCGCTGGTCAGGTTGCTCACACAGTTTTCACCCAATCAGCAGCAGTGCGGTAGTCACCGTGTGGAAATTGCTTTAAGTAATGATAAGCATGGACAAATCTAACAAACCAATACAGTGAAAGTGTGCAGGCACATTTCTACACTTCTATGTAATTTTTATAAGGTTATATTGTAGAAGCTGTGGAAAAAAAATTTAATCAATTAATTCCGTCTGTAGGGAACTTTTGCTAAGGTATGCTATCTTCATGCCGACTCCCAACCACTCTTAAAGCTGAGATTCTAGAGAGTACAAATATTAAGATACTTCGGAGAAAGAAAAGAAGGGAGGAGGGTAAGGGAATTTGGTGGGTGGAGGGGGAGTAAATGAGAGATGGAGAGAAAAAGTAGAAATATGAAGAGGGCTAAGGAGAACAAAAGTCAGAGAGGACAAGAGTAAGAGAACGAGAGAGAAAGAGAGAGAGAGAGAGAGAGAGAGAGAGAGAGAGAGAGAGAGAGAGAGAGAGAGATAGCTTGAATCAGTGACATGAGACCCGTTTAGATGTCAGTTGCAACAACATAACACGTGACTATCAACACATCTTTGTTATCCATCGCCTCCCAGAAGGTTAAGAGTGAAGGAATATCATCCATGGGAGATAACTGGAGAGGGACTGATAAGAGAGGAGATTCTCGTTCAATAAAACACAACATTTAATGGACCTTATCTTTGACCAATTAAGTCTTTAGTACTACCAGCTGTACCTCGTAAGTTGTTCAAATTTCGTTCTGCTGTACGAGATCATAACACATGGAAAAATATGAATGTAATCTTAGACTATAAGAAAAAACTAACTCGTTTTGTTGTTCTGAAGTGGTGAGCCATTAGTGTAACCATTTGAGTATCTCATAAACACATAAACACATAAAGCTTACAAAGTGTGAGATATGGGCCATATTTAACTGGCGAGCATCACATCTGTGGACCAATCAATAGGTTAGGATGGTTTAACCATGGGAAGAAGTGATTTCTAGCCTTAAAACAGTGTAGAGTAGATAAGTTTTGTTTTGTAACTAGTTTCAGAGTGTTAAGTTCTCTTGTACTCGTTAATAAAGTCATTACGAAAATCTCTAGAAATGAGGTCAGTTATAGGATCAAACAAGATAAAGAACGGAAAGAAAGAGGGAGACAGCGAGAATCAGAAACTTACAGAGAAAGATGGAGATAGGAATAGAGATGGACAGGATGGGATATGATGGTGAAGACATACTAGAGAGGATATAGAAACGAGAAAACCCGATTTTAAAGAATAGCTTCAGATGCTTTACCGCTCTCAGATACTTCACAGCCAGTTGATGTCTAAAGTAGTACAGGGCAGATTTCTGCTACATTTTACGGCACTGTCTCTTTGTGGACTCATGGCTGCCCTGATAAAAAGCTTTTAAAAGAATCTAAAAACATCGTGTTTCTAAAAAATTAGTGAACTTATCTTACCGTAGAATTTTTGGATGCTAATAAATGTGAGTTAATCTGTAGCTTAAAATTATTCATGTTACTTATACAGGTGTACTATGACCCATTCCGACTGAAAAAAATGAGTAGTTTTAAGATAATTTTATTGGTAAATTTGTTATAGTAAGCAAGTTCATCTCATGTCTTTGTTTTTTGACTTAGCTATTAAAGTCTTGAATACTTTCTATATGGACAACGTCTGTTATCTCTCGTTTTGAAAGTTTTCCTTTTTAACAAACAAGCACAAATAATAGTTTGATAACCTCCAAAACAGACGTGACTACGACGTCAGGTCTGTCATTATACATAAATATTATTTTTTCTTACTTCTTTTGTACAAACAACGGTTCCCTTTGAATATGAAAATATGGGTAGTCAAGATTCATGGTATTTTGTATATATTTATATATACAGTTAATTGGTCTCGTGTCAGCTCAAGTGTGTGACCGTAAACGTGGTGTGAAAGTTCCAGCCTTATCGTTTATCATTTATAATTGGTCGCAGTTTCTACAGAAATGGGGCAAAGAGCAAATTGATTTCACGAGCGTGGTGATAAATATTTGGAAACTAAATCTTGTTTTCCATCTTGAACCTTGAAATCTACGATAAGAGTTATTTAACAATTTGAACAAAGTTACCAGGTCAGTGGCTTGTGGAATTGTTCAACTGTTAACATGTTCAAGGAGAATGGTGTTTCTTTGATTGTTCTGTATACAAGCTTGAGGTGCTTTCTAAGTTATTCTGCCATACACGAGCATAGCTAGTTGGTAAAACTAGCATAGTTATTCCGTTTTTTTAGCTTTAGATTTAGAACGAGGAACGTTCACAATTTTTTCTTGTTCCTGTCTAAAAGTTTGAAAATTTCTTGAATTTTTTTATGATGGAGCAGCCAGGGCAAGAGCCAGGTACCATGGGACTGGAGCAAGAGCCAGGTACCATGGGACTTGAGGAAATTGGCTCAGGGCAGGACCCAACTGCTGCGACAGCCGTTCGTAACGACGGAGATTCTGATCTCAATGGATTGACAGAAAACAGAAATGAATATCGAGGAAAGTCAGAGAGGACAGCAGACCCAAACCAACAGCCGTCTCGGTCTCCTAACCAAGATCTTGAGCCAGAGAGCAGTGACCAGAGAAACTATCATGGAAGTTTCACAGAAGATAATAATTCTAAGAATAATCTTTTCCAAGAAGACTGCAATGAAGATGTGTCTACAAATGTTGAAACTCTTCTTCTTGGTGAGGACAGACAATTTGAACCGTGCAAGTCAGAGACTGAAATATTAAATAAATCTAAAGAAGACAAGTGCTGTGAAAGCGATTCTCGTGAATATAATTCATCAAAATCAAAAAATAATTCTATAACGAAGGATGGATTACGTTATCGTAAAGACAAGACATCTTCAAAAAAATTCGCTGTGTCAGATGATGATAGCGACGATCTGAACAAGGAAAAAGATAATGTATCGAAGGAGCGTCTAATCTTCGGGTTGGTGGAGACCCCACCCACACACTATCTCATCTTCTTCGCCATCCAGCAGGCTTGTCTAGCCATCTCCTCACCCCTGGGAACCACAGCCATTGTGGCGCAGGCAGTGTGTGCTGACAAAGACCTTGACCTTAAAGTCAAAATTCTGAGCTCCACAATGATCATGATGGGCTTGTCCACCTTTCTGATGACCACGATAGGGGTGAAGCTGCCAATCTTCCAGGGCCCCTCACCGGGCTATATCATACCGCTCATCATAATGATGTCTCTGGAAGAATTTGCTTGCCCTGAGACTTTTTGGGCCACAGATCCAGAGACCAACACGTCTGTTCTCATGGCCGTTCTCTCCGGCAATAGAAGTGACTTCATGGGCGGCGTTGCCCAATCCAGCGCTTCCAACAGCAGTGTGCAGGTCATGACATCAGCGTCTAATGTTTTGCAAGGAGATTCTGTTTCAGCCAGCATCGTGCCAAACCGAGACGTGTCCATGGCGAGGATCCAAGCCTACTCCGGTAGTCTCATGGTGGCAGGAGCTCTTCACTGCGCTCTGGGGCTCACGGGCCTGCTTGGGGTGATAGCTCGCTATGTTGGACCTATCACTATTGTACCGGTCATGCTCCTGTTCGGGATCTACATCCACACTGTGATCGTCATGTTCTCGGAGACCAACTGGACTGTGGCTGCTCTAACTGCTGGAACATGTATTGTTCTGGGGTTATTTCTGGCAGATCGGAAAACTCCGTTACCAGTGTGGACGCCGGGAAAAGGCTTCAGAATAGTGTGGACTCATACACATCAGATTTTCGCTCTACTGATATCTCTTCTCGTAGGCTGGGTGATCAGTTTCTTCATGACCATCTCCGGCGCGCTTTCTGACGATCCTGAGAGTGTGCAGTTCAACGCCAGAACGGACGCCAGGAACCAAGTGATTGCCCAGACGGGCTGGTTTCTGCTCCCATACCCTGGCCAGTACGGAGCTCCAGGTTTCAGCGCAACAGCTCTGATATCGTTCCTCATGTCCACGTTCCTGTCTATTCTCGACTCTATAGGAGATTATTACGCGACAGCTCGAGCCGCGCGGGCTCCTCCTCCGCCCAGCTACGCCCTGAACCGCGGCGTCGCTGTGGAGGGTGCCATGAGCATCCTTAGCGGCTGTCTAGGCTGCGGCCACGCGACCGTGTCCTACAGTGAGAATATCGGCGCCATTGGGCTGAGCCGCGTTGCCAGCAGAAGTGTTTTCCAGGTTGTGGGCGCTATGTATGTCTTCCTGGCAGTTTTGGGCAAGGTTGCTGCTGTATTTGTCAGCATTCCTGACGCTGTCATTGGCGGTTCTCAAATTGTGACATTTGGAATCCTCATTGGCGTGATTCTGTCGTATCTCCAAGTGGTGGATCTGAAGACATCGAGAAATGTGAGTATCATCGGGATCACCATTACTCTGGGTATGATGCTCCCTTACTGGATAAATAAATCCCCACCGGGCACCATCAACACAGGAAATCCGTCGCTTGATAACGTGATCATCGTGTGTCTCTCGAACCCGCCCTTCCTTGGGGGCATCGTCGCCTTCATCCTGGACAACCTGGTGCCAGGAACCCTCAGAGAGCGAGGCATCATCACCGATGAGGCACTGGATGGCGAGCCTGCTCCATGCGAGCTGTATGTTCCAGCTGATGATCTCTCTGATGATCTGAAAGATCCTAGTGATGCTGTAGAGAAAGATAAGGCTCTTGAAGAATCTGACGATGAAGTTAAAGTTCTCGTCGATCATCTTAAGGAGCTGGATGATGACAGATACGATGTTACTGAAAATGTGTACCGGATAAATTGGATTCCCAATTGTATGAGAATGGGTATTTTTGCAAAAATATTTCCAATATTCGACAAGGGACTCAATTTCTAACTTTTTTTTTTCACCACCAATGACTAAACAGAGAATTATAGAATGAATTTTATCTTGAAATATCGTATCCATTTGCCTGTGTAGGAACTGAGAGATACGCTTAGAAGAGATGTTAAATAAAAGCTAAAAAAATTGAATGAATTACACCCCCTATCATATTCTTGAAACACTCATGTTTTATAAGTAAACTTTGCACGCTATATAATATTTAATTTTGATACAAAGTATTTATTGTAAGTATTGATATCCTGTAATTATCTCTGAATGGAAAAAAAACAACTTTTCGTTCAACCTCTGTCTTATATGAACTAATCAAACATTCAAAAGTGGTTCGCACTTTCTTTGAGTTCTTGTATCAAAAAATCGGAGAAAAATGATCCCATAACATATTTGTGAAAGTCATCAAGTAAAATCATCTGTAGCAAGTATTAATTTGCTTACTAATAAATTTTGCTGCAGCCCGGTTAATGCAAGTTATTCTCAGTTTTTTAAAAATCTTTAAACACAACTCTGTCAGGCATGGTAGTGTTTGAAGGTGAGGCCCCAAACTGAGACCTGAACTTAATGTGAAGAGCAATTAGAAGAAAATATTCTTAACCCAGAGTTCTCTCGAGTAAGAACCTACCGCATGTACTGCACATTCCTTCTTCTCTCTTCTTCTGATCAGCACTGAGAATTTCGTCTGTTTTTTGTTTGAAAAAAAAGTGTGCATCAGTTCATTGTTTGCGTTATTTCACATGTTCGTTTTGTACAAAGCACTTACAATATTGACTTTCACGAATGAACTTATTGACAAAAATGGAATTTATGCTAACTAGTTTATGGAAACTATGCAAGCTCTCATTTGGGTGGGGAATTGTAAATCAATGTTGCATACTTGAGAAAGTAAGCTTCTTGGTTATCTTATGCCAGATGGATCCTGTGTCCTACACAAGTCATGTCTGTATTGTATAAAGCAATGAAAATTAATACTGTATCTTACACAATTCATGTTTGTGTTATATAATTTATTGAAAATTAATGCGTTATCTTACGCAGTCATGTTTTTGTTGTATTATAATATACTGAACTTTATTTTCTTACGTTTTTTCCACATCGCTTTTTAAATCATGTAATTGGTTATTTGGATTGTTGAGTAAAAATTACAAAGAGCTACTTTTTATTTTTTTTTTCCTCAGAATGTGTTAAAATTCAATGAAACTTTATACGACTTGAACTACAATGATTAATTTAGTGAACATAATTGTATATGACTGGAATGTCGCGGAATGTAACTCAGAGAGATAGAGAGACACACAGAAAGAGAGAGAGAGAGAGAGAGAGAGAGAGAGAGAGAGAGAGAGAGAGAGAGAGAGAGAGAGAGAGAGAGAGAGAGAGAGAGAGAGAGAGTCAAAGAAAGACAGGCAGACAAACTTGGCGTTAGACACAGAAATACAGTCAATGAGGTAAGAAAAGGGCTCAGAGAGAAAGAGAGACAGATAGTTAGATAGAGAGAGGGGAGAGAGAGTGAGAGAACGGGAGAGGAATGAGTAGACGGTCAGACAGACAGGGAAGACATAAGTATTTTTTTTCACTTGTTCATCCTTTCTATCAATGTGATACATTCATTTCCACTAAAATATTTAAAAAAGACTTATTGTGCCATACAGGCTAAAAAAAATGAACTGTCTCCATTTATGAACTCAAATTTTAAAGCGGGCACATTATACAGCTGATTTTGTCATTAAACCATTCCAAAACATCCCGTAATATTAGCATTTTAGAGAGCAATTTCTTTGTAAAGTAATCGTTGTCATTGCAAGCTACGTAAAGCCTTCCGTCCGCGGACACTGCATAGATTCAGCCCAACACACATTCCCAGAGCTGGGAGAGCTTTGGCCGGACTGTCCCTGCTGCCTGACACCCTCGCTGCATAGATTCAGCCCAACACACATTCCCAGAGCTGGGAGAGCTTTGGCCGGACTGTCCCTGCTGCCTGACACCCTCGCTGCATAGATTCAGCCCAACACACATTCCCAGAGCTGGGAGAGCTTTGGCCGGACTGTCCCTGCTGCCTGACACCCTCGCTGCATAGATTCAGCCCAACACACATTCCCAGAGCTGGGAGAACTTTGGCCGGACTGTCCCTGCTGCCTGACACCCTCGCTGCATAGATTCAGCCCAACACACATTCCCAGAACTGGGAGAGCTTTGGCCGGACTGTCCCTGCTGCTTGACACACTCGCTGATTCAGCCCAACACACATTCCCAGAGCTGGGAGAGCTTTGGCCGGACTGTCCCTGCTGCCTGACACCCTCGCTGCATAGATTCAGCCCAACACACATTCCCAGAACTGGGAGAACTTTGGCCGGACTGTCCCTGCTGCCTGACACCCTCGCTGCCAAGGTTATGGTGAAAGAGGAGCAGCGGTTTGGGTGCACAGTTTGACAATCTCGTGCAAAGTTCATAGGGTCGATTTATTTAGTTAGAAAATACAAAATGTCCTATTCACAAAAGAAAGAGAGAAGGATAAAACAAAGAAAGTTCAAAAATAAGAGTTAGACTTAGTGTGCTTCCATGGTGGTAGGCAGGTAGTGAATTTTACTCTTAATTCTTTTAATGAAGTGAAAAAACAAATTTGTTCAGTTCCTTAATTCACCACATCCTGATTAATGGTTTTTTTTTGTTTTTGTTTTTTTTTTTTGTATTTTTTGTTTTTTAATCCAAAACCTTCTTCATAAGTGTGATTGAGCCCTCAGGGTCGAAAATAATTAATCTTTGCCACTACTTTTTTCTGCACATAGAGGTAACGGCATTGTGATCTCTACAGTGACAGCGACCCTAACCTCCGTCAAGCCAACGATGGAGTTGGTCCGAGACGAGCTGAATCAATAATGTGATATTCCATACCAGGATTCGATCTCCAGAATTATCTCTTTAATCTCTGTGTAGCGCTCCAGTGACTGAGAGCTCTGGTTTCCATGGTAACAAGAATTTTGGTCGGTATTAATTTTTCCAACGCCATCATTGTATATTTACATCAAGCCCCTGACTTCCATACAATACCGTCTGAGTATTTTTTTCAACACATGTGGAACACGCCATGAACCCATTCGATCAGATTGTACAGTTTAGGTAAGCTTTCCTTAGTTCTGGCTCAACATTGGCTGGGTTACAGGGAGTAGTTAGTTCGGGTGTTACTTACTATAGATAGGCATGATAAAGGAAAAGCCAATACCCGTGTAGAAACTTTCCGATGTCACAAACCAATGTTACTGGCCTGGACTACGATCTTTGTCAACTCATCAACCGTTTCTTGAACCCTAGCCTGATTCGGTTGCATTAAAAGTTGTCAACATTTCAACCTCAAGATTCAGTGTTTGTCATTGGAGGAATATATCCAATATTTTAAGCAATACTATCAAATAAAGAATTTTTCTCCTTAGATTTAAATTTGGTAAGATCTTTTGTTATCGTATTAGAAATACTGGAATAAAGACAGCTAACCAAGGACAAAACTAAAGCATCTACTAAAACCTTTCGATCAAGTGGATCATTTAACCGATAGGTGTTACTTGAATCTAACGCATAGTTCGAATATTACCTGTCTTCATGGAAAGCTCTAACAGCCGCATGTTTCATACCTTGTTAAAGCGCCAACACTTTTTGTATGACCCTTTCTGTCATTAATATCTCAATAATTAAAAACAAGGCTTGATTTGGAAAAGAACCCACTGGCAAATGGAGGTTTTATTGTTTCCAGCTGCAGCAGCTGTCTCGACAGACGAGCCAATCAGAGTTCGCGTAGAGAACCACCAGGCTGGATCACAGTGTTCCCTTTCTCTCGTTCAAGTGGTTCACTGGTGGTTGTATTCAAACAGTTACAGATCTAGATTCACACCTAAACTAAAATTTCAAAGTTTGTTGCGGTCGAACAGATCCAGGCGTTATATTAATAGTAGGAGAAACAGTTTGTCAGTGCTATGGTTACGCCTCCTTCACCGCCATGTTTACTACCATGACAAATGACGAATCAAGTCCAATAACTTGTAATTGATTTTAATTTTAGACACGCGAGGGCCATGAGGGTCACAAGATAAAGGTCGAAACGACTAGAATCCACTGTAGAAAATATAGCAAAGTCCCTGTTTACTTCTGTAAAACATTAATATAGGTACCTTATTTCACACAGCCCTTAAAGAAGTTTGGAAAATATCGAAGGGAGCACATCAAGAAATGAAAGCTATTCATCTGAGAGAACTTTTAAGGATAAAATTCCAGGTATGGCAACTGCATACTGAAGACAATGAGTATGAGAGAGTCACAGAGTGTAGATGGTTAAATATTATAGCTTTCTAATTCCATGTGTAGCAGATGGCGACAATTAAGTTCTATTTGATATTGATCTCGAGATAAAAGTCTCCATACAAGGAAGAGTGCATGTCTCTCTTTGAACAAGGACTGCTTGTGTCTTCTAGCTGCTTCTTGAGAGACATGGAAAAAACTCCACAGCAAAGCAACAGTTATTTAGACTAAGAACTACAAGAAGGACAGATGCTATCACAGTCACAGTAATAATATCAAAGATATCAACGGCTGAAAAAAAGAAGAAGAAAACAGCATGGATTAAAGGCTAGGGAGGGTTCAAAAAACATAATTTTAAGGTGAAAAAAAAATCTTTCACATTACTTTTTATTGACACTAAAAGAAAGATGCAAGGAAAGGGTTACCTTAGGATTTGAAGCAAAGCCTAAGAGAAGAAAATGACACCGCTCCTCAATAGAATGTACCTAACCTTGGAATCGCAGAAAATTCTGAGACGGACGAAGGCCTCTGCGTTAGATGCCTGATCTGTCATAAATGACACCAAGTGTTTCTGATATCGATTTAACCAAAGCGATTGGTTCGTTACCTAGCCACTGCGATGGTCAATAACTAGCTTCAAGCTGCTTGGGTTATCGATAGTGTTTTACTCGTTAAGTGTCATGCCGCACCGTTCAACAATCATAGGGCAACATAAATCAGCCTTTAGTTCTTCGCTCACAGATAATTTTTCATTCGTTATTTTTAAAAGATAAGCACGTTCCACATAACTGTTTACAAAAATGCATGACGAAAAATTCACAGTTAATTACAGATAACAGCCAGTTCGACAAGAGGAAGAGCTCTGGTGCACATAAAAACAAAATTCTTAGTTTTATATTCCCCCCCCCCTCTCTCTCTCTCTCTCTCTCTCTCTCTCTCTCTCTCTCTCTCTCTCTCTCTCTCTCTCTCTCTCTCTCTCTCTCTCTGTTCTCCCTTACAGACTTAACTCTACATTCCCTCTCTGTTTGTACCCTACCTTGTGTAAGAGATTCTCTTCTCCTCTGCCCAAAACTCGTTGTCCCATACCCTCGTCTCAGCTCAGATATATAATATATATACATCTTTTTCTGCTTTTCTCAATCTTCGAGAAATCTTTGTGTTTGCACAGTTTGTCACAGTATTGTACTTCTTGGTTATTCTTAACTTTTCGATACACAAAACAGATTTATCTCAAGAAATACCCAGTCCATCTCTTTCGAATCATTCTTTCTCAACATGAATTCACACCTTTTTTTTATCCTTTTCTCAAATTGTCATGTTTCTTTACCGCTCCATCTCTCTTTTCATGTGCTTCATTTCTCTTTTCATCCCGAAACTTTTTTTTCCTCCTCTTTTTCACGCCATGGTCGACCAGGAACCGAGAGAGTCCCCCAGGACGTGACCAGCCATTGATGACCATCGTGAAGTGGACATAAGTGGACATCAGTGGTCATTGATGGACATGGGAGCAATCGATAGGCAGGGAGAACAAGCTCAAAGACCCCATCATCCTGTCTTGTTAGGGTGTGTGGGTACGTGCTTGTGCAGGCAACTTTGTGGAAATTTTGTTTCATGATCCAGAAGTTCATTTCCCTCAGCGATATGTTAAGAAATCTCGATTAAAGTGCGGTTTCTGTTGAGGACAAATGTTGGCCATTGTTCCACCATTTTCTTCGTTCAGAAGCAAAAGAAATCTGAAGTCAGGTATTTTTTTCTAAAAAGAAAACTTGCACTTGTACAAAAAGTTTAGATTTCATTCACGTTTAGCAACTTTTTGAGAAAGTTTATAATGTTCAAACTGGATCAAAATGACAGCGAATCTAAAAATATAAAGTTTATTCTTTATCTTTATCACAAAACTAACTTTAGAAACCGATGCGGTCACTATTAGAGACAAGTGAAAATGAAATATTTGCCTCAAAACCAACATGGAAAGACCTCAGAGCGACAAACTGAAAGCTTAAACAAAGAAAGCACTCTGCCATCACATATTATATAAGATTTAGCTCTCCATGGCTTCCTTGTTATTTCAGTCTTATTTTCTGATTTCCTATCATTTAGATTGCGCTGTGTCTCATTGCTGCTCTTTTTCTGCTTTGACCATAAATAATTCTAGCCATTTTATGCTTTACGGATCTTACTATGGTCTGAAGATAATTCATGTCCCTGGACACTTGCCACTTTTCCGTTTTATAGTAATAATAACTTTAGTTTCTGTCCGCCTCATCACTCACACTGGACAGGAATTGTTCGGTGTAAAAATAAGACAGTACAGTTTTGGAGGTTTTGAGGCATGTTAACATTGCTAAGACAATAGTTACTTCTCTTTCCTTTCATTTTGTAATAAAATTTTAAAGGGTTTTCATCACTTAGCTGCTAAACCCGCAGAACTGTTCTCCAGTGAAGGGCGTTGGGGTAGAGATCACTAATCTGTGATAACAGAGCAGGCGATCCTCCAGAGTTATGAATCTCCTCTCCCAAACAGCAGAGAAAACCTCGGGCTTCTTAATGTTTTAATACGAGTCCGCAATTTACTCTTTCCTCTCTCTTCTTCTATATCTCTCTGTCTCTCTGTCTGTGTGTCTCTCCCTCTTTTATTTATCTTTCTACCTGGCTATCCATCCATTTACCCATCTTTCTATCTGGCTATCTATCCATCTATCTATGTTTCTGTCTTTCAATCTACCTCTTCTTTTTTTCCGTACTCTTTCTTTCCGTCTCACTCTCTCTCTCTCTCTCTCTCTCTCTCTCTCTCTCTCTCTCTCTCTCTCTCTCTCTCTCTCTCTCTCTCTCTCTCTCTCTCTCTCTCTCTCTCTCTCTTTTCCCTCTGAAATTTCACTTTCTGTATCCAGCTTCCAGTATTGCTGTAAAATCAGACAAATAATTTAGTATTAAAACCAAAGAGCTACCTATAACTACGCTTTCAAGCTTTCCATGCCGTTGCGATCTACAGATGGCTGCGTCTTGATAATAATAATAATAATAATAATAATAATAATAATAATAATAATAATAATAATAATAATAATAATAATAATAATAATAATAATAATAATAATAATAATAATAATAATAATAATAATAATAATAATAATAATAATAATAATAATAATAATAATAATAATAATAATAATAATAATAATAATAATAATAATAATAATAATAATAATAATAATAATAATAATAATAATAATAATAATAATAATAATAATAATAATAATAATAGCACCTTGATTTATCTATAGTATTGGTGTTAAGTATTAATTATAAGCTCAAATATCTTTATGCACTAGCTATGATTTGCCTGACTTTAAGCGAAAGTTAAAGACAAAAAAAAACCAGTCAGATGCGACAACTCTCATATAACTGTCCCAGTGATTTACAGATAAATTGTTTGCAATTTATGTTTTCTGTCAAGACCTTACTTCATTAATTCCATTCTATAAAATTGGCTTCGTAATTTGACGATCAACTGCGGCGCAGTTTTTTAACTCATCTAGGGAAAATGATTTTGAAATTTTTCCTCTCCTAATGATAATGATTTTGTAGACTTTTTCTACCTTTCAACTTTGTCTTTTGAAGATTTCTAGCAAAGGGGCAATACTCTGGATTTATCTGCTGATCTCACAACCATATGAATCTGTTTATAACTTTAGCTGTGATTCTTAGTTCATGACCTGTCTCAAAACCCAAAGCAGAAGGTTTTTCTCTATCTCTAGGCTACAATTAATTATCGTCTGAAGATAACTTCCACAGCCTTCGTACATTCATTAAGATAATAATTCAATTTGAAATCCATTAACAAGAAAATGATACAGCGCCATTTCTTGTAATTTCAACCTGGTGTTAGAAAGAAGAAAACTGAAGATGTAGAGTTGAACAAGTGCGCCATATCATACCTCCCATGTCATCCTCGGTCATAGCCTCTGACGTCAAGCTAATATTGAACTCTCGAAATAGAAAACCCCCAAACAAGTACTGAATGCCCCTGTATGACATGTACTCGCTGTTACAGCTGGTCTCCAGGTTATTAGCAGATCATCTCTGCCCTATTGTCCTCTAGATGGGTTCATCTCTTCCAGATTGTGACCCCGCCATCCCAGGACAGTTGAGACGGTTTGGGGGTAACGGTGACCCCGCCAGTTGAGGGTAGGTGAGACGGTTTAGGGGTAACTGTGACCCCTAAGGACTTGATCAGAGCCGTGTGAGATAACCAGAGGTTTAGATATAAGGTAACATTTTATCCAAGTTCAGTTCAAACTTCAAAATATTTCAGAAAATAAAAACCTTTTGATATTTTTTATATTTCACTTATCTCTTAATTTGATTTTTTGTTTATTTCGCAATTCCTTTCTATTGTATTTTGTGAAAAATGATGTCTGAAAAAATTTAAACAACAGCACCAAACGCTAAGTATTGCTTTTTTATTATTGGCGGCGGATTTTGATTTTAAAATTCAGTGTGTATGTTTCTCTCTCTCTCTCTCTCTCTCTCTCTCTCTCTCTCTCTCTCTCTCTCTCTCTCTCTCTCTCTCTCTCTCTCTCTCTCTCTCTCTCTCTCTCTCTCTCTCTCTCTCTCTCTCACTCTCTCTTTTCTCTTTTTTTTCTATCTTTTTACTGTCTATCCTCTCTTTCAGTCTCTCTCTCCGTCTCTTTTTCTGTCTGTATCTCTCTCTTTCTCTCTCAGGCATTATCTGTCTTTCTTTGTTTTGTTTTTTTTTTTTTTTTTTTTTTTTTTTTTATTCTTTTTTATCACTCAATCACTCATTTATATATATATATATATATATATATATATATATATATATATATATATTAGCCTACGTTCTTGCATGTTAGATGTTTTATTTTTCTTCTTTCTTTTTTTCCATTTCTCTCTCTCTCTTTAATCACCATTTTTTTCCTACTCCATTTCGCTCCCTTTATCTCTCTTCTTCAGCTTTCTCTGTCTGTCTGTCTGTCTCTCTCTCTCTCTCTCTCTCTCTCTCTCTCTCTCTCTCTCTCTCTCTCTCTCTCTCTCTCTCTTTCTCTCGCTCTCTCTCTTCCCCGTTCCTCTCCTCGAACTCTGTAACTCTTTCACTATCCCACACTGGCACCCATAGTAATGTCACAGTCCATTTAGTTATTTCACATATTTTATGTTACGCAGCTCTTCATAACCACATCCTCACCCCATCTGAACTTTATCATAACAGAACCATTCCCTCTTCATTGGAGTTCGGCCCCCCTTCATCTTTGCCAGACAAAATTAATGAGGATGTGAATCGAATTTACGAACAATACAGACGGTGAAGAAAGGGAACGGCGAAAAACAATGTGAGCCACATTTAAAGCACATTTTGCTATCCTCCCGCTTCATTCTGTGGATATCTCAGACCGTCTGGGTTTTTAAGATTGATCCACAAGGGAGGCTACCCTCATTAACAAAGACCACCTAGAGGGAGGGAAGCGGCTGGCAGCGAGGAGATTGCCATTGCAGAGCTGTCTGAAATTATGGGATACTTCCGGCCGGAGGCAGAAACAGAAATACAGAGAGAGAGAGAGAGAGAGAGAGAGAGAGAGAGAGAGAGAGAGAGAGAGAGAGAGAGAGAGAGAGAGGGAGGTAGAAGATAGATAGATAGACAGAGAGACAGAGAAAGCGAGAGAGGTAGAGATACAGAAACAGAGATACAGAGAGAGAGAGACAGACAGACAGACAGACAGACAGACAGACAGACAGACGAGAGATATATCCTGGCCTATCGAATTCTCTCTCGTAAAGCCTTTTCAAAATAAATATAAACTATGAAATTGTATAAACATATAGAAAATGTTATTTCACTTTTTTATTTATTTTTATTTATTTGTAAGTGGATAATTTAGGAATATTGCAAAGGATATTACACATATGCATCAAAGCCAATGGTGGACATGTATTTAAAAGTGACGAATCTTCTTGTCGCCATCTAGTGCCTTAGTAAATAGAAAACTTCTTCTCTAGACACGAGGACATTGAAATCAGAGGACGCACGGATATTGTTTAAAATTAAAACCGAAGTGGACTGAACATTTCAAATATCGCGCGCCTCTGATACCCGTGGTGTAAACCTTGTTTCTGTCATTTTACAGCCTAGAGGTTTGAATATCAAATTAAATGCTATTTGCGGTTTACCTGCGGCGTGGGTATACGACTTTTAGAAGGGATCAAATCCCACCAATATAATTATGTTCCGAACGGGATCAAACCCGAGAACCCTTCTAAGTTTGTCCAATTCTCTGCCGACTGAGCCGTCTGGTACTCGACTCAACAGCAGAACAGCAGCAAGTAACATGGTTTTTTAAGGTGATGCATGCTCCCTAGAATTGTTGCCAAACAAAACTGAAGGGTTTTACAGCCAAAAAACTGGTGTATAATCTAGAATGTTACAAGAAGTCTGAAAAGCTTTAGGTTCTACGACGCATTGCTCAGCTTTCTTCACTTCTCATGATTGCACTCTCTGCCGATCTTTCTCTTATTATTTCTCTTTATTTATTTATCTATTTATTTTTTATTTAGCTATCTTTTTCTGTTCCTCGCTTTTCTGTTTCTATAGTTTTTAATGCTTCGTTTGCGTCCTCTAGTCATCTATATATCTATCTTTGCCTTTCTCCCAATTCTCAAACTTTCTCTTCCTATCTCTCTCTCTCTCTCTCTCTCTCTCTCTCTCTCTCTCTCTCTCTCTCTCTCTCTCTCTCTCTCTCTCTCTCTCTCTCTCTCTCTCTCTCTCTCTCTCTCTCTCTCACTATCTATCTATGTATCTATCCATCCTTCTTTCTTTATCCTTCCCTCTGTCCCAACGCCGAGGTGTACCGCCCACAGAGCAATGGATTGCCCAGTCCCCTGTCTTTATGGGAGACCAGAAAGGCTCCAGACCATGCCAGTGTCTGCTGCATCACTCTACCAGTAACAGCCTCGCTGTGACCCAGGGAGCCGAGCGCGTGCGAGACGTGGGCAGATCTATGCTACAATATACAGTGTCTGCTGCATCACTCTACCAGTAACAGCCTCGCTGTAACCCAGGGAGCCGAGCGCGTGCGAGACGTGGGCAGATCTATGCTACAATATACAGTGTCTGCTGCATCACTCTACCAGTAACAGCCACGCTGTAACCCAGGGAGCCGAGCGCGTGCGAGACGTGGGCAGATCTATGCTACAATATACAGTGTCTGCTGCATCACTCTACCAGTAACAGCCACGCTGTAACCCAGGGAGCCGAGCGCGTGCGAGACGTGGGCAGATCTATGCTACAATATACAGTGTCTGCTGCATCACTCTACCAGTAACAGCCACGCTGTAACCCAGGGAGCCGAGCGCGTGCGAGACGTGGACAGATCTATGCTACAATATACAGTGTCTGCTGCATCACTCTACCAGTAACAGCCTCGCTGTAACCCAGGGAGCCGAGCGCGTGCGAGACGTGGGCAGATCTATGCTACAATATACAGTGTCTGCTGCATCACTCTACCAGTAACAGCCTCGCTGTGACCCAGGGAGCCGAGCGCGTGCGAGACATGGGCAGATCTATGCTACAATATACAGTGTCTGGAGGACTGTCTGTACGGTCAGTCGGCCACTTCTCTGGGGTTTGAACTCTCGGCTGTTCTTCCTCTCCCTCCTCCAATCCCTTTCTTTCTTTGTTCTTCTCTCTCTCTCTCTCTCTCTCTCTCTCTCTCTCTCTCTCTCTCTCTCTCTCTCTCTCTCTCTCTCTCTCTCTGTATATTACATATCACTTTCTTTCACTCTCTGTCATTTTTATTTATTTTCCCTCTGTTCCTTTCTATCCTCTACGCCATGTCACTGACCTTGTGTCTCTCCTCACCCCCTTCGATCCTGTTCTCTCTATCCTACCTACTCTCTCGATTTCATAATTTCATATTTAAATTCTTTTCAATCACCTGCTTTATTATGATATACGCAGATGAGCATTTCAAGACGGGAATCAAATACATAATAATATAGAAGTGGAAATGGCTCAACGCATTTGCACCATTATATTGTTAACTTCTGTTTGTCCCAGGTGACAGGTTTGTAGAATAAGATGACTTTCTCACGATTTTTTGTTTACTAATGCTACACAGTTTGCAAGATAAGAGTGCTCTTTTTAACGACCGCCTTGCTTGACACTTTTACAAGTAATATTTGTCAGTAAACAGCAAGTTGATAGCATGGTTAACCTTGTATCACGTCAGACTTTAGAACCAAGAGACATCAATGGCTTTCCCAGCATGCTATTGAGTCTGAAATCACAAACCTATTGACTGAAGTCCGTACGCAATGAGAAATAGCTGTAGATCATCTACTAGAAAATGTCCTGTGTTTGCCTTCAGACTGCTACGTGTGGTTTGTAAATAGAGTAGTTATGCTACATGCCAACACACGATCGGACAGAGTAATGATAGTTTCAAGATCGATAGAAAACAAATCACCTGATTTTGAGAAAAACCGTTGAAAATCTGGTACGGCCATTTTGAAAATATGCAGATTTAAGGTAATCGAGATCTCGATCTTAATCCCCCTGACTTGTCTTGTATTGTAATCGTTTTTTGATAGAGATAACAACAAAATGTTTCCGTGGCATATCCGGCATATCCAAAATCGTTTATTAGACTTGAAACCGAAGTGTTTCTACGGATGTTTTCACAATAAAGTTAAGCATTTTTTTTATTTTCTTAACCATACTGATAATGAAAGGTAACAAAATTATCTGAATATATATGCAGAATTAAAAGAAGGAAGATAATAAATGCGTCACCCTTTTTTGAGTCTTTTAAATATTGCTTGGAAGTTGTTTCATTATGACAATTTTTCATTTTCTAATGATCGGATAGGAAAGTCCAGTTTCCTCTTTCTCTGTTTAAATATAGTTAAAGACGCGAGGCGGTGAAAAGAATGTTTCGTTAGAAGAAGGAAATACGAATCATCTCACTTCCAAGATAAACGCATCGACACTGGCTTTTAAGTGTCGCACAAGTTCTACCATTAAATGACAAAAGAGAAGCGATTGAATATTTACCCGTGGGTTCAAACTGTTTCTACTGCAGTCTCGATCTCCGCCATCTTGGAGCAGCTGATCCATTCGAAGATCTTTCCACACCAACAGTCATGTTCTGGTTATACGTTTTGATACTAGTATGAAAAAAATACCTTATAAAATGCCCTAGTATTTGAGTATTCCCATCCATTCCCCCCTGACAAACAAAAAACAAAACAAAAGAAATTAGCGGAACTAAAATATTTAAATAGAATTTTTGAAATGTTTTTGATTGAGCAAACAAGTTTTACTGCTTTTAGACAGAATACTAAAAAAATTCAAAAGCTCTTTTCTTTTAAATTGATGCCATGCCCCTAAAAACCCATGCTCTTGACAGAAGAACGAAAAGATGGAATCTGAACAATTCCTTGATTCCCAGCAGCCATCCTGTCTTCTCTCTGTACCATCCCGTCTGGATCTGAGGGTCCAAAATAAACACTCAACCCATTCACTGCGGATCTAGGACCAGAGCTTTTTACATCACATCCGGTCCTTGAGATGGTCATCTTTTCCTCTTCTTCTCCTATTCCAGTCTGTTTCCATCCAACACAGTATTGACTTTCAAGAGATGTAGTCGATTGTGTTGAGAGACTGGCACAAATGAAGAGGGCTCTAAGTGTGGTGTTCGGTTTACAGCAAGAAAGGACCTACTCGGTCATGGAGAGATCACATTAATTTGTTTCAATACGTTTTACTTTTTAAAGAAGAATGAAATGTCAATACCAAAGTTTGTAAAGCTATTTTATGTATGTATAACCCTCGAAACTAACGCTGTGTAAAGGATAATGATATTTACTGCTCTCAACCTGTATTGTCACACACTCTTAGTGAATGCCTCATGTAAAACAAACAAGATATTGAGGTTTTTGCAGCTTTCCCTTTTTTAATTTTTTTTTATTTACTTATATGATGTTATACGTTGAAGTTTTCTTGAAAAGAAAAAAAAACAATTTGGAAATGTGTAACATGTCTGCTATAACGTGAGAAGGGTGGTGAATACTATACCAGTGACTTTCTATAACTTTTAAGTAAATAAGTAACTGCTCGAGAGGCACGGAGAATATCGGAACAGCCGCCCAAACAACTGGAGGCAACAGAAATCTGGATCCTGATAAAAATACAAAAATCTCGTGGACAGCAATGTGACCATATGAAATAATCATTTGTAAAGCTCTGAGATCTCTCGGTTTTTTTTTTTCTTTTTTTTTTCTTTTTACTTTTTTCGGCCGTCTGGTGAAAACGGAATCTGTATGACAACTGAAAAAAGTTGACAATAAAAATGGACCAAAGGAAGAAAACTAGACAAGATAATGCACGGGTTGACAAAATCACATCATGGGAGAAGACTGACAGAAGAATTGAAACTAATGAGAAATCGAGAAGTGTAGGAAAAAGTAATCTGCAATGTTCTACACATTTTTCTTTTTCTTATCCTTTTAGCTAAAATGAGAAAAAAATAATAATCAATCATCTGAAAAACCAAATATCGCATTGATTCCCCAGACCGTAAGTTCTGCTGTCTCAGATTCAAGATGACCAACGCAGTAGCTCTTAGACAGCCATTTGCATAATTCGTGCCCAAGATGGTCATTTCTTAGAGAGCCAGTTTCTTTTAAGACCTCCTTCGTAGATTTATCAGAATTTTAAAACAAAGTGAAAAAAGTGGAAAGCCACAAAGGCTTAAAATTTGGAGACCCAAAAGGTGTCATCTCTCTTCTTGACCTCATCTGCATAATAATACCGTGAATGACAAACTGAAGTTCATTATATTGGAAATGGAAATTCCACAGGAAATAACCTGAAATTAAAATAACGGAGGTTGGTGTTTAAGATAGAGCCAGAAGGTGTAATAACCATAATCATAATCCTCAAAATTGTTTTTTTTTCCCCCAAGCATTTATTTATGAAAGCCTCGTAGACCCATAGCTGTGAGTTGTCTTTCTAGAGACTGTTATTTGCGTTTCCGATACTTTTGAACATGGTATTTTAGTATGAATTATTTTGCCTCATAGATGTATAACTTTTATGATCATTGATAATTTTCTCACAAGATTATACCAGTTTGATTTTAGTTGCTGTTGTTGTTGTTGCTTTTTTCATATCGTTAGCAAAATAATATCCATTAATGATGGCTACCAGATAACTTGTTTTTATTTACCAAATACTTAGTTATCTTTCGACTACATAATACTTGGGAGACTAAAAAACATCAATTTCGGCAAAAATGTTAATAATTTAGATAAGAATTTCGTTTAAATTAACCAATTTCTTTTCTAACCTAAAATATAACTCGTGAATCTTAAGGTATAGATTCAGTCACCAAACACTTTGCTTCAGAAATGAATATTCTAACTAGGATTGTGGAAGCTTAAGATTTGGTAGAAATACACAAACAGGGTTTACCACAAGTTTGAACCCTGAGGCATTCCTGGAAGAACCAGCAGTTGTGTTTATTTTAGTCTAAGATAAAAATCAAGAATATCAAGCAGGTCTGAAAAGTTATCAAGAATCCTCCATCTTGAGACTATCATTCATTTAATAGTGCACTCACACCCTTCGGGTCGCACTTACCCTTGGGGAATTTCCCGTGCCAAAATAACATCTGGGCTCATGGATGATAGTAGATTATTAAATATTCTGAAAAGATCTTTCGTTTTAGTAAGTACTAATGAAAAAAAGAAATAAATCAATGTACATAATTTATAAATACACATATTATGTAGAAACATTTGTATAAAACAGCGCAAACTCTAAATGAATTTGAAGGAATTATACAATGACATCCACAAAATTTTAAAAACTATACAGTTACAGACAAGAAAGCCGCGTGTTGGCGGAAGAGAGTTCCAATCAACCAGAAAGTTTGCACCCCCATACCTTCAACTGATGTTGAAATTTCGCCTAAAGCAGGCAACGCTCGCTCTGTCTCTTTCTTTCTGTCTGTATCTCTCTCTCTCTCTCTCTCTCTCTCTCTCTCTCTCTCTCTCTCTCTCTCTCTCTCTCTCTCTCTCTCTCTCTCTCTCTCTCTCTCTCTCTCTTTCTTTCTCAGACACTATCTGTCTTTCTTTGTTTTTTGTTGTTTTTTTCATTCTTTTTTATCACTCACTTTTACACATATATATATATATATATATATATATATATATATATAATATCTTCCACTCTTTTTAGCCCATATTCTTGCATATTAGATGTTTTGTTTTTCTGCTTTCTTTTTTTCATTCCTCTCTCTCTTTAATCACTATTATTTTCCTACTCCATTTCTCTCTCTCTCTCTCTCTCTCTCTCTCTCTCTCTCTCTCTCTCTCTCTCTCTCTCTCTCTCTCTCTCTCTCTCTCTCTGCATGGTCGAATATGGCGAGGAATCAGTCCCACAGCTTGGGACCCAGTGAAGAAGACCAACATTCACCAAACATTATTTTTATCGCATTTCGGGACCAATGTTCACAGGTTTGACTCGCAAAATAGTCCAAGCAATGTTTCAGATCGATAAACTTCGATCAAATCTTCTAAATATTTTTTGGGCATCTCAAAAATCTATTCCAAGCATATTGTAGCGATTTTTATTTTAGATTCATTCTCTAACGGACCACTAGTACAGTTTCTATAAACTGATTTTGTGTCATCTTATCTTTTTTCTCTTGACTACTCCATTGCCAGCACTCACTCCCATTATTACTAACAAGGGCAATAGCTGAGGCCTAATTTTTGGCAAAGTGTTCTCACTAGAGTATCAGCTTTCGACTAGAGGAAGAAAAAGTATCTTGTACCGTATGCCAGTACGTGACACATATTTAAGAGTCCATCCTGTAGCGTATACCACAATCACATATCTTTGAAAGTATATCTTTACTATATACCGCAACACCACAGATCTGTGAAAGTTCATCGTGTACCGTATGCCACAACGCCTCTTATCTTTGAGAGTTCATCCAGCACCATATGTCACATCGCCACAGATCTTTGAGAGTTCATTCTGAACCGTATGCCACATCGCCACAGATCTTTGAGAGTTCATCCAGCACCGTATGCCACATCGCCACAGATCTTTGAGAGTTCATCCAGCACCGTATGCCACATCGCCACAGATCTTTGAGAGTTCATTCAGCACCGTATGCCACATCGCCACAGATCTTTGAGAGTTCATTCAGCATCGTATGCCACATCGCCATAGATCTTTGAGAGTTCGTCCAGCACCGTATGTCACATCGCCACAGATCTTTGAGAGTTCATCCAGCACCGTATGCCACATCGCCACAGATCTTTGAGAGTTCATCCAGCACCGTATGCCACATCGCCACAGATCTTTGAGAGTTCATCCAGCACCGTATGCCACATCGCCACAGATCTTTGAGAGTTCATCCAGCACCGTATGCCACATCGCCACAGATCTTTGAGAGTTCATTCAGCACCGTATGCCACATCGCCACAGATCTTTGAGAGTTCATTCAGCACCGTATGCCACATCGCCACAGATCTTTGAGAGTTCATCCAGCACCGTATGCCACATCGCCACAGATCTTTGAGAGTTCATTTAGCACCGTATGCCACATCGCCACAGATCTTTGGAGAGTTCATTCAGCCTCGTATGCCACATCGCCATAGATCTTTGAGAGTTCATCCATCACCGTATGCCACATCGCCACAGATCTTTGGAGAGTTCATTCAGCCTCGTATGCCACATCGCCATAGATCTTTGAGAGTTCGTCCAGCACCGTATGCCACATCGCCACAGATCTTTGAGAGTTCATCCAGCACCGTATGTCACATCGCCGCAGATCTTTGAGAGTCCATCCTGTACCGAATGCCGCATCGACACAGATCTTTGAGAGTTCATCCAGCACCGTATGTCATATCACCACAGATCTTTGAGAGTTCATCCAGCACCGTATGTCACATCACCACAGATCTTTGAGAGTTCATTCTGAACCGTATGCCACTTGCCACAGATCTTTGAGAGTTCATTCAGCACCGTATGCCACATCGCCACAGATCTTTGAGAGTTCATTCAGCACCGTATGCCACATCGCCACAGATCTTTGAGAGTTCATTCAGCACCGTATGCCACATCGCCACAGATCTTTGAGAGTTCATTCAGCACCGTATTCCACATCGCCACAGATCTTTGAGAGCTAATTCAGCACCGTATGCCACATCGCCACAGATCTTTGAGAGTTCATTCAGCATCGTATGCCACATCGCCATAGATCTTTGAGAGTTCGTCCAACACCGTATGCCACATCGCCACAGATTTCATGAAGCGTCGTATGTGTGTCATCGATCTTTGACCCTTAATTTATCCTGTGCTATGTTCTGATGGTTGATAATGGGCAGCTTGTCGGGAAGCTCTTTATACTGACTGAATCGTTTTAGATGTATGAGCGCTGCTTTTGAACAGCTCACCTTCGTTTCTGTCCTGGAATTTTTTTTTTTTTAATTTCGCATTTGTAAGGATTTATGTAAATGAAAAACTGATAAGTCAGGTATGAACTTTTCTTTACTTAAGAGAGGCTGTTTTATAATAATAATAATAATAATAATAATAATAATAATAATAATAATAATAATAATAATAATAATAATAATAATAATAATAATAATAATAATGTTGTGATCTAATACAGACTCATAGTTAAGAGCAATGTGTGACATTGGACCGTGAGTTGGTCGTGGTTCAGTAGATCAATGTAATCTGTGGGTCTGGGTAGCTGCTGGCGGGGATGTCCTGACAGTGTCAGGGTAAATCACACATTTCCTGTTCATGGCAGCCTCATTTGATAGGCTGGCAGGAAAGAGAGGGGGAGGGGGAGATGATTAGAGCGAGAAGAGGACAGCTGAGAGGACTGGGTATAGGGTGAGGGTAGGGAGGGGTTAGTGGGAATAGAAGTAAAGTAAAAAGCAAAAGAGAGCTTTTGAGGAGAATGTAGGGTTAGAGAGAGTGGGTGAGAGGGGTGAAAAGAGAGAACGCTTGACTATGTTTGTGATCTAGATCAAAAAGAAAAAAAAAGTCCAATGGTGACGAAATAAAGGCTTCAAGTTTGAACTGAGGAATTAAAAGAGAACAGAGAACTAGAGAGAGAAAGGGGGGAGTAAGAGGAGATGATTGAACATAAACAGGAAGTAAAAAAAGAGAAGAAGATAATGCCGGAAATAATCGAATCCTGATCTTTCCCAATCTTTTCAAAGATCCTCCTAAACGCGCATTATAAGCCTGTAAATTGTTTTTATTTGAGCAAAATAATGTGATGTAAGTTTTTTTTTTTTTTAATAATCCGCAAATAGCTAACATGCTGCAAATTTCCTAACTATTCTTAATCTTGATTGTCAATACCAGAAAAGTAGGGAAGCTTTTGCATAGAGTAAACGAACCAGAAAATATAAGAAATATTTATCTAATTAGTAAATTCAGTAGGAAGGCTTTTTGACTTTTGAAATGAGTTTATCTACTTCAAGATCACCTCTGATTCCTTAGTCTAGATGGTCGATAGGACTTTAGGGTTGATAGACATTCAGATTGTTGCATCTTTGTGTCATTTCTTCTCCCTTCCTGTACCTTCCACAGTGCCATACAATCTCAGTTTGGGTCAGAAGGTCCTCATGGGGCTCAATGCCATGGGTGTGTATGTGTGTGTCCTCTATCCTGGCATTTGTATTCAAAAGATGAAAGATATAATATTTTTTTACGGCAAATCTAACCCAATAACACTCCCTTTGTTTCTTTAGCACTTTGTCGTGAATTTCAAACATTCAGAATCAATCTGTGTAGCAGGTTTTAGCGCCAGATTGAAGTCTGGTGGCTGAGGGCTAGACATCCACCTGGAGATCTACAGATCTACAAGCCCCTCTGTCAAGGGTTCCAATCAAATTTCGGTTGTTGTAATTCACAAAATCTGACTGATTGAAAGCTCCATAAAATTGAGACCATCTTTTGCTTGTTTAATAAAGTGCGTAATGCGAACAAACAAACAAAATGGACATTTTTCTATTTCTCAATAGAAGCATGTACCATCTTCATTTTCCTAAAACTTTCAATTAGCTATCAGCCGGGAAACATCCAGTCTATAACCCCTTGGACATTAATTCCGCAAAAATACTTCAGCGATTCGCTACCAGTACGCTTTCTCTACGTTGTCTTGTTAATTTCTTAACTGTCTTTCTGTTTTATATGCTGTGTCTGCCTAAATATAACCATGTAGGTGTAGTAAATGCAAACTTCTGTCTCCCTGCGTCAGCCTACTCTAGTGCATGTCTTCAAATTGGTTTAGATGCGTCCTCATCTCATTATCTTTTTCTCTTTGTCCCCTCGCTTTATTTAAAATCTCGCCACACCCACCTCTATCAACTCTGTTATCTAAATCTCCAGTACACTGTGATTATCTCCCCTAGCCCAGCCGATTTAGATTATCTCCCCTGTCTAGCTGTGAGCTGAACGGCTGGTTTACGAGGCTCCGCCCCTCGCTGACCAAGGTGCCCAGTGGTCACTTCATTAATCCCTGACCCCGTCACGGTCATCAGAACGATTTGACCAAAGTGGCCGTGGAAACCATTGACTTCACTCGCCCATTGCTCGCTCGCTTGGTCTCTTTTTTCTCCTCAAGCTTTTCCAGGTCTGTCTGTATTTTCATCAGTCTTTTGCTCTGTAACTTGACTGTGCGACTATGTACGTTTCTTTCTGTCTCAGTCCTTCTCTTTCTGTTTATAGCTTTCTGTTTGTTTTAAGCCTTTCTCTGTTGAAACCAATGCCTACCAACATTAAAATAGCGAAATGGGTGTATATAGATTTTACTTTTGCGCAAAAAAGTCTCCAACGTTAAATAGCTAGATAAACAAATTTGAGGGAAAATACAGATTTGAAATAAAAAAAAAAACCAGCTTTTTAATTGGTTCCTTGGCACAATCCAGGGATCTGTGAGATATCAGTGTAATGTGTGTTAGACGTTCTTCAACATCTCACAGACGGCTCGATGACATGCGACAGGGAATTTCCAAGCGCGTTATGTGAGAGAATAACAAGAAAGTTCAGGATTTCAACAACTCCTGATAGTCGTATCTTGACAAAGCTGTCTGGACCGCGGTGATTCTACCGTTAAATGATTTTTTTTTAACAAGAAACAAGTGATGTACGACTTTTGGTATTTGCAGAATCGTAAATGTTACTGAATTAAGTGCCATTGCATCATTGTTTGATAAGATCTGGCGTTTGCTTCTGAAAGCAACTGCTCGTAAAAGGCTCCGCAGTCAATGAAAACATCAATAACACAAGCGATAGCAGCGATAACGGGCAATCGCCGTGCTTATTGCAGGCCTGCTGGAGAGGGGCGATGACAAGAAAGATAAAGGTGGTAAGAGAGGGAGCGCAGTTGTGGCGGCAATAATGAAATTGAAATCTTCCAACAAAGATAGCGATTATAGTGATGATATTGATGGGTAAAGAAAGATAACTCTACTGCTAAGAACAGTAAACCTCGAGCCATCAGACAGTCGTTACGATAATACGATGATAGCGATGACACTGGTTCAGGATGGAATCTTCTACCTCTTTACACCATTCTGACCTTTGTAAATCTTTGTCTCCAAAGAATGACCTTCAATAAAAACTTTAAGCTTCAGTGAAACAAGCAGGTATAGTGTTTTGTACTAGGATGTGTAAATACCAGGAAAGTCTCATTTTTACACACTGTATTATTTACGCACTTTCTCATAGTTATTTTCAGTCTCATATAACAGAACCGAAAGTTTAAATCTTGGGAAGAGACCAACCAAACCTGCTACATGTATCTCTTATTTTGACGTTAACCATCTACAATAGAAATTCGTTGCTAACTTTTTGGCGATTAACTTGCTTATCTCATTAAATTTGAGGGGTTGATTTATAAAGTGATTCATTTTTTGTAATTTCTCTGTGGTCAAAAAAAAGAATGAAATTGTTGTGTTTCTCGAAAAATGAATTCCATTCTTTAGCTTTTTGAAGCGTCCAAATACGTTTAGAACTGTGACAATTCCACGATAGTTCAAACCTATATAATTCATAAATAAATAAATAAATAAATTTGAAAGAACGATCTTAGGAGTACAGTTTACATCTTGTGGAATTTACAAGAATATCTGGTTGAAATATTCGTATTCGAAACGAGAATCCTCAGCGCCAAAGACGCCCCAGAGTTATCCGTCCTGAAGCAAGAGTCATCGCCCTTGATATACTGCCCTCCATGTTATCTGCCCGGCCAGGAGCGGCAGATATTGTTTGCTCGTTGTCTCAGCTCTTCTCTCTACAGACTTGCCCTCACTCAACTTAAGAGACTTGGGCATATAACAATGGAAGACATTCCTGTCTGTCTGCATTCCAGACTCTCTCAATCTTCATTCATCCCCAGAGCATCTTTCTCCAGGCTCTTGCACCCGATTAAACTTGCTGCCGCAATATTATCAGAGTCTTTCAATATTGGACGCCCTACCCTAACGATAAATAAATCTATGAGGGGATGTGTGTAGATAGGCAAGCCCCAGTTGACTGAGGACACGTAATAAAGGTTTGCTGAGTTCACTGATTCTCGGCATTTTTTGTTTTAAAATCGTCTGTCAGCCTGAAAACACTGGACATCTTGGGAAACCTTTTATAGCATTCCTATACATATATATCGCGGTTCAATGTTTAGCAAGAAATCATTTCATTCCTTCTCTCTCCTCTCCTCCTATCTCTCTCTCATTCTCTCTCTCTCTCTCTCTCTCTCTCTCTCTCTCTCTCTCTCTCTCTCTCTCTCTCTCTCTCTCTCTCTCTCTCTCTCTTTCCTTTAGCCCCCCTCAGACTCCAACTAACCATTTTTTCCACCTTCAAAATGGATTAGGAAATAGAGGAGATGGTGAATAATGTGATGGATCATGTATATGGTTTCCTAGTTTCCATATGTTTGAGCCTTCTGACTCACGTCATTTAGAATATGAGTCGGAGAGACAATCTGTTACAAAATAAAGATGAAGGAGATCGAAAAGGCCAGGAGGCAGGGAAAGAGAAAGAGAGAGAAAGAGACCGAAACATAGAGAGAATGAAATGAGAAGAGAGCAAAAAAGAAAAGGAGCAAAATGATGTGTGATGTGGTGGATGGAGACGTATTAGTGGTGGATGGAGACATATTAGTGGTGGATGGAGGTGTATTAGTGGTGGATGGAGGTGTATTAGTGGTGGATGGAGACATCATTTTATTAGAGGTGTATGGAGACGTGTTAGTGGTGGGTGGAGACATATTAGCCTGGGCTAGTGGACCAGTCTGATCATCTTGGCGTCGTTAGGCCTTCTAAGGGTCAAGGGTTAACGAAGTAGCCACCTGCTGGGGTGGCCTGTCGTAAACCTGATGTATTGAGCGAGAGACGGGACCAGGGGCCGCCATGATGGGGCGGGCACCAGGATATAGATGGGAGGAGATATGGAGGAAATACAAGCACGCTGTGATATTGAACTGGCGTGAAGTGATCGTTAGGGAAAGAGATCAGTATAAAGAAAGAACTCGAGGGGGAAATAGAGAGAGGGGAGAGAGAGAGAGAGAGAGAGAGAGAGAGAGAGAGAGAGAGAGAGAGAGAGAGACAGAAGAGTAAAGAGGAGAAAAAAGTTATCATTTAAGAATTAGAGAAAAGAAGATAGGGATAGTGAAGCGAAGTATAAAATATAAAAGGAAACAAAAAGATAGAGAGAAGTAGAAATGAGGGTAAAGAGATAATGAGGCAGATGTAGGGAAAGAAGGAGCACAGAATGAGGAAATAAAAAAATGATAGAAGTGGAAAGAGAACAATAAAAATGAATTGAGGTATTTAAATGGAGGATAAGAGAGAAGTAAAAAAAAAAATCAGAGGTCTGTACTAGAACTAGGGATGATTAAGCTTTTCCGATTCCTCTAAAGCCTTGAATTATAGGATTCGAGATGTAGGAAAAGAAAGCCTTTTATTCATTTTATTTTATTTATTTCTCTATGTGTGTCTGTGTGTGTGGGGGGGAAGGAGTTGGTGGTGAAGGGAGACAAAATTAAGAATATGCCTCTCAAAAATTAAAGCATAGCTCAGGTCTTCCATGGGGCTGAAACTTTGAAATCGGGCTGTTAAAACAGTGACCAGAGTCTTTATCATGTTATATATCAGTGTGGCTGTCAAATAATATGCTTGTTAACTTATTTTGAAAGTAGTAGTAGTAGTAGTAGTAGTAGTAGTAGTAGTAGTAGTAGTAGTAGTAGTAGTAGTAGTAGTAGTAGTAGTAGTAGTAGTAGTAGTAGTAGTAGTAGTAGTAGTAGTAGTAGTAGTAGTAGTAGTAGTAGTAGTAGCAGTAGCAGTGGCAGTAGCAGTGGCAGTAGCAGTAGCAGTGGCAGTAGCAGCAGTAGTAGCAGTAGTAGCAGTAGCAGTAGAAGTAGCAGTAGCAGTAGTAGTAGTAGTAGTAGTAGTAGTAGTAGTAGTAGTAGTAGTAGTAGTAGTAGTAGTAGTAGTAGTAGTAGTAGTAGTAGTAGTAGTAGTAGTAGTAGTAGTAGTAGTAGTAGTAGTAGTAGTAGTAGTAGTAGTAGTAGTAGTAGTAGTAGTAGTAGTAGTAGTAGTAGTAGTAGTAGTAGTAGTAGTAGTAGTAGTAGGAGGAGGAGGAGGAGGAGGAGGAGGAGGAGGAGTAATTGTTTTTTTTCCTCCTTATTCATCATTAGCTCCATCACTTGGCTGATACCGCTTGGAATCCAGGGGAACAGCATCTTCCCACAATCTGTGCAGCTTGCAAAGTTTCAACAACCATCTTCCAATTTCTGGTCAAATCTTGTCATTCCCCTAGGGAATAGAGCCATCTCTGTATGAGGTTATATGATTCACGGTGATTTAGAATGTGCGCTTGATCTAGACGAGCTGAAACAAACGCTAGTAATCTGACAGAGAACCGCAACAAAGAGACGAAAGTCAGTTTAACCCGGTCCACCACAGCCCAACATCGCCGCCTATCTCACGGAGCTGATAAGAGCCTGGAATCACCGCTGACCAGACAGCTCGGGGCATCTGTGCCTGGCCTGCCAGTGCCCTGTGTCATGTGACATGCGCCATGTTTACGACCATCTGGTCAGCTGATGGCTTCCGGGCATGCTCTGAGGAGTTTTCCAGAAATTATGTCAACACGTCAAAAAATCATGTGGTCAAGGGATTAAGTCTTGGGTCTTATCTTGTCAAGCCTGCTCTGTCTGGCAGAGATAATTGTGCATGGTCTCAGAATCTGCCTGGAATCACATCGAAGTGGACTAGGATTATCGATGTCGTTTGAGTTTCCTGTCAACTTTGATTGCCCCCGCCTTTTTACTGTGAAGATTCGATACAAACATGGCAAGCACACCAACTTGAAACAATTATATGGGAGATGGAAAATGGATTTTAAAGACTTAAAGACTGATTGGTTGTTTGGTCGACGGTGTTTAACGCCAGAATTCACTGAAACCTGTTCGTCCAAGATAAATTTTCCTACAGGCAGGTCGGCACTAAAGAGGATATATCCCAGAAACCCAACTACTGAGGACTTTGTGTGAAGAAGCTTCGATGGGAAACAGTCAAAATCATGTGGGTCTCATTGCTGGGGTTCTGAAACATGGCCTTATATAAAGAGAGAGAGAAGGAGGGAGAGAGAGAGAGAGAGAGAGAGAGAGAGAGAGAGAGAGAGAGACAGACAGACAGACAGAGAGACAGACAGACAGAGAGACAGAGAGACAGAGAGAGAGAGTGGAGAAAATGGGGCAGAGGGACAGACAAATCGACAGACAAGCATAAAGTAAGAGAGAAATTACATAGGGTGTCAGAAAGAGTCTGACAGAGTTAGAGACAGAGAGAGGCCTAAACAGAGATACTGGACAAAAGGAGACATAAACAAACAGATCGTTAAAACACAAAGATATATATATATATATATATATATATACAGAGAGAGAGAGAGAGAGAGAGAGAGAGAGAGACAGACAGACAGAGAGAGAGAAAGAGATAGAGAGAGAGAGAGAGGGAGGGGGAGGGGAGGGTGAATTTGTCTTTTCATCAATCCAAACAAGGAGGTATCGAAATTTTGAATAAGGTATATACAGCAACATATTAAACAACACTGCTTCTCTGTCTGTCTGTCTGTCTGTCTGTCAGTCTCTCTCTCTCTCTCTCTCTCTCTCTCTCTCTCTCTCTCTCTCTCTCTCTCTCTCTCTCTCTCTCTCCCTCTCTCTCTCTCTCTTATGTAATGAATCTTCGAATATTATAATTAGACATTTTATAAGAATCCTCAATTTTTAATAATTCATTATGTCCCAAACACCTTTGAGGATTAACCTTAATCTCTAACATCCTCCATTAGACTGTAAACATTCTTCTCACTGCAACACGATTATCTACGAATCCATTTCTTTTCATTTCTTTTTTTCATTTTACACTTAATTTGCAATTATGATCTTTGATTGCTGTGTGGCTACAAACTGTTAAGTGCTTTGCAAAAACGGAATTATATCCGAGTGGGTCAAAAGTATTAAATGTATATTTTTTCCTGACCAAAATAATGGTAACCTAGGAAAACTTCCCTTGTTTATTAGGTGTGTAAAGAAGATAATGAATAGTGCAGTGAGTAATTGTTGTCCGGAGCGATTTGACGATTCAGTCTACACCAAGAGTTTCAAGGCTTGAGCAGGAAGCTCGAAGGCCAATGTGTTCACAAGCAAAGTCCCCTGCTCAGCGTACCTGTAGTGTTCATTCCCCGATATGTGCTAAACTGATAACTCGCTGGGTTTAATTATGCCTGAGCAGAGTGATTGACCACCATCAGTTTTATGATATCCGCAGGTGAAAGGGCCAATGTCCGCATCTTTCATAAATGGAATGGCAAATAAATAGTTGTCCAACTGGAGCTTTTTTAGGTCCGCCCTGTGGGAGAAACGGACGTGACCTTTAGAATGACCTAGGGTCAACTACAGGCCTCGTGGTCAGCGATGTGGGTCCAGGCTTGTGACTGACTTAATTCCAGCAGTCCAGGGATGTCCTGGGGACGTCCTCGCCACCAGGGTTTGTCCTACAGGCCTGGTTGATCAACTTAATTCATCCACACGTGCGGTGGCACAGGACGCCCGGGTCAGCTCTCATTAACGATGCACGGCCATCGAGAAGACACCGGGGGCTCACGGTGAAAAGGGGGGGGGGGAAGCTGGTGGTAAAGTTCAGTGGCAGTTTAACGTACGCGAGGTATTGGGTTGAGGAGAAATAATAGTTATTAATATTTAAGTCAATCTAAATAAGGCGTTAACTTTGATAGCTCCTCGGCTGCTCGTGGACAAATCTGAGCTACTAGACAAAAGGGTTTGGCAAAGTTAGCAAAAGAACAAATAAGACAAGTGAGGATTTAATATGAAAAAAAATGTTTTCGCTGCTGAGTGTTCAAAGATGAGGATACATAATTAATTGAAAGAAAATAAAGAGTAAATATTAAATTGATTTAGTTGGGCAGAGAAAATGGAAGAAAGGGTAGAGCTGGGAAGATAACTAGAGAGAGGGGAGGATATACATAGATTAAAAAAAAAAAGAGACAAACAGACTGAAGTGGAGAGAGATAGAGATAGATGAAGAACATCTCTCATTCATAGTATGGCTTTACCTTAGAGACTCTCTTACTTCACTATTTAAAACTTTAAAATGATTCCATAAAAGGTTAATCCTAAACAGTGAATGAAAGGAACAAGAAATGACCAGGAATTCTATTAGCTGGCATATTGTTTATTTAAGCCACTAAATACTGCTCATACCTGTAAGGATAAATTAGAGCAAACCTTCAAAATTTTAGTTGCAAAAAAAAAAA
>JAWDGP010002624.1:912500-917500 GCA_033675545.1 Elysia crispata | reverse complement strand
TAAATGTCGTCTGAAGGGATATTTTTCTCATGCCTCAAATCTAATGATAACAGATCTCCAGAGATAGATGAAAGTTTATATTAAAATGCAGGTCATTATCCTGCCCGATAAAATGACTTGGAAATTGGAAATAATGAGAAGGCGTACACAATGAAGCGGAAGGAAAATTTAGAATTATTTATTTTTTAAAAAATGAGTAAGTTTTCAAGGTTGTTTTCGAAGATTGATCTCCAGAAATAACATTAATAGCATTGCTGTTCGTTTCATCCAGTGGATATTACGGCTATTGTAAGCTGACCATAACTATAATAATTGTTTACAGTTGTTTTTAGGCATAAATTTTAACTTCATTTTACAATATAAAGCAAGAAAATTGTTCGGTGAGATAAACATCAAGGCCGAGAGAGGAGTTCATTTCTTGACTTCGCTACAGAACGTGAGGGGAAAGTAAGGGAGAGTTGAGGGGAATTGAATCAACAGTTTGTTTTGTTCTTGTAGCTTTTTCGTTCGATTTGTTGGAATTCTTTAAATGTAAATATCCTTTATTGTTCTCTTTAAACAGTTGATATGGATTGCAGTGAAATGAAACTTACATGGAAGACCTGAACTGGGCAGACTGATCCGTCTCTGGAACCATTCAGGCGACGTTTGCCATTAGATGTGCTGGAATACTTAAAGTGTTAAGACTAAAGCTGTGAACGGTGGGCGGCCCTTGACAGAATCTAAAATTCTAACAGGGAAAACTAATTTGGCATTTAATTCTATCGCGAGACTCCAGAAACGTTTCAAACAACGATTTGTAAGAGAAAACCAAAACAGCCAATGAAACGCTTGTGAACAAATCACCTTATTAACGTAAATTGACTAAAAGAACGAGTAAAATAGGTACCTAAATTTTTTAGAAGAAAATGTAGTTTAGCAAACAAAAAACGATAAAATTTGCCCAGATATCTTTTCACGTATCTTTACTAATCTGGGCACCGGATGAGTTTTGGTCGTTACAAAATCTTCTTTTGATATAGTTTTCATCCTCTGTGCTCTAGATCTTTTTAAGAGATCAAGGGCAGAATAAAGGCTGGGGGTTGGAGAAATATTTTAGTGGAAGGTTCTTTGCAGGTTTAAAAGCATTTAAGGAAAAGTGAGATGAAAATATATTTTCAACTTCGCTCTATAGTGATGTTGATTAAGGTTATTGCTTTGAGTGTCTTTTTTAGAAAGATGAACCCGAAAAACTTGATATTAATTAATTTGGTTTTCTAGCTCGACTTTTTATATGACGTGCTTTTAGCCATCAAATCTGGACGACTGCTGTCTCCTGCACAAAATTTTTTAGGTTGCTATGGCGACGCTAAACACTGAAACATCAGTAAGTGATAGATGAGGCTGAGCGGAAAATAGTAGTCCATTCATAATGCCGAAAAAAAAATATCAAAACTGCAATTATCCATTGAATAGGGATAATCTTCTACGAAAGTCACCGATATTGACAACACTACTTAGCCACCAAGGCGACAGAATATCTGGCCTTGAGTTTTGGTCAGCGCCCACAGAACAAAGTGGGCGATGGACAGTAATAAACAAGTACTCCATTGAGACAGTCTCAGAAGTCTGCCTAATGAGACCAGTGGGCAAGATGACGGACACTGGAAACCCCCACTCTAGCACTCCTCATCCTCTTCAACTTGTCCCTCACCTGGTGGCAGAAGTATCACTATTGCCCATCTCACCTTCCCCGACATATTATTTTCGACTACCTGTGTTGCAGTACTGTATCGTCTGCCAAAACAATGCACGGGGTTCCCCAGTGGCCAGGCAGCTGAGATGATGTCGGTAAGGGAGGCCAAAAGTGAAGGTCTCATTGCCTAGATTGGCCAAATATTACCTGAGTCTAACCTGTTGGTTTTATGGGGGGGGGGGGGATTTAGGTAGAAATACTTGGATTGTTCAAGGTTGGCTGTCAATGTTTACCTTTGTAATATACCGTGATGCTTGCTATAATGCAATGAGTATGATTTATTCCAGCCATTATTTTATCCATTCAGTTGATACTTGAGTTCATCGAGTTTGGTAAAACGCCTTGTGGCAAAGAGTCTGAAATGAGTTGCCGACAGCGAATCGAAAAAAGGAATAATATTTTCGGTTTTTATGAAGCATTGATGGGATGACTTCCTATTGACTAGCAATGTGTAACTATGTCCTTCAAATTTAGTACTTCGTCTGATCGCCTAGCGCCGAAAATGAGGTGCATAAAAGGCACAAAAAAAACAAAACATGCTGTTGGGTTTGATGAGGTGACTTTCTTATTTTGAGATTCGACATTCAGTTGATTTAAGCTTAATTTAATTTAACGTCTAACCTCAATGGTTCTCAATATGGTTTAGTGAACATTTTTCGTCATCTGAAAAGTGAACAAAAATGAGGAAACAAAATGAACTATTATTGTTAAACATGAAATTTATTCAAAGGATTCTTCTCGATTTTTTTCAGATTTCTCTTTCAAACAGAAGCATCTGAAATCTGAAATCTGAATTCTCGCAGCCTACCATGAAAATCCTTATTGCAGTGTTTTATCTCACATTTTTTTCTCGTTTTACGGTTCAGAGACCACAAGGTTTGCGGTCTTTTTTATGATACAGATTCTGTTATATTTTGCATGCATCTGTTTTCCTTCGAAAAAGTTAAGGTCTAGTTTGGCACTTTATGTTTCAAGTAGAAGAAAGACAGAATACTCAAAATATGCAAAAACTAGAAAAAAACAACTAAGTTTTGAAATTAAATATAACCATCGTTGACTCACGGAGTATAAAGCCACTCATATGATACATACCAGATGGGTTTCTATTTTTAATGTCTGTATCTCTATATTCTTGTTTTCATTGAAACAGGACCTTGGACCGAATAACATCAATATGTACTGAACATAATTAAGTTTGAAAAATCATCATTTTGATAGTAAAGAGGATGGAACTGAACTAATTTATCACTTGACGCATTCGTTAGACTCTGTGGCGCTTTACTCCAGTTTCTCCTGGCTCAATAAAGATAATGGACTACCTGGACTACCTAGACACTTGGTAAGAGCCCGTCATCTCTGCCTCAGGGCAACATTGAGGGCTATGATGTCAGGGATGTCTGCCTAATGTGGGTCTGGCATTTAACGTTGACGTCAAGTGGTCAACGTATACCGTGTGGTAAGATAGAGACATGCGGGCTTGACAAGTTAACAACTTACATTTCTCTTATGGAAATCTTTTACAAAGTTACAGAGTTACAGAGTTTCAGAACCGGCATGAACATTTTATGCCATGTTGTCTCTTTTCCTTCATCTATGAACAATTTGTAGTTATAAGAAGAACATTACTTTCAAAATAATTTCAAAATCATATTGTTTTTATAAAAGATATTTTTAAACTTTTAATCGTGAAATCTAACAAGTATCTTCTATTGCCATGTTGTCTCTTTTTCTTCATCTATGAACAAGTTGTAATTATAAGGAGAACAAAATAATTCTAAAATCGATTTTCATTTTAACTTTAAATCGCGAAATGTAAAAGAAAATATTGTCAATGATTTACATGCCCGAAAAAGCTCAAATCCTTCTAAACCATGATCTTAAACAACGTCAGCCACAAAACAAGATGTTGAATGTTTGAAGACGTAGGAAAAACCGATGGGAAACCGAGGACCCGCTGCGAGATGACGACAAGCAGCAGATAGCAGCTGACTTTCTCTCCTGTGGAAAGCAGTTAAGCCCTTGGAAACTCTCCTAATCATTTTGGCAAAGAAAATAAAAAGAAAAAAGCAACTCAAATGATATATGAAGTATACCTAAATCAAGAGGACTTGCCAAGATGATCGTACAGGGCAGTGGACAAGAAGGGAGAAGAACAGACAGGAAGTGTAAAAGATTGGAAGAGAACATAACGGACATAAGAGTGAAGCCCCTCGTAAGGCTGAAAACCCAGAGAAATGGAGCACAATGCTTGCCCTATCCTCCCCGGACATAAAAAATGCAGAAAATTACGTTTCCTGTGTCCCATCTGCGCATGCTCCAGGTCACCGAGACACGCGACCTGAACAGGAAGACCGGATGCAAGGATTACTCTTGACATGCGCAGTTGTGCACTCGAGGATCACTTGACCTTGGCTTGATGATCATGTGACATAGACGGTTATGTCATGTGATGTAACCGTGGTGGTAATTGCAACGCTATTACAGTGTTGTTATTTTTACTTAACCTTAGAATTTGAGTCACATGAGGATGGGAAATGTGATGAGACATGTTCAAAGGAAAAGAAAGGGAGATTCATGTTTCTCCTGTATTTTTTTTTTTTTTCGTTTCATTTAGAGAATAGTTAGCAGACAAGTTTTTTTTTCCTCTTTTAAATATTTTGAAGCGTATTTGTTATTTGACGATAAATTCTACGTCAGTATCAGTCCAATAAAAAGATACTAATATAATGGTCTTGTACTGCCTGTAAAAACCTGAGAGGAGTTTTTGCGCAGCCGGTGGAATGGCAATCTTCAAGATATTGTGATTGCTACCATTAAGAGAAATATTATACTTTAAGTTTAGGTGTACAGAGATAGATACGCTCATATTAAAAGCCGGGATGGATGAGTAAAGAATTCCCCCTCCTGTACTGATTGTTTGTATCATCATGGACCTAGGGGAGTCTGTGTGATTTTTTAGCTCTGTTTTGTTGCTGTTTTGAAGTTTGTTGATCCTGAATGAAGGAAGTCTTACGTTTAGCCAGACGGAGGTAAAATTCCTCCTATTGAAATTCTCTTTGGGGAAAGTGCTACGGATTCTTATCACAGATGATAACTTTGACGTCAGTGAGACTAGACACTAAAGCGTTCTCAGAACAAAATATTTCGTGTTGCTGTATAAAAGCGAAACAGAATTCATCCCTTCACTTTACCTCAGAATCTCAGAACTTTGCGAAAGAAAAAAAAGGATAAAATCATCAATTTTAATTTTTTATTTCTGAAACCA
>JAWDGP010002624.1:900000-905000 GCA_033675545.1 Elysia crispata | reverse complement strand
GCACATAGTTAATGAGGTGAAACATCAAAATTGTGACTCTATTCCACTGTTATTCTTTAATTTATGTTTTTTAACTGTTGAAAAACGCAAGATTTAATGTAAAATCAAAGACTATAGATTTAATCAAAACCAAATATGATTTCCGAGAATGTTGGACCGTTGGGACAACGTTTTGTGATTATCTCCCTTTGATTATGTTTTTTTTGCTTTTGTGGTAAACAAAAAATAACAAGAACAAGAAACGAAAGAATTCGGGCAAGGAGAGAAGGTGTATTTCAATTTCCACAGCGCAACAAACCAGGAAATAATGGTGGAGCCAGGAGCCATACGGCGACCTTTTTGATTTAAAGATTTATTTTTCTTCTGTAAACTCAAGAACCAAATACTTCAAACCACCAGATTGAACATTTGAAATGGCCAGCGGCCATTTTTGTGTGTTTGATCCATGTGGAGTAGGAACGGAATTTGATTTCCCTCGGTGTTTCGACAGTCTTCAGGTCTGCCCAGACCCTGGCACACAGCAGTGTAAATATTGGCCCGGCTTAGATGCTCTTACGGTTTTTCTTCCGGTACTCGAGTCTGGTCTCACTATGGCCTCGCGGAACATTTACGATCAATTTCAAACTGGTCGACGTCTAATTCTTACTACAAATACGGTCTTTTTTCTCCCGTTATTTGAATTGTTATGTTATAGCTCTCCAACGGCAGATTTTGGGGAGAGGAACAAGGATTTCTGCAAACGCAGCAGTCTAAAACGATTTCTTTTTTTTTTTTTTAATGTAAAACGAACTTTTTTTAAATTGCCATTTTTCCTTGTAGGTAAGTTTAAACTGTTTTTCCCTGCTTGTTTCACAAACACACATACCTTTAATTATTTTGGGCTTATTTATTTATTTAATTTTATTTTTCATCGAAATTGTTTTGGGTTTTTTTTTTCGATTCAATATGTTGCCAGTGGAAAAACGTAAATTTTTTTTCAGCGTTTTTGAATTGCAGCTCAGTATGTAGAGTTATGCTTCCATTTGGTGTGATATCCATCTCCTTTGTTGTAAATATCATAGCTTTATAGTGATGTAGATGATGATGATGATGATCAATCATCATCATCATGATTGTGATTCATGTTAATAATGGCGATGACGGTTTTTGTTCATGATGATGATGGTGATAATGAAGATTATTGATGAGGATGATGAAGACGATGGTGATGATAAGAAGGACGATTGAATATGATGTTGATGATGATGATGATGATGGAGTGGTGGTGGTGGTGGTGATGGTTGATGATGATGATGATAATGATGTTGATGCTGATGATAGTGGTGGTGGTTGTGCTAGAAATTATGATGGTGATGATTATAATGATGGTAATGATGATGATAATGATGGTAATGATGATGATAATGATGATGATGATGATGATAGTGAAGCTGGTGATGATGATGATAATAATGATCATGATAATGATTCATGTTAGTGATGGTGAAGATGATAATGACGATGATGGTGATAATGATTGATGATGATGATGATGATGATAATGATAATGAGGACCAAAAGAAATAGTGTTACATCTTTCTTTAGGTGATTTTTCAGTATAGATAACCCGAAAAGAAAGATTTGAAAACTTTTTTTGTAAATTGTTCCTAAAGGATGAAATAAAACAGATTTTCACTTAGCTAAAGAATTTCTAAACAAGGGAATATTCAAAATAGTGTTCCGTAGTGTTGAAAATGTCTGTTAGAGACTTCTTTGTTAAACGTTCGGAAAATCCTTTACAGTTTCATAAGGAAAAAAAATCAAAGCAAATATTTCATTTTTTGTTTTGATTTTTAGTTTGAAAATTGCATTGTTTCTGAGAATAATAAAGTTTAAAGTTGCCTTGCTCCAAATGTGTTTGAGAAAAAAAAAAGACCAATGTACATTTTTCTTTCTCGTCTCTTGCTTCTGTTTAGTGAAACACCACAAATACCGAAATAAAGTGTTATGGATAAGAAGGAATCATGGATTATGTACAAAACCTTTTCTGTGAAACCAACAAATGTTTTACCGATATACAAAAAAATAACTTAAAAGTGGATGAAATTTCATATTTCCATGGAATATTGCTAATTTACAGGAATCTTGTTAAAACCATTGTAACTGACCAATGGGTAGAGCTAGAAAGAAAGAGATTTGTGTCACTCGGTTCAAATGAGCCAAAATCCTCCTTACAAAGATGTTGATTTGTTCTAGAACGAAGCGGATACTTGATCGTCTCAGTGGTAAAAAGTTGCATAAAACTCAATTTTGTTAAAAATGGAGATGTGTTTAGCACTAACGTCCGACACGTTAGGTTTGATTGTAAGGTCTTTGAAATACGATGATTTTAAAACAGAAGTAGATTAAAAGGAACTTCGATTAACAAAAATCTGTTACACGTTACAAATCTTCGTGACATCACAATCAAACCTATAGTTCTCTTCATGAACATGTTTTGGAATAATCTCAAACTATGTTTATAAAGCTATGCCGCCATTAACGGTCTGGGGATCATCTTAATACAACCCCAGTTCACGCGAAACGGTAGTATCGAGATTTTCTTAAACCTGGCTTTTGAAAAAGGCATGGTAAGACTATGGATATCCCAGCAACGAGACAAGATTCTCTCATAAGATCCGGAATGAAACCAAACACGGTGAGAAAATTGGATGACAGTGGATCTGGATGAGACAGGCTTTCCTCGGTAATGCCATAATGCCGCAATGCGGTCCTGCTTGTCCCAGAATGCTGCAGATTCTCGCGGCTGTGGTCATGTGACAGTGTTTGCAAACGACTTCCGCGTGTCCCAGTAATGAGCGAGTCTTGTCGCCCGGCGTAACGGGTCCCCGAGTGTCCAGGGTGCCCGTGTTTCTGAGGTCCTCTTGCCGTAATTGGCCTGTCAATCCGGCAAGTGCTGGGCTTGACCACTGGTCACAGGGCAGTTCTGGTAGTGACCACTCGAGTAAAGTGGAGAGGAAGCCCCGTGACTGTCGTTGTCTAAGCTGTTCTCCTGATGGGGGACTGAGTCTGAGTCGTCTGTTTGATCAGACAGACCGACAGACACACAGTCAGACAGACAGACAGATACAGTGCTTGGTCAGGAAGATGTCATGAGTGGCAGAGTAGAATCTGGGGCATTTGGACATGCGCGCTGCCTTCCAGTTGCACGTGGACAGTGTCCAATGATTAGATGGTCAAAGAAAAGGAAAGGCGAAAAATGAAATGCGAAAAAAAAAAAAAACAAAAAACAAATAGGGAAACATTGAATATAACATGAAATATTCGGGAAAAAATTAAAATAAAAATGAAATGACATGAAACAATCGACAGATGACCGGAAAAAGAGTTCATACACTTCCACGTGAAGAAGAGTTACGCGTTGAAACTGAAGCTTTCAAGAGATGGGCAGAATTTTTTTCTGTTCAGAATTTAAAATAAACGAAATACTGGAGTGAAGAAAAGAGAAAAAGGTGGAAGAGGAGACATTAGCGACTGTGAAGAATCGAAGGAAAAAACAGAAAGATAGAAAGATGAGAGAGGGGTATAAAGGTTTGCAAAATGAACAATATGGTGCAAGAAGTTTAAAAATAAATATTGCAATGAAAATTTTGAAACACCCATCTTAATACCACAGAGACCCATTGAAAATGTTTGCGTTGGACTTTTAAATCACGTTATTGAAAAAGCTCGGAAATTTACAACTCGTATGTCCTAAGATCCATTATTTGTCGCCCCGATTGCCCTAACGAATGTTACTGAGCAGTTTCCTCTTAGATGATCAGAGTGAGCATATTTCAGTGGTATTGATGGCGATCACTTCTGTACACGACAATGTGATCTTACACTATTTGTTCCTTCCAGACATTGCAAGTTTCCACCGTTGAGGCAACCTTGTTATCCAGAGGTATGATGATGACCAAGATGATAATGATCATAAAGATGATGATGATGATTATGATGGCGATGAGGGTGATGATAATAGGAGGGGAAATAATAATAATAATAATAATAATAATAATAATAATAATAATAATAATAATAATAATAATAATAACAATAATACTTATAATAATCAGGCTTAACTTCAATAAAGGCCGAAATAGTGATTTACAATATGAAGAAACTCCGAACACGCTCAGTCAATGGCAGAGTCGGTATCAGGGGAAGTAATTAATGGCTGGACTCCCAGAGAAAATGTCGAGTTGTCTTAAAAGTGTCTTGTAAAGCACAGTTTCCCGTGTAGAGGCCGGGTAGAAATAGAGTTAGTACAGTGCTTTCTGCATGAAAACTAAAATAATCTGAACTGTGTTTTGAAGAAATTAGAATTAAAAAATATTTTAAAAATTAGGAATTATTACTTCGCTAACTTGGTTTTCATGTGAAAGCCTTCCTTTAATCAAGTCAATTCTAAGCATCTCTACATACTAAACACACTCTCAAATGTCAGGGTGGGGTCCACAAAGTGAGACGCTGAGGTCTTCCTCTGAGGTTGGGAGTCTCGAACAAACGACAAAATTATTTTAGCCAACTTTATACCGGAGATGCTTTCCCTTCCGCTCCCTGCTCCTCCACTAACCACCCTCAGCCCCCAGCGACTTTAGCTACAGTTACTGCCTGTAGACAGCCAGCATTGGAGCCAACGCTCTGGCATCACACATTGCACTACGCAGCAGATAAATGTATTTTGGTGAGTGTTTATCTCTCTCTCTCTCTCTCTCTCTCTCGCTCTCTCTCTCTCTCTCTGTCTCTCTCTCTCTCTCTCTCTCTCTCTCTCTCTCTCTCTCTCTCTCTCTCTTCTCACGTTCCTACCCCATCCATCCACAACCCCACACCTTTCTTTAATTATTCCGCGATTTTCAGCATCTCTTGCACACTCACTTTACATCTGTCTATCTTTCTTCTCTCTTCTCACTATCTTTATATCTATCTATCTCTTTGTCTCTCGATCTCTCTCTATTGCTTTTTTTTTTTTAAATTGC
>JAWDGP010002624.1:877500-892500 GCA_033675545.1 Elysia crispata | reverse complement strand
CTCCAATGATTTTCACATCACTGTCTGAGAGAGAGAGAGAGAGAGAGAGAGAGAGAGAGAGAGAGAGAGAGAGAGAGAGAGAGAGGCGGAGAGAAGTTACATTGAAAGCGAACACTCAACAAAGGTTACATGAGTCATTTTATTTTTTCAGAAAAGCTTCTCACTTAAGCTGCTGTGCTTGGATCTTAATTTATTGTATTATGTCCATAAAATACAGTAAAGTTAAGCCGCCATATCGGAATATCAGTCTGTATGCAATCTGGAATAATATGTATCTATATTATGTGTACACATGTTTGTAGACGTATATGTGTGTGTGTGAGAGAGAGAGGGAGAGAGAGAGAGAGAGGGAGATAGATAGATAGATAGAGAGAGAGAGAGAGAGAGAGAGAGAGAGAGAGAGAGAGAGATATTCTGTTCCTTCCAATTTTAAGTATCTTTACCAGCCTTCGCGAGCCGAGACGGTGCGCGTTTGCCGTGGATCCCCGCCGTTCTGGCATGACAGCTCTATCCAAGCCCCTCTGTTACCAGCAGTAGATCTGGTCTCATGTGACTCTTGAAAGTTTAGCTCTATTACGATTGTCAATCTGGGAAACAGTTCTTTCTGGATAAAGATTCTAGTCCGGCAAAACCCTGTTAAAACCAAAAACGAAAAAAAGGGGGCAATGAATACATGTTGAATCAGTAGGACTTTTGGTTCCTAGATATTGTTTCCGGTACAACTAATCCTTCTTAAACCAAAATCTGTTTAAACTAAAAAGATTTTAACGATCCGTGGAATTGCGGCTTAACAGTATTTCATTGTATATGTGTTTCGGTTGCAAACACTTACGATGACATTTACAATTTACGACAATAATATATGAGAGGGGTGATAATGTTAAATGATATTTGGAGCAGATTAACTATTTTTATGAAACTGTAGACTACGACGATGTTGATGGAGATATAACAAAGAAAACGATGATGATGTAGATGTTGTGACATGTGTAGCTATGACAAATGAGCGTGATATTCAAGGAGGAGATGATAATGCTCGTCAAGGGAAATCACTGGAGTAATAGACTCGCAGATCAAAAGAAATTAAGAGAGATATCTCTATAAACGCTATCGTTCTCTGCGTTAATTGACAAACATTTCAGACGCTGTGAAATACGTTGCAGAAGATGCAAAGAAAATTTATTACTAACCAAAAACTTGCCCCGCAAGTAATGAAGAAGAAGCATCGATGTAATCTGCACCACAAACACAAAGCCATAACTTTTATTATTCTTCAATTGACCTTTCGCATCTCGCATCACGTGAGTCTCAGTTTATATCCTCAGTTTGAGTGACTCGCTAGAACCAGGGTTAAGTGGGCTCAGAGTTTTTGTTTAACCACCAGGTTTTTCCCATATTCCCTGGCATCTGGGTAGGGGGAAGTTTAATGAGAGAACAAATTTAGTAAAGCATCAGGAAGACATTCTGTCTGGTTCTCTCCTGTAGGGAATCTAACAAAGACCTTAGCCTCACTGAGAGTGTAAAACAAAACTTCAGCCATTAATAAAAAAACAAAAAAGTAATAAAAACTACATAGGCTGACAGCCTCGCTTTTATTAAAGTTTGCGTGGCCCTCTTTAATCCCTCAAGTATCGGGTTACCATGGTAACGAGACATCTCACTCTCACCAGATCACACGCCGGAGTGTAATGAGGATTTTCTGCGGAGATGGTGGTCCTCAGATGACAAGGGGAGATGATTGGTACTGGGCGTCAGTCTGCGGGGTGCGGTTTGGTGGGGGTGGGGGGGGGGGAATACTGACTGAACAACAACAACAACAACAACAGCAAAATAGAAGACGGGGTAGGATTTCGTTAAAATCGACTGAAGGCTGGGGCGGAAAATGGAAGGAATGAGGATATTGGAAAGAGTAGGCGTGGTGGAGGGACGGATAGAGAGAGAGGTGGATGAAAAAAGAAAGAGGAAACTGGAGAGATGAGATTGTTATTGGCTCAGAAAGGTTGAAATTTGAGAAGATCCTGGCAATGAGATGGTTGTAAGATGGCACGGAAGCTTTTGACAACTACTTCAATATTTGATGCTCGGGTCGAAAAGCAGGAGAAGGGCTTAACAGAAGGAAACGGTCGGACTCAGAGAGAGAGAGAGAGAGAAAGGGAAAGAGAGAGAGAGAGAGAGAGAGAGAGAGAGAGAGAGAGAGAGAGAGAGAGAGAGAGAAATCTAAATGAGAAAGAGAAAGAGAGAAAAGAGAACGAAAAAGAATAGCAGAGGGTCAGATGCAAAGAAAGAGTAGCTCACAGATAAAGCCACGTAGTGCAAGAAGATTTCAGTGTTAGATGCAATCACAGCAGGACAGGTTTATTAAGATCTGCATTAATGCAGGGGTTAGAGGGAGGATGAGAAAGAAGAGTGAAAGAGAGAGGGAGGGAGGGCGGAACAAAAAGTCAAATAGCCAGTTGCAATGAAAGCTATGAGACAGAGGATATAAGACAGACAGAAAGAGAAAAAGCGGCAGAAAAACCTGAGAAGCGAAGTATGGTTGATGGAAGCCACAAAAGGTTTAGAAGTTAAAGAATCCTTGAAAAATACCACAAAATGAGATGTTAGATGTGAGGCTGAATTCTCTCCGCCGTTCGCTTTCCCCCATGCCCCCCCCCCCAAAAAAAAAAAAAAAAAAAAAATCTTAAGCCCTTCCCCATCCTTCCTTTCTTTTTCTTCACGTGCTACCATTACGAGAATCACTAGCAAGGAATGGACTTTCTTCACGTGCTACCATTACGAGAATCACTAGCAAGGAATGGACTTTCTTCACGTGCTACCATTACGAGAATCACTAGCAAGGAATGGACTTTCTTCACGTGCTACCATTACGAGAATCACTAGCAAGGAATGGACTTTCTTCACGTGCTACCATTATGAGAATCACTAGCAAGGAATGGACTTTCTTCACGTGCTACCATTACGAGAATCACTAGCAAGGAATGGACTTTCTTCACGTGCTACCATTACGAGAATCACTAGCAAGGAATGGACTTTCTTCACGTGCTACCATTACGAGAATCACTAGCAAGGAATGGACTTTCTTCACGTGCTACCATTACGAGAATCACTAGCAAGAAATGGACTTTCTTCGCGTGCTACCATTACGAGAATCACTAGCAAGGAATGGACTTTCTTCACGTGCTACCATTACGAGAATCACTAGCAATGAATGGATTTTCTTCAGGTGCTACCATTACGAGAATCACTAGCAAGGAATGGACTTTCTTCACGTGCTACCATTACGAGAATCACTGGCAAGGAATGGACTTTCTTCGCGTGCTACCATTGCGAGAATCACTAGCAAGGAATGGACTTTCTTCACGTGCTACCATTACGAGAATCACTAGCAAGGAATGGACTTTCTTCGCGTGCTACCATTACGAGAATCACTAGCAAGGAATGGACTTTCTTCACGTGCTACCATTACGAGAATCACTAGCAAGGAAGGGACTGTCGGTCAGTTGCGAACATTTACAAGTAAGTTTTCACTGAGGTTGCTAAGATGGATTTGATCGTATAGACAGAATCATTCAGAAACATTTTTCCTCTCTTTAGCTTTAAAGATGCTCAAAATGTGGCAACTGAAGAAAATTGTAACGCTTGAACTTAGTCACATAAAGGAAGCGAGCAAAAATAATGCAAGAAAACGAAAAAAATCATAAAAAAAGATTTTAAAACAGTTTCGCGATGCGATTGTTTATTCGCCCATTTAACTTCCTCCTCCACCTGGTCTCTCTCTCTCTCTCCATCTAATACTTTGTTACGGACTCCCCGTTCCTCATCGCAGAGCCTCCCTCTCTCCTGTCTTCTTTAAAACCTCTACCCCCATCCCATTTTCCCTGTTTTCTCTGAAAACCCCGCATCAAGGCTACGCCACAAGCTTTGTCTCATACACCGCCTCAGGCTCAGACATTCTGTGGTATGTTACTCACCTACTCAATTTTTTTGCCGCCCTATCTTAACCCCATCTTGATCCTCTCTCAATTTTAGTAAGAATAAAACAATAAAGTCTGCCAGGCTTGCTCCAAGCAACACTTTACTCTTCCTTACAACACTTCTCGTCCGTCTCTCCCACTGCTGAGTACGTGCATGTACGGCCTGTCAAGAAACTCAGTCTTGGCAGCTGCTCTAGACACCAGAGCTAAACTGATCTATGTTCTATGAAGTAAACAGGAAAATTGTAATTTCTGATTCTCACGTCAGGAGCTCCAGACGGTTTTGTTGAAGCTCTCCCGGCCTGTCCGTAGACTGAGGTGTGTGTATTCAGGGAGCATGTACAGGCATGTCTAGACACGACTAGAAATGTCCATTATCACGACTAGAAATGTCCATTATCACGACTAGAAATGTCCATTATCACGACTAGAAATGTCCATTATCACGACTAGAAATGTCCATTATCACGACTAGAAATGTCCAGTATCACGACAGCATGTCTAGACACGACTAGAAATGTCCAGTATCACGACAGCATGTCTAGACACGACTAGAAATGTCCATTATCACGACAGCATGTTTCGATGCCGCCTGAATGAGTGAACATTAAAAGCGAAAGAGGCCGAGTTTTATTGAATTTGCAATAAGTTTGTTCATGATGTTGGATTTCAATGCTATGAGATAAGATAAGAAACGAACCAATTAACCAAGGGGTAGCGCTGCCCAGAGGAGCAGTCCAGAGCACTGTCACTAAGCCATTTGCCGTTCATTATCTGTATGCATGGCATAATTGCTCTAAAATCAACCAACATCTTGTTAAAATTCTTCCGATGATCATTGTTTGTCGAAGTGACAGATTCACTGATTGGTTGATTTCGTAAGGTTTTCATTTTTCTTGGCCTTTTCTGTATTTGGTACTTGACTAGATTATCGCATGATTGCTATTTAGTTGATTTAATTATTCTTTGCTTACTTCTTAACTTGCTTGAAAGGATAAGTCTTTACTCAATTTATTAATACTTCCTTTGTTTGAGACTTTGATTAATTGATAGGTTGGTTTATCTTTCCATTGTTTCGGTGCTTTTCGGTCGTTTGACTGCTCGAGCGACTGATAAGGGAACTGGGTATTTGAAATTGTGACTCCACCACTAAATATCCTAGCCAGGAATCAAACCATGCTAGGATCTCTTACCACTTAGTGCGGCGCTCTACCGACTGAACTATCTGCCCTCACTCTCTACTGCGGCTGGGGTTGCACGGTCACCAGTTCTGCCAACGCCCGGTGGAATGAGAAACAAATAAAATAAATAATGCGAAAAGCGAGTTCCACGACGCCAAGAAAGATAACTCTGAACCTTGTTTATTGTGCTGTAAAGAGAACATTTTGAAGTGACCGCCCCGTCCCGCCCCCTCTCCTCTCTCTCTCTCTCTCTCTCTCTCTCTCTCTCTCTCTCTCTCTCTCTCTCTCTCTCTCTCTCTCTCTCTCTCTCTCTCTCTCTCTCTCTCTCTCTCTCTCTCTCTCTCTCTCCCCTTCTCTCTCTACCTCTGACATGGTTGGTAGGCGCCTGTCAGAGGTTGGATCAAGCAGAAGTCAGATTAACAAGATGTCACGTCCAGTTAGCTTTGATTGGTCAGCCATTCTCAAGTCTAAACCACTTTGTGGGAGTCTGTTTAATGTTTGGAGTATCACCATTCCTTCTCCTATTTTTGTTTGGATGAATGTTTTCGGTTTCATAATCGTTAAATGTCCAGAAAATCTGGATTTATAAACTTAGCTCCGCTTCTCCACAGGAAGTTGGGTGGGTGCGTCATGAATTTTGATCCGTTAGTTAAATAGATGTCCCAAGACTTAAAGGAGAAAAACTGTTTTTGTTTTTGTTTATTATTATTATTATTATTATTATTATTATTATTATTATTATTATTATTATTATTATTATTATTATTATTATTATTATTATTATTATTATTATTCGAAACGGGGCAATATAGAAATGAAATGAATATCTTCAATAGGAAAAGAAAAAGAATATCTATCAGCCATTACCCTCTAAGAAAGTATCCTTGCCAAAGAAACGTATACTGGTTTAATAATCAATGTTCCGAGATTGCTACCCCAGTAAACCAGATATAGACAGTCCGCATTATGGTCTGCACAGCCTCTTTATTTGGTGCCCGTAAACACGTACTTCGATTAGATGTGCCAGTGTGGGGCCTCATCTTAACACTTGAGTTTAACCCTATGGTGACTTGTCTGATGTTTTAACTATCAATCAAATGAAAGCTTTCAACGTCTTGCTACGCATGTTCAAAGCTAAGATTTTCTCCTCAACTGACCATCCACCCAGGATGTGGCCTGGTTCCTCCACATCCGAGATTATTACAAATATTTTAACTATTTATTTTTTTCGGTCATATTTTCGCCATCTAATCTGGGAAGATTTTGCAAATAAGAAATATCGCAGCAAAATGTTTTTCCTATTTCCATAAAAAAAAATTCAGTCTTGCTTAAGGATAAAAGATTTAGTTGAAAAAATACAGAAATAAAGAATATTTCAGAACTTCAGCCACAGGTACCCAAGAAAACTATCGCAGATGAGGTTGATATCGGGGTAAAATATGAAGAAGCACAACAGGGCAAGACGAGGTCCTGTTGAATCTTCGGTAATAAAATATCAAAAAGTTCCGAAAAAGGATAGGATATCCGGTTTAGCGGTCCACTGAATTGAGACCCGGATAAATTCCAAGGTTACGACCCGCATATAGAGGTCAGAACTAATTGACTGTGATGCCAGTCTCAGGAAAGTTTTGTTTGTGGACTAAAGAGTCTCAGTAACTGGAGTGTGGGAACCACTTTGTCTGGATCTTTTCTCCATTCCGACAGTCCCGCCGTCTGGCTTTGGTTAGCTCTAACTGGATCTGTGGTGATGATTGAGGAAAAATTTGTAGGGAAATAATCTCTTGGTTTTATACTATTGGATATCAGAATGTTTTTATTTGTTTTTGTTTGGTTTTTTTTTCTGCTTCCTCTCTCTCTCTCTCTCTCTCTCTCTCTCTCTCTCTCTCTCTCTCTCTCTCTCTCTCTCTCTCTCTCTCTCTCTCTCTCTCTCTCTCTCTCTCTCTCTCTCTCTCTCTCTCTCTCTCTCTCTCTCTCCCTCTTTCTCTCTCTCTATCTATCTATTTCTATCTCTTCCTCTACACCCATATTGCTGTCTACAAAAACCCTAAAAGATCCAAGAAAGTTCTTCTCAAAACAAAACAAACAAGACCATTTTATCTTCACAATATCTCTCAACTGACCGCCGACTAGTATATTATTTTTTTTTTATAATTTATCGACCTTTACTTGACCTGAGGGGTTGGTCGAGACAGGGCGAGTTAAGCAGGCTCAGATGGAGGCTGTGTGTCCAGTCCCGGCCACTGAGTGAGCTGCTCTATCACCATCTGCGCTGCTCACCATCTACCGCACCGCCTCACAGTCCAGGCTCGCGCTGCTCACCATCTACCGCACGGCCTCACAGTCCAGGCTCGCGCTGCTTACCATCTACCGCACGGCCTCACAGTCCAGGCTCGCGCTGCTCACCATCTACCGCACGGCCTCACAGTCCAGGCTCGCGCTGCTCACCATCTACCGCACGGCCTCACAGTCCAGGCTCGCGCTGCTCACCATCTACCGCACGGCCTCACTGTCCAGGCTCGCGCTGCTCCCCATCTACCGCACCGCCTCACAGTCCAGGGTCTTCTCAATCTCTCAATCTGGGCCTCTGGCAGTGAACACATCATAAACTGGAATTTGACAATAATTATATATATAATGTTTCATGTTGATTAATTTCAGAAGTAATTTTTAATTTAAAAAAAAAGATAATGATAAAGAAAAGAAAAGAGGAGACGAGGAGAGACTGAGAAAGAGAAGGATACGGTAGGGAAATAGGCGAATCCCTAAAAAAAAAAAAAAGGGGGGGAGGGGATGGCGCGACTTAGAAGAGGAGAGGGGAGTGCCGCACCATGTTACAGAGAGAGATCGAAAAGGGGAGAGGTAGGAGTGAGAAAGAGAGAGAGAGAGAGGGAGAGATACTGGTAAAGACATCTATTCCGACCACCAACAATCCAAGGGTTTCCTTTCAGTCGGAATGTTAACTGATTTATTGAGCTCTTTCACTGATGGAGTCCGTCCAATACAGCGATCATTAAGCGTATCTACAAGGACTCGTCGAAGCAGATTCGAGCGTCCCTAGCCATGGATGTATCCTAGGTCTCATTATTTTGCTCATTCCATATTGCCCGTCTGTGTATCTCGCGAAGATGTTTTAACAAAAATTGATGTAGGAAATCAAAAATAGATGATCAAAAATGACACTCGTTTGGGTCGACAATGCGTATAAGGTGAGACCCCCAGCTTTATCCTGTAACGAGACCGTACAGAAGCTCGAACCAACCAACGAAAATCTTTGCAAGTCTCCGGTTGAACGCTTTGCTGGATAACCACCCCAAAGCTTCCTTTCTGAAAAAGCCTAATAGTGCCCCACCCCACACACACTCACACACACACACACAATCTAAACACACATCCTTATCAAAACCAGCTCTTGGAACAATCCAGTCCTCTGGACGGTTAGACCATCATTAGCGGAAATTACCGTGACCTTTCTCTTCAAAGGTTAACAGCAATGTTTTCACCACTTACCTCGCGCCCCCTGTCGGCGAGGGTTGGACGGGGGGAAATTCCTCGCGTCCCCCTTAGATCGTCTGCCTGTTGTCTGTTATCAGACGCGATGAGTAAAACTCTGCAGCCAGAATCTATGCCCGGCCATTATCGCTGTGACAAGCCCTACTTTTATTTACATTATGCGAATCCTGCCGACCATATTGCTCCATGCCTGTTTATTTTAAATCAAGCGCCGAGTGGGTGAGTGATGACAGACAGTAAGGGAGGGGTGATTTCCCTTATCGCCCCTTTCGCTTTGTTCTTCTTTATTTTCACAAATTGCCTCAATTTTACTGTGTCGACGTTCAGTTCAACTGAGACGCAGTATCCGACTCGACAATCCTGAGGTTAGCCATAAGGGATTGTTGATTTCATCAGTTTTCAAATAAAAAAAAACTCGAAACAGAAACCAAATCATTATCGCTCTTCAAATTTCTCTAACTGCTCAGAGGGCAAATTTAGCAAGGTACTCACAGAAAAGTGAGAAAATGAAAAATTAGAAGTCGGATGTACATAAAACCATCAATATGTGAGATGTTTGGGAGTATACCTGTTTGTGTCCATAAAAAAGATAGTTGATCTTTATTTCGAATTACTTTTATTTGGAGGAACTAGATGTTCGTGGTATAAGGTTTTCACACCCGCTTTAATAATGGTATAGATCTAGACTTTTGTTTGGAGGAACTAGATGTTCGTGGTATAAGGTTTTCACACCCGCTCTAATAATGGTATAGATCTAGACTTTTGTTTGGAGGAACTAGATGCTCGTGGTATAAGGTTTTCACACCCGCTCTAATAACGGTATAGATCTAGACTTTTATTTGGAGGAACTAGATGTTCGTGGTATAAGGTTTTCACACCCGCTCTAATAACGGTATAGATCTAGACTTTTATTTGGAGGAACTAGATGTTCGTGGAATAAGGTTTTCACACCCGCTCTAATAACGGTATAGATCTAGACTTTTATTTGGAGGAACTAGATGTTCGTGGTATAAGGTTTTCACACCCGCTCTAATAACGGTATAGATCTAGACTTTTATTTGGAGGAACTAGATGTTCGTGGAATAAGGTTTTCACACCCGCTCTAATAACGGTATAGATCTAGACTTTTATTTGGAGGAACTAGATGTTCGTGGTATAAGGTTTTCACACCCGCTCTAATAACGGTATAGATCTAGACTTTTTTTTGGAGGAACTAGATGTTCGTGGTATAAGGTTTTCACACCCGCTCTAATAACGGTATAGATCTAGACTTTTCAAGTCGCGCGCTCACTCTTACGGCACGATCAGTGAGAGAAGGTCTCACGTGACAAGTTCTCTACTCTGGATGGAAAGGAGGGGAAATACCTGAAGAGTGCCTTACATGTTTCACACAAACCTCTTAGATTTTGATAATTTGTTGAATATTACACCAAATACACTCAAAATCATTACTTTTAACAGCTTTTACACTTCCCCACTTTTTTTTTTTCAGGTTTTTAATATTGCGAAATAAAATGAGCATATTAATTTTGGTTTCCAAAATGTGGCATGGGATGGCCACAATAAGGAAGATATCGCAGCATTTTTAGCCTGAAAGGATCAGAAAGGGAAGAAAAATAGTTTTGAAATATCAATTGATGAAAAACAAAATTTCTGTTGCGAATCTGTTTTGGTGACGTGGTTAAAATAATTCCAAATTAAAACTTATTACAACTTTTTATTTCATGTAAAAGGGACGAAAAGCTTCTGACAGGATGACTGTGGCTTTAAATAAAAGAAAGTGAGTCCCTTATCTGGAGAAATTCTATCAAGCCATTTTTATATAGGTGATTTTAAAGATAGCAAAGAACGTGAATAATAAATTTTGAAAAATTCGCATTTAAAATTTGAGATTATTGTTTTGACAGCTTAGCAAACAGCAGCTCTTATTTAGCATCTGTTACTTTAATAGAGTACAAAAAATGTGAAATCAAAGAAACCCATCAATTGCAATGTATAATGCCATTAAAAATGTTATTTGGTACAGCCACCCACAAATTTCACACCGTCGCATTTTGCGGAAAAAAAATGTGAAAAAATGTCATAGTGCATGTATTTAAATGTTAAATGATAGTAAATGTTGAGAAAATGCTGGGGAGCATATTGCATTCCTTAGGTAAATTTAAGTTTTCAAAAAAAAAAAAAAATTGAAATTGAATAAATATAGAAAATCTTATCAGAAATTGCAAAAAAAAAAAACAAATAAAAAAAAAAAACAGGTGACTGAACATAATAATCAATGGAAAGTCTGAATTAAACCATCCATTAAGCAAATGTTATGTAAAGATGGGTTTTAAAAAGAGAAAATAAAGTATTATAGTCAAGCCAATTTTGAAAAAAAAAAAAACAGAGCAATATCAATCCCAAATTTATGCAATTTGCAATTCGCTGAAAAAATAAAAATTTGAAAAGGCAAAACTTTCAGAAAATCAAAGCACATATTTTAGGATAATCATAATAAGCACAATAAGAAATTATTTTAAAAGATTCTTCTAAATTTAAGGTTTTAAATTAAGAAAACTGTTTCTGAAAAGGAAAGAAAATAAAAATTATTAGGCCTCGTAGCTGAACATACAACACGTGATCTCATTTTATCTCACAAATAAAATGTGTTTAGGAACACTCATGTAAGGAGATAATTTTTAAGGAAAAAAAAAAATCCTGAACAATATCGTTTAAAACATGACAAAAACTAGCAGAATTTGCCCCAAAGTTATGTCCCCGATATTAGTGCAAAAATGGCAAAGAAATAATACACATAATTAATTCTTAACTTTAAGAGCATTTTATAACAGTAAATTTGCGTATAATAATAGCAGGCAGAAAAGATTGTTATTTGTTTTCAGTTATAATTGAAATAAGATTTTCTATTATTAGAAATGAAAAAAGGACAAAAGAGAAAACTATTAATAACCTGAAATGGAGGAAGAACAAAATCGAAGAACAGTTTAATTGATCATTTTTTTTTCTGTCTTTTTATATACATCAAAAACGTTGATTTTTTCAGTAATTGCAACATTTCCGTAGGGATGTGTAAGTGGGTGTGTGAGTGGGAGAGGGGGAAAGGTGGGGGGGGGGGGGAGAGAGAGAGAGAGAGGGGGAGTGCGTTGCGCCAGTAAACGCCATTTTTCGCCACTGCAACTAATCGTGTAACAGTTGAGCAAATCGGATCTGATAACGCCTGGTCCCCTTTTGTTCCCCGACTCTTTACAACCAGCAATTTTATCACACTCGGTGCCTCTCGCTATCGCTCTGAAATGAATTTTGATTGTCATCATAGAACTGAGAGAGCGAGGAAACAATTTCAGACTTGTCCAATTTTCTGATTCAGTAGCTCGCATCAAAGACTTCCAGTGCGGGACCATCCAAGGAATAATTGTGAGTGATAGCTGCAGCTACAACTATTGCTACACTGGTTGTGACCCAGATTTCACGGTTTGTGACAGTTTTATGACAGGCTCTTTCTAGGCCGGAAACAGAAAAGAGTTCTTTTAACTTCAATGTTTTTCAAAAATTGTTAAGAAAAATGGGTTTTGTTCTTTTTTGTGTGTGAAAATTTTATTGATTTCTCTGTATGGCTTTGTTCCTTTCGTCATCATTATTATTTTACTGAAATTATTAATTTTATTGTTAATCTATTTTTGTGTTATTGCTTGATTGTTTTTCTGTGATGATTTATGTTACACCAGATTTATTTACTTATCTTAATCTCTGGAACGAATGTGTCTAGAGGTTAATGTTGTAAAAGCAGTAAAAGTTATAATACTCATCATCGTTCGTGGATTACTGCTTTATTTCATCTTTTGTTGTTGTTGTTGTTGTTGTTGTTGTTGGTTTGTTTGTTTTGTATTGCTGTGTTTTTTATCTTTGATCGAACTCATGTCTCTTTATATTGTTTTTTTTTTTTTTCGTTTTTTTTAAATCCCTTTTCCTTTTTAACCTTGATCAGATCAGGATGGTCATTGAGATATTGACCAGATTGGTCACACGATAGATCTGCCTTATCTGTGTGACCGCCAGGACAACTCTAGAAACCGCGGCCAATCGACGGCGTAAACATATCTGCACACACCTAAACACTGTCAGTTTCAGCTTGTTTTGTATTTTTTTCCTTTAATAAAAGTGATTTCCCGCTCTAAATTTTTTATGTATTCTCTTTCTCTCCCTCTCTCTCTCTCTCGCTCTCTCTTTTTCTCTCTCTCTCTCTCTCTTTATCTATCTATCTATTATCTCTATCTCTCTCCCACTCTCTCTATCTATCTATCTATCTCTATCTCTCTCCCACTCTCTCTATCTATCTATCTATCTCTATCTCTCTCCCACTCTCTCTATCTATCTATCTATCTCTATCTCTCTCCCACTCTCTCTATCTATCTATCTATCTCTATCTCTCTCCCCACTCTCTCTCTATCTATCTATATCTATCTCTTTCCCCCTCTCTCTACCTCTCTCTCTCTATCTTCTTCTACCTCTCTCTCCCTCTCTCTCTATCTATCTATTTATCTGTATCTCTCCCTCTCTCTCCGCCTCTCTCTCTATCTATCTATCTATATCTCTCTCCCCCACTCTCTCTCTCTATCTATCTATCTATATCTCTCTCCCCCACTCTCTCTATCTATCTATCTATTTATCTGTATCGCTCCCTCTCTCTCCGCCTCTCTCTCTATCTATCTATCTATATCTCTCTCCCCCACTCTCTCTCTATCTATCTGTTTATCTGTATCTCTCCCTCTCTCTCCGCCTCTCTCTCTATCTATCTATCTATATCTCTCTCCCCCACGCTCTCTCTATCTCCCCCTCTCTCTCTATCTATCTATCTCTCCCTCTCTCTCTATATGTCCCCCGTTCTCCCTCTCGCTTTCCCTCTCTCTCTATCTATCTGCATCTCTCTCCCTCTCTCTCTATCTATCTCTCTCCCTCTTTCTCTCTCTCTCTATCTCTGCCCCCCCTCTCTCTCTCTATCTCTGCCCCCCCCCCTCTCTCTCTCTCTCTCTCTCTCTCTCTCTCTCTCTCCCCTCCGTTTTTATCTCTTTCATTTCTTTCTCGAACTCTATCCATACTTCTCTCTTTAAATAAATCCTATTCTCTTCAATTTGTCTCTTTATTCAAGCAGGTTCTCAAACGCTTCTGATTTTTTTTTAAATTTAATTTCTTGTCAAAGACCAACAATCAATCCAAACATCAACAGAATAACATTTGGAACACAAATCTTTAAGACATTTGGAGACACATTAAAAAAAAAAACAACTAAGGTTAAAAATAACAATAAAATTACTTTGAACCTTATCAAAACTCCTAAGGGGAGGGAAATAGAAAGAGGAGGGGAGGGGGAGGTGATGCTGACCTCAAGAGTAAAATTATGGGCTTTAGGGTTTGTCCTCCAAAAACCTTTGATTAAAACTCCCTCTTTCTGTAGGGGCGTTTAAAGCTTTAATCATAGCAGAACGACAGGGCGCTCTGACAAGATACAATGCTTGACCCCCGAAAATTATTTGAAAATCTTTTTATGGGGACAGCGTTTGGGGTTTTTTGAGAGGATCCGACTTCATTACAACATGTTTCAGCAAGTGTTCAAACCCAAGACTTCCTGATTATCAGTCCAGTGCTACAACGACTGAGCTATAATTATGGCAGCAATAAGAAATTCATAGTTTATATATTTTTAAACGTTTAAAACAACAACGACACAACAGCAAAACAATTTTTATACACATTACTTGCGTCATAAATTTGTAATGAGATCATTCAGAATCACAAAATATTAAAACATTCATTAGATTATCAACAGTATTGTGATCGTTTGATTTGCCTGAAAGTAACATGTTGAAACGCTCAGAAATTTATTAGTCTACCATGGCATACTCTAGATAGAGAGATGGAACCCGGAGCTCCCAAATAGTGAGTTAGACTTGCTACCGTTTCCAGCCGCACCTTTTGTCTAATATTAAGATAGTGTAACCAGGTGTCAGTCCGCACCACTCTGTGAGGATAATCCAGGGATGGCGAGAATTGTTCATGTTCCCTGCCAGGTTACTGAGACTGGTCAGTGCTTGACCACCGATAAAAGCTTTGTGATGACCGCAAACCTCAACAGGTTCTGATGTTGACATTGTGAGATAAAGAACCGTAACTCTCAGCTCTCGGTTCCCGAGTAAACAAGGAGAGTCGTGTATATAATTTATATTCGCTCCCGTTTCTCTGGTTCTATCTCCTCCACACGTTCATCTGTCTCTCTCTCTGTCTGTCTGTCTTTCTCTCTCTGTCTCTCTCTCACTCACTCTCTCTCTCTCTCTCTG
>JAWDGP010002624.1:827500-872500 GCA_033675545.1 Elysia crispata | reverse complement strand
TAATATGAACCACTCAATGAATCAATGAACGAATCTGCCAAACATCTTTATTCTAGTTGCCTCTTGGTTTAGAAGGCTGGGATTAGTAGAACTCTGCACTATTTCCACTACTAAGGTGCTTAGCCAAATTTAATGTTTCCATTCTTTACGAAAAATTTAAATACATTGGTTTGGTCCTTACAGATTACATGTTCCCAAAATGTTCCACATGATCTTAAACGAAGAGTTTAAAATTGTATAACCTTTTGCTGCATGTTATTTTCAAATACACATTGTATTATCATTTCAGAGTCATCCTCAGGTTATCCTACGCCAGACAGACGTTATTACACACTATGTGGATAAAGTAAGAGTAGTACTTGGGACAGTCACTGTGGTCCGGGGTTGTAGTGGCCATGTAGCTAGAGTGGACACCAGGTATATCAGAGACACCTCCTGGCCGGCTACATTGTTACCTTCCTTTATCTCACTCGTCCCCTCCCCTTTCCCTCCACTTCTAAAAGCAAAACCCTCCCCGGTCCAGGCGGTCTGGGACTTGTCATTCTGCATAATTTATCGTTGCTTTTAGCGGAAGAGTTCTCGCCCTTGGCTACTTCAGCTCAGTGTCAAACTATGAAACAGGTAGGTAGAAGCCGCGATGGTCCAGAGGGGAGAGCGTCCACTCTGAAATATGACCTGTTCATTTGTCTCGGGTTCGAACCCCGTGCTGCCAGTTAACAGCCCTTTATTTACAGTTCTGTCCTGTCCAACTGACGCCTGCGTTGCTTAGTTAAAAGGACTTGGAAATGATGTGTATGGTCTATATCTAAAACAGAATTAACGACCTACTTCTACTACTACTACTACTACTACTACTACTACTACTACTACTACTACTACTACTACTACTACTACTACTACTACTACTACTACTACTACTACTACTACTACTACTACTGCTGCTGCTGATACTGATGCTGCTACTACTACCACTACTACTACTACTACTGCTGCTGCTACTACTACTACTACTACTACTACTACTACTACTACTACTACTACTACTACTACCACTTCTACTACTAGTATTACTACTACTACTACTACTACTACTACTACTACTACTACTACTACTACTACTACTACTACTACTACTACTACTACTACTACTACTACTACTACTACTACTACTACTACTACTACTACTTTACTGTTTCAGGTATTAAAGTCACTGACACCAAGCCTTCTAACCATGAATCCAGGTTTCATCATGGCTGAGTGGCAATATGCCATGTTGAGTTTTATAAAAAAAAAAAACAAAAACATATCGCAGCTTGTCACCTGACTTAGACTCAGACCTAAAATCAGTACACAATGTACCTAAACACAGATCTTATCATCCCGCTTATAAGCAGTATGCACCGCTCCAGAGAGACTCTCGCCTGGGAGCTGAGCGAACTACCGGCACTGCGGTTCTTTATGCTGTGAGGCGCTGTCATCAGTTCAGACGAAAACTTTGAATAATAACTTCATTTAAATAGTTATGAGTTTGGGTTTTTTTTTTAATTTGTTTTTTTTTTAATGAAGGCATGTCTGCAACATGATAATGAAGCAGCGGCCCAAAGCAACGTCAGAACGTGTGCTTTGTGTTACAAGCTAATTAACTCGAGATGTCTATAAATAATTCATGATTGCTTGAGTGGGTCTACTCATTAATTCGAATTGCGAAAATCAACTCTGTCAACACATCGAGAATAATAAAGGAAATATGATTATCTGGGAATCGTAAGAGAATTGTTAAAATGATAAAAGTGTGCATTACCTGCTTAACTCTAATAGACTGTCAGATAAACTTAGGAGATAAAAAGTTTCAAACCTAGAAAAAGGCACGGTGGATTGTGAAAGGAATTTGTGGACAGACAAAAGTTATAGGCTCAGTGTGGACAGACAAAAGTTATAGGCTCAGCGTGGACAGACAAAAGTTATAGGCTCATTGTGGACAGACAAAAGTTATAGGCTCATTGTGGACAGACAAAAGTTATAGGCTCATTGTGGACAGACAAAAGTTATAGGCTCATTGTGGACAGACAAAAGTTATAGGCTCAGCGTGGACAGACAAAAGTTATAGGCTCAGCGTGGACAGACAAAAGTTATAGGCTCAGTGTGGACAGACAAAAGTTATAGGCTCATTGTGGACAGACAAAAGTTATAGGCTCAGCGTGGACAGACAAAAGTTATAGGCTCAGTGTGGACAGACAAAAGTTATAGGCTCAGCGTGGACAGACAAAAGTTATAGGCTCAGCGTGGACAGACAAAAGTTATAGGCTCAGTGTGGACAGACAAAAGTTATAGGCTCAGCGTGGACAGACAAAAGTTATAGGCTCAGTGTGGACAGACATGGTGGGGAGGGGGGTGCGTGCTTTAGCAAACCGTTTTCTTTAAACCTATAATAATGACAATTAGAGAATAGGGGTATTACTACTACTACTACTACTACTACTACTACTACTACTACTACTACTACTACTACTACTACTACTACTACTACTACTACTACTACTACTACTACTACTACTACTACTACTACTACTACTACTACTACTACTACTACTACTACTACTACGACTACTACGACTACTACTACTACTGCTGCTGCTGCTGAAGTTAACAAATACAATTACATTTATTGCAATGTCCAACACTAGTCACACAACCAACACTGTTACTTCTAACTATGTATTACGTTAATATTATTGCTAATTGAAAGAAAAAGGGAAAAAACAAAGAAAAACGAAAAAACCAAATACCATCGTTATAATGTTTCTCTTTTTTTTTATATATAGACCACAGGCGTAGATTGTATTATTAAGAAATAATTTTTATCAAGAAAAATTTTTAAAATCAAAGTAGATATGAAGATTTCTTTTTAAGAATTTTATTTTTCAAGGGAATGAAAGTAGTTTTCAAAGAAAAAACAAATGAAAAAAAGAAAATTAAAGACCAGGAAACTACAGCCAGAGTTATAAAAGGTAATTGTATAAAACTGCAGATTGTGATGTTGATAAGACTTCGTATGAAGATGTGTGCATTGACCCCATCCTTCATTAATCATAGTGTACATAAATCTATGCTTTGACTTGTCATTTTAGTGCACAGTTAAGTTATGCACCGTTACACGCAATAAAAGTAGATCTAGTTTTCCTACATTTGAATTTGTGTCCTTATTCAACTTGTATGCACTCGTATTTATGGTAATAGTAGGCGATGCTACGTTGCTAGATGTGTTTCATATTCTCATAAAGCCCAATTAAAAGACTTAAAGTGCGGAAGAAAAAGGGGAGTGAGTGGAGAAGGGAATGAGGCATGGGAATTCTGAACTGAATGACTTTACACGGCAGCTTGCGCGCGGTCGCGGCACACGACATTCTGAATCGAAAGAGAGGGGGGAGAGGAGGCTGTGACAAGACGCTCAAGGTTTCGATTCCTTGAACCGCCAGTTTCTTGGCCTCATGGTTTTCAATGGCGAGATGTTCGCAAGGTAAGGCCGAGGCTACTGTGAGGGCGAGCTAGAGCGGCACGGCGAAGGAAGAGAGTGAGAGGGAGAGAGAGTCTAGAGTGCGCGGCGGTGCGATGGTGCGTCCAGCAGTAGACACGAGAAGAGACCCCTATCGTTTCTCAGGGTTGTGCGACCCCTCGACCAAGCCTCGCTGAGCGCCGAGAATAGATCTAGAGGGAAAGAGAGGGAAAGTAGTAAACTAGGCTCCAAGCATGGGATCGCGAGCGCTGCAATGCTATGCCTCTAGCAGACGATAGAATCCAAGAGCGGAGAATCCATAACGGCATCGTCATCTGCCTGAGGAGGCGAGTCGATTTTTTTTTCTTGTTTTCTCGCTGCCCTCACACCCGACGCGGTACCACGGATCAGCGAGTCGCTTGCTCGTGTGTGTCAACGACCAACGCTGGCCAGAGACGTAGACTCGCCTCGCCTAGGCCTACCCCAATGTTCATGCGACAGTCAGGCTTTCTAAATTATCTTGTCTGATGCTCTCAACATTCAGCGGCGGAATCACAAAGCCGAAGAGGCTGTCGTGTGCTTGACAACTTTTTTTTTGTCGTGTAACTCGCGAGGATTCTGTCTATCGGATTTATAGATCTATATATTCTAGATTCGTCTGTTCACTGTTCGGCAGCATCATTTCATTCAGGTGGGCTCACTCTCTCTTCTTGGAATAAGTATGTTAAATGAATGTGAGCTCAATAACGTGTGCCTTTGACTTTGTTAACTTATTTTTTTTTTGTAGTTAAAGTGGAATTATATAGATTGTGTACTCAAATGAAAATCTTGTATTTTTAGTATTGGTGCTCATATATTTAAAATCATATGGATGAAGCAGCAGCATTAGCCGTCGTCGTCGTAATAATAATAATAGTAGTAATAGTAGCAGCAGCAGCAGCAGTAGTAGTAGTAGTAGTAGTAGTAGTAGTAGTAGTAGTAGTAGTAGTAGTAGTAGTAGTAGTAGTAGTAGTAGTAGTAGTAGTAGTAGTAGTAGTAGTAGTAATGGTAGTAGTAGTAGTAGTTGTTGTAATAGTATATCTAGATCTAATAAGAGTAGTAGTAGAAATGGCAATAAGTGTATATTATGAGGATAAGCAAAAGTGTTAGATCTTGATCTAGCTAGATTAGTAACAACAGCAGCGTTAGATTTATCAGTATAATGAAAAGTGATAGAAAATTGGGTACGTACATTTTATCTAGTGTATTGATTGATATTCAGTGACGCATTGATCAATGTGACTGGCCTCTTTGATGTTTTTTTTTTTTTATTCCAGTCTAATAGAGCCCCGCAGGAGTAATAAACCAACATAGCTTTGTCTCACTCAGCACGGCGAACATGCGATAACAGATGGGGTTGAAATTGTCCCGATCATTCTGTGGTGCGATTGATTTTTATCGTATTTGGGCGAAAGAAATTCCTGCAGGATTTATTTTTTGCGGTTTTTTTTTCTATCTGACACCAGGACCAAATCTAGATCTATAACCATTGATCTAGAAATCTAGATGTAGACATGGATTTTAGTTTTCATAATTAATAGCTTAGTCTGTAATCTAGGTTATGTACATTGGAATTTTGGATTACGCTTTAAATGTTCAGTACCGGTACGGATTATTGTGATTTGGATAAAAAAAATATCTGACAATATGAAGGTATGGACGCGTGCTCCCTTAGTCAAAGTTAATTTTTTTTTTTTTACATTATTTTTTTTTTTCATAGTCCTCAAAATTAATTTTCATAGCTGGTTGTTTCAATGCGACACAATAATTTTTCCCAATGCCTCTGCTCTAACTTAGATCTGGATCTAGTCTAGATAGATTCTAGTTAGATGGGGCCTACTTGTTTTTTAATTTTTAATTTGCGAAAAAACTTGGTTCATATCAGTATGCAAATAATTCGAATAGTTCGCAGCAAATAATTCGAATAGTTCGCAGTTGTGATGAAATAACAAAACTGGATATGTTTTAACATCTTCGCGATTAATGCAGATCTAGATCTATATTCGCTTGACGTCTCTAGAGTCTATAGGTCTAGATTCAATGTAATTAAATGACTAGAGAAGTAAGTGTAAGATTCGATTTTTTGTTTTAATTTGGAGAAAGTGTACAATCCTTCAGTACATTATTGGCAGAGAAGTACGGTTTCCAAAATAGCAGAAAATATCTAGATCTAGATCTAGACCAGATTCTAGTCATAGTTTTTATTCATTCGAAATTTCCAACGCGTTTTTGGAAGATTATTGACGAGATCAAGATCTCTGGAAGTAGACCTCAGATAAGTCAGTCAGTGCACAGATCCTTTTGTCGATTAAAAAAAAATTCAATAATTCTAATGAAAAGTAAGAAAATATAGTGGAAATAGTAGTAGTAGTAGTAGTAGTAGTAGTAGTAGTAGTAGTAGTAGTAGGAGTTGTAGGATGATAATTATAATAATAATAATAATAATAATAATAATGATGGTGATAATAATAATAAAGGATTTTTCCCCCCCACTCAATCCTCACTAGATCTAACTTAGATTCCACAATAATAATAATAATAATAATAATAATAATAATAATAATAATAATAATAATAATAATAATAATAACAATAATAACTGTTTTTAAACCCCACTTGCAATCCTATCAAGGTCTAATTTAGATTATATATTCTAGATATCCATTATGATCGTTTCTCTAAAGTGCCTCGATGTTCAACGCGTTTTTCAGACCCCGTTTGCGACCAATTAATTTATAAATAAAAATCATAATGGGATTTTTTTTTTAATACGCTAAGCGAACTTGCTAAATCTCGGCGCCTTTATTTATTACTGCGGTCTAGTTGGTTTGAATTCATTTTTTATCATCATTAATCTATAAATAAAATCAGCGCTCTTGAGTTTGGTTCGGAAAAAAAAGTTAATGATATTTATAACATAGGAAGAGGCCAAGACTCTTCATCCAGCGATAACATATAGATAGATCTAGATCGAGCTTGTTGACACTAACAATGAACCAACTTTAAAAAAAAAAAAAAAAAGATTGTAAGTATTATGTTGACTCTACCAATTTGTGTAAGCGGTGAGAGGCCATTAATCATGAAATGCTGATGCACTCGATAACTCATAACAATCATTGAAAACAGAGAGTGAAACAAGTGGAACGAATTGAGCTACAGTCTACGTTTCCAATTTTCTTGTTGCTATAGATCTAAGCGCATGTTACATTATAGACTTTTTTTTAATAGCAGAACTTTAAACTCAATATCGGTATAGTCATGAAATAAAAGCATACACCCGGTGATAAACAGTTCATCAAACTATTTTGGGAGTCAGCCCCAGTTCAGAAGCATTGTCTTTATAATATAACAGATCTATCGGCCATACAATAATTATAAAAAAAAAAATACCCAGGTCCCAGTAAATCAGGTCTAGATTCTAGATGTGTTAAACAATAGCGCAGAGTGCATGACAAGTTCAGAGAGAATTCTGTCGGAAAATTCTTCTGATCCTCTATATCTGATGATAGGATAATGAAGGAAAAAAAATAACCATTAACAAACCTTAAAAGTATATTTTGAATAGAAAAAAAAATTAATTGAAATTAGAGCATTGGCCGGCCTTTCAAAGTGGTTTTAACCGTGATATCAAGCTTATCTCCGCCTTACACTTTTACACATTTTGAATCTTCTCTATTTTTGTCAAACATATTTTATGCAGAGATTAAACATTAAAAAAAAAAAATCATCGTTGGAATAAATTAAACAGCGCGTTACAGGTTTATCTTTCTTGATCCGTCGCCAAGATTTAAAATATTTTATCAAGATCTATACAGGTGTCTGCTATTTTTTTTCTTTGGCGAAGGTTTGAAAAGTTTATATCTAGATCTGGATTCGATAAGCGGAGGAACCTCTCAAACAAAATGTGCTTGTTCATTTTTTTCTAAGGATCAAAATATTGAAACTATAGTTAACCACGGAATAACATTCACCACTTGAAAAAAATTGTTTTGTTTTTTTCTTACTTTCTGTGTGTGTGTGTGTGGGGGGGGAGGGATTTTTTTTTTTTTTTTTTTACATTTTCAAGATAGTGCAATTTATTACGTGACGGAACTCCGCGTGTTCGTTTTTCTCCCACAATCCCACGCGGCACTCAGTTAACTCTGACAATGAGTGACGCCAGCTTCCGTATTAGAATATTAAATGACACTTCAGACACTACATTCTGTGTCGACACCCTACCCAGCACCAACTCTACAGACAGCCTCCGCTGTTACTGTAGGGGCCGCTAGATAAGGTACATGTAGTTGTTCTCACACTGCATCCTCTCCTAGTTTTCCTATTGATAATCTCACTGCGGTGTTTATCACTGGGAGGAAATACTGCCCCAACATGCGTGTAACATGAATAATGTGCCGTTGATAAACTAGTGAAGGCTGACGAAGATTTTTTAAATTATATTTAGCTGTGTGAAGTAGTACTTGAAGTTATCTCGCTTACCAATCCTTTGAATCAAGAAATCGCTGACAGCTGTCCAGCTGGTTTACTCGCCCCGCATGAAACACCTGTCCTCTCCATGCAGGATAAAGAATGCACCGAGCAGGGAAGGTCTGAGATCTGTTTTCCGCCTATCACTACAAGTACCGGCACTGCTTTGTCCTAAGTGAGAGCATTTTGATTTCGAGCTTTTCGAAATTAAATCGTTATAGATGCCAACAATCATATGCTGGGAGTGGAAGTTAAAGTGGAAGTAGCAGTAACTAATGGCAGCGGTAGCCACTGCGGCAACAGTAGCAGTAGCAACAGCAGCAGCAGCAGCAGTTGCAATAGTAGTAGTAGTAGTAGTAGTAGTAGTAGTAGTAGTAGTAGTAGTAGTAGTAGTAGTAGTAGTAGTAGTAGTAGTAGTAGTAGTAGTAGTAGTAGTAGTAGTAGTAGTAGTAGTAGTAGTAGTAGTAGTAGTAGTAGTAGTAGTAGTAGTAGTAGGTAGTTAGGTAGGAAGTTTTTGTTGGAAATGTGGAGTAAACGCTCCAAGCTTGTAAAATCAAACCAATGTTAAAATGTTAACTGATAGAGGACAAAGATTCCGTCTTTTATCTCTTTATCATGACAGTGCAAGGATATAAAGCAAATATACCGATATCGTAAAACGAATTGGATTTTTATTAGGATTAAAAAAAAAATATTTTTTTAGTAATTGTTTGTACTGTATTGCCACTGGTACTTAAGAATACAAAATATTGAACATTTATTTAAGCTTCCACCCTCCCCTTTTCTGTGTCTGAGCAATAGAACTCGGTGGCAAGGAAACTTGCTCTGAAAGACACTGGTAATTATGTCTAGAAACTCAACGAAACAAACAACGACGGAGATCTATTAGATCGTACGCCACCATGTCTGCTTTTTTGTCGAGCTGAATTCAATGTGAAACTATGTGTTTTAGTGGTTTGTGACATAAAGTTTAAGCAAGGAACAAAGGGAAACTATTATTCATCATGCAAGGCAAGTGCTTTGCCTCCTGCTAAGTTCTAATTTCGCAGCTCAGTTGGGTCTCCCTGAACACACATAACAGTGGAATCTGAGCCTCGATCTCTCCACTGCATGGGGCACATCTAGACATACTCATGCTTTGTTCAATGCAATCTGTTTCTTTTTTATAACTTAGCTACTGCTCTCTGTTTATAGGACTTGAGAGACTCAACAATTTCAAAATGGAAGGAGAGTTAAGTTGTTTGCAAATTAATTTGTTTGAGCCGAATAGAGCGAATATTTATTTCTGTAACCGCAATAGTAATCACCGCATTTTCTTTAAGTTACATGATTAACATTATCATCATCAGCAACAACTACAAAAATAATAAAAACAACAGCAACAACAACACCAACAACAAATTTTATGACCATTTTAAAATATTTACCAATTATAAGTTAACAAAATGTAAGTGCTCAATTATCTAGATCGAACAGATGTAGGCCTAGGCCTTAGAACATTCATCATTCTCCACAGTGAATTACATACTCTAGAAACCAAAACTTTCTTTTACTCTCGAACCCAACTTTTATACTCCAGTGTATCAAAACACACTAGACAAACAAACTCTACCTTTTCCACTGGCCAGCATGTCTGTTATATTTTGTGGATAAAATAAAAAATTATTGTACTGGCCATTTTTACTCAAACTTATAACCGTTATTTGAAAAAAAAAAACAAATTGTATTGCAAGGAAACCGAGAATGATTTGGTTAGTCTTAACACATAGATTTGTGAGATGCTGTTTTGTTTCTCAACATGACTTCAAGTTAGCCCCAGACAGACAAAGTTGTAACAGAATTAATTATAATTCTGAAATGATAATGAATTGCATTCGAGTCTTTCTCATTACAGACGTGTTCAGATTATTATCTATCAAAAAAAAATAAAAAAAAAAAAAAAAAAACTCTCACACACAAGCACAACATTTTTCCTCTCAAGTTTCCTACATAAAATTTCATAAATTAATCTGAAACGACATGATGAGCAGATGAATATTTTAAATGCCTGTTGAAGATTCCTTCTTACTCCTTTTTTTTTTTTTGGTCTGTGTAGCTTTCAGAATAAAAACGCAGAAAAGCAATATGCGTGCCTAAATTTGTACTGGAAAGTATTATGATAAATAAGATAAGGGCTTAATGCAATGTTATTTAATTATTTATTTGTGTTTTGTTTCCTCGTGTAACTGTAAGAAATTATATCAGAGATATTTTTTTTCATTTGAAAGCACCACAAGAAAAAAAACAAAACAACCAAAAACAAAATAAGACATATCGCAGTTTTGGTGTCTCTTAAAAAAAAAAAAGAATTTCTTTGGAAGGAGAAAATTTTAACCGACAAAATGTGATTAAAATTGATTTTCGCTAAAATAGTTTGCATTTTTTCAATAATTGAAAATCTCCGCAAAATATGAAAAAGTTTGCTCCTATGTTTAACAACATGTCATTCTTTTTTCAAAGCTTGTTGAAACTTTAAGGTACCGGTAATACACAACAGATTGTTGAGGTTTTATAGCGATCTGTAACTATTCGAAGACTCACGTAATAATAGAGACATTCATAACACGTTTGACTCTTGCTAAGTGATTCTTTAAACCAAGGTCACATGGTTTATTATCTTGGAAGAATAAACAGAGGTCTACAGATTCAGTGAATAAGGTCTGGATAATTTACGAAACTCTCAAGATGGATGCCGATTCAGACTCGGCATCCAAAAGACATCCAGATTTTTACAAAGCTAAAATGTCAAGTAGTATAACACACCATTTCGATCCAGATTCTTCTCGCTTCCAGCATAAAACTCAAGCAATGAGTGTTGACAATTCGGACATGGATGAATCACATGGGAAAAGCGTTCCCTCAGTATTCGATTCGGAACCGGATCAGAATTGGTGTACTCGGATTGGACACAAATACGATTGTCATGGTGGTTGTCTTCCCAATCGTCGAGACCATCGCCAGAGGAATCGGCCTTTCTCTCTTGGATTATTACTGATTTTGACGTGTGTGCTACTCCATACTCTGGCTCCTTGTGTGTCGGCAAAACTGGAATTAGGTAAGTTTTTACCTGCTTGAAAAAGCTGACTCTTTACTACTATTACTGTCTCTCTGTCTCTCTCCTCCCGCCTTCCGTTCTCTTTCTGTCTATCCGCCCAGTATCTCTTTCGCTCTTTCTCTCCTCGTCCTTCGGTCCTTCAGTCTTCCCTTTTACTTAGTTTCTTTATGAGCCAATAAATATTGCCTTGCGTGGATATTCATCACGGGTTGGATGTGAAATTTATTTTTCAGAAATTAAAGATAGAAAGACAGAACAAGTAAAGATGGCAAAGAGGAAGAGAAACACGAAGATGCGATGAGAGTCATAGTTCGAGACAGAGAGAGAGAGAGAGAGAGAGAGAGAGAGAGAGAGAGAGAGAGAGAGAGACAGAGAGAGAGACAGAGAGACAGAGAGACAGACAGACAGAGAGAGAGAGAGAGAGAGAGAGAGAGAGAGAGAGAGAGAGAGAGAGAGAGACAGAGACAGAGACAGAGACAGACAGACAGAGAGAGACAGAGAGAGAGCAAAATTTTTATGGGGAAAAGGAGGGGGAAGGTTGAGGGATTCTTGTGCTGTTCTATATAACAAGAAAATAACTTTCCGCCCCCGTTCAAAACATGCACATTCTTTTTTTCCCTCTCCTTTCAATCCCTGAATGCTTTACACATTTATCTGATGTTGTAAAGTTTTATCTCTTAACACGTATGGTCCGTTACGCTTAATTTTTTTTTGTATGATTAATTTATTTACTCTTCCTGAATTTCTTTTTCTCCTACGCATCAGAAATCTCAACAAGTACAAGATAATATGCGATACACATAAACTGGTTTCAGATCTCTGACTCTCAAAAAGTAAAAAAATATAGAAAGAAAAACAAAATAAAGCGTTTAACACATTATATAATTCTTATTAAAGAAAAGGAAAGTTAAAGCGTCGTTTATCACCTGTTTACACGTCCTAGTTCTCACATATTTATCATGCATATTTTAGATATGCATGGTTGTAACTTTTTCTTATCAGATACGACTGTAGTAAAAACACTCAACATTTTTTCAACGTCTGCCTAGGCTTCACTTTGCACAAAGAGTGGATAGAATAGATACACGTTTGAATTCCCGATAAAAGAAAGTTATTTTACTCTTTAAAGTGATATAACAACAATTTAGAGAGAGAGAGAGCGACTAAAACGTTTAGTTTAAGCTCTTAAAAAATCCAGAAGTTTTATATTTTGGTTCCGAAATATCGCAGACATGTTAAAAGTATTGGCTGATAGTCAGCATATTGTAACAGCGATAGTAATCGGATATTTGGTTGTTATTTTTTTTTTTTTTTTTCGTTTTCTTTTATGTAGGCTTTGCGAACCCATTCCATCCGAATGTGCTACTCAATTGAATGGTCTTTTTATGTCTATATCCCTATCCCCCCCCCCCCCCACTCCCCCCTCTCACTCTCTCTGCCTTCCTCACTAGTTCCTACTCCCTTACCCTTTTTTTCTCTTTTCCTCTCACATTTCTTTCTGTTTCTCTCTCTCTATCTCTGTTTCTCTCTCTCTCTCTCTCTCTCTCTCTCTCTCTCTCTCTCTCTTTACCTATATCTTATTCCTATATAGATTGTTCCTATCCTAGAACTGCCTCCATATTATTAGCCTACTCAATGCTCCTCCCACTGTCTCCCTATCTCTTACTCTCTGTATTTTCCTCTAAATCCAGTTAGTACGGTAGCTTGCACAAATCGCTTCATTCAACACCGACCAACTCTTTTCTTACTCGCATTACCACACACATAGACTGTGTACCTTTTATTAATTCTCTCTCTCTCTCTCTCTCTCTCTCTCTCTCTCTCTCTCTCTCTCTCTCTCTCTCTCTCTCTCCTCCATTCTGTTAAAATTCCATGGAGTTTCTTTTTGCGTGCTGGACCCTAAACATCTTTTAGTATTTTCTCTCCCTCTTTTCTCTGTCTGTCTGTCTGTCTGTCTGTCTGTCTGTCTCTCTCTCTCTCTCTCTCTCTCTCTCTCTCTCTCTCTGTGTCTCTCTCTCTTTCTCCTCTTCCACCACACCTTTGCTCAGCTGAAACCTAAATTGTTATTCCTTGCCTGTTTTCTAAAGACTTCTCGGACGGAATTCCCTTATTTCAACCATTCTTTTCCGACACGCCCTTTAAAGCCTTCTCTTCACATCTCAATGTTGGAATCTGAAACGATTCTTTTCCTCTTGATCGCCTTTTCACACAAAAATCTCATTTTGACTCTAGCTAGCTGGGGCACTCATTGGTGCGACTGATAGTTCATTAAATGTCTGGTCTTGAGTTTCTTGTGAGAAGTCTGATAAAAAGAGTCTGCGGTCTGAATGAGTTGGGAGAATATTATTGTCTGTATTGAGGGAGGGTCAGACAGGACTGGCTAGGCTACCAACCTCGCCTCGGTTCCCTCTCACTGAGTTTGGAAAGTTGGTGTAAGGGCTCAGATAACGGGTGGCTTGTGTTGCTTGTGTGGCTCGTGTGGCTTGTGTCCCAGGCATACACGGCTACCCGAGGTGCGAACTGCCGCATCGTTTAGCAGTTCTCTTATGCAAATAACGTTCAGTGATGGATCGGACATTGATAGGGCAGGCGAGCCCGACTCTCTTTCTCTTCCCTGCTCCTATTCTTGTTATTTTTTTTTTTTAATGTTGAGCTTACTCGCGGCAGACGGCATAAATTTCGCCCAGCACAGCAACCACCTGTCGAAGATTAGCATATTATAATTACCTTTGACCATGCTATTTACCATAACAGAATACCTTGTGCTGATGAGAAAAGAACAGAGTGAAAAAATTATAAGAAAAATGAATTTTTAAAAGATCAGATTCACTCACAATTAAACGTCATCCTTTTCTCATCTTTCACTCCTGGATATTACTTTGAGACACTTCGAAACGCCTCTTTATTAATTCATTTCCTCCCCTTTTCTAATGCAAACATTTTCTGTTGAGTGATGGAATGTTAATGCTTCAGCCTTGTGAAATCGATATCAGCGAGTTTTTGTTTTTGTTTTTTTTGTTGTTGTTGTTGTTGTTTTTAGTAGCTTTTTAAAATATTCTAAAATGCAGTTTTATATGTTTGTCTTCGCTCATCATTAATGAAGAAAAATAAATAAGATAAATAAACCACCGTAAAACCGAGAAAAACTCCAATCGCACTGTATGCCGTTAGCTCTACCCTACATCTCCTCGCCGCTAGCTAAGTGTGAGCTGACAGTTTTTTTTTAACTTTCAAACACTTGTCAATGAAATCGATCTTTTTTTTTTTCTTGCAGAGAGCTTACTCAGAGAACTTAGTGGGCGCATACCGTATTAAAGCATAAGCGAAATCGAATCTAATCAAATCTCATCCTTGAATACTATAATTACAAATCTAGAAAAAAAAATATTTTAAATAGCAACCATTTCTTTGTTCTCAGCTTACAGAAATGACACCAAAATTCAACCTGCTAAATATAGGAATGTAATAATCGCTATTTTAAACCCTAGTATTATCTTTATCAACTGGCCTCACCCTTGTGTGTGTGTCTGTAGGCTGCGATCTTCGTTGAAACTGGATCAATTACTGGTGATGTCGGCCAGGATTATAGACCGAGGGGTAACTCAATAGTTTTCTGAAAACAAAATGTTTCCCCAGTGAAATCAACCAGGAAAGTATGACGAGTCCATCTCTGCCCTGACTTCTCGGGTTTCTATCAAAACATCAACCTATTCATGACACCCGAAACCGTTTAATTCATCTGCTTGATAACTTGATCGGATTATACTATTTCTATAGAATGTATTTTTGTCAATACGCGATAATTTTTCCTGAGGGTTTAATTGTGTGTGCGCCAGTAATGCACGAAGCAATGGTCAAACCATTCACATACCTTTTTTTTTTATTTTTTTTTTGTAGGAATTTAAATTTATTAATCACCATGACCAATAATTGATTATTTTTCGCTAGGTTTCATAGTCTATGTGTGGTATAATCACCGCGCTATCAAAAACTCATAATGGCGTTTAAGATGAATAACGTCACAGATGTGAATATTGACGCCCGACATCTAGATCTATATGGTTTTGTGAAATCCTTTAGTCAACTTCTGTTTGTTTTCATTTCAGATTCTTCCGGAGCTTTTGTATTTTTTAATAAAGTTTCCTAAATTAATCGTTCCTGAATAAGATAACAGCGCAAAATTATTGCATTTTTTCACCTCTCGTGATCAAGAATGTTTTTAACCTCCCTCTTCCCCCCCCCCCCCCCCTTAGAGGTTCTAACAAGCCGACACGGCGGCAGTGCTGACTCTCCTGGAAGTACATACTATTCACAGGACTGTGTCCAGCAGTATAGTGTGTAAATAATCTTCATTCAGCCCCAGCTGTCGCTGCCAACACATTAAAACACTTACTGGTCACTCCAATCCCTTACCCACTCCTCCCGTACATGTAATTCCCTAGCCAAGTCACTCTGTCCAGTGGGTAATCTTTCCCTTCCTCCGTCTTCCCCCTCTCCCCGCCCACTCGGCAATCTCTCTCATACTCTCTAGCATTCTCTCTCATACTCTCTAGCATTCTCTCTCATACTCTCTAGCATTCTCTCTCATACTCTCTAGCATTCTCTCTCATACTCTCTAGCATTCTCTCTCATACTCTCTAGCAATCTCTCTCATACTCTCTAGCATTCTCTCTCATACTCTCTAGCATTCTCTCTCATACTCTCTAGCATTCTCTCTCATACTCTCTAGCATTCTCTCTCATACTCTCTAGCATTCTCTCTCATACTCTCTAGCAATCTCTCTCATACTCTCTAGCATTCTCTCTCATACTCTCTAGCAATCTCTCTCATACTCTCTAGCAATCTCTCTCATACTCTCTAGCAATCTCTCTCATACTCTCTAGCAATCTCTCTCATACTCTCTAACAATCTCTCTCATACTCTCTAGCATTCTCTCTAATAATTTTTGTTATGGCGTCGATAGTTTCTTTTTGCAACTTTCTTTCGTTTAAAGACTCCTTCGTTTCCTCTAACCCTCGAATTATGTCCTCCCCTCCTCCTCCCTCCCTCCTGCTTCTTATCTCATATAGGACAAAAATATTTCCGCTGTTCTCGCCACCTCTTCTGGTACATGTGAGAGGCTCTGGGGAGTCAGACCGACCCAAGACAAAAAAGTATTGTGTAGCGGTCAAGCAAGCGGTCAGGTCCGGCCAGTGTGGTCCGTTAGCTAAAACAACATCCACTTCATGGTCTTGCGTTTGGCTAGCCTTCTGCCGCAGGGCATGTTGAGGGATAGAGAGAGAGAGAGTGTGTGTGATAGAGATAGAGAGGAGGAGGAGGAGGAGGAAGAGGAGGACAACAAAACAAGATCTAGGAGCCGAAGAAAGTCAGGACGACCGAGTTATCCAGGACGCTAGGCGGGGATATCTTCCTCTAGCCTGATCTCCGCAGTAGATGTAAGTGTTTCTCAAGACGGCTGTTACAGCTTATGACAACACGTTTTCTGGCGAGTCAAGTGTGAGAACTATACACTTAGTACTTGTCCACATGACCTCGATCACATGAACTCCTGGTCTGAAGTACCTCGGCAGCGGCAAAGTGTGGGAATGCCGATCATCTCCCCAAAACTGCCTACTAAACTTCTTGATATTGCACCTTTTCGCCCTAAATCTCAGCGACTTGTATTTTTATGCGTCTTAATTTTTCTCATCCCCAGTAAAACTGAATGATAAAGGTCATTAAATGAAAAATTATGGCAACTGATTGAAGTTCAAATTAAGACTATTTGATACACTTTTAGTAGCCTGGTGGGCAATGACCTGCGATAATTATGTAAAAGTTTCCTGTCATGTCGTATCATATATTATGATGGGATAGGATAAGCTCTGAGAGTTATTCTGTTCACAAGTACTGTATTCTTTTTTTAATACAGGGCAATTAACTGTTGTCTTTGAGAAATGCAATCCCACTTTGACAATCCTTTTTCCTGTAACCCATAGAGCTAATAAAGTTGTGTGAAAACATTATGATATACTTACAGGAGATGCAAAATCTTGAATTTTTATTTATTTATTTTTGTTTTTAATTCTATTTGGTTTGTGCAGCAGTTATTGCGTGTTGAACGTACAGAAAACATGTGCGCCCACTTTCACACTTGACCGTTCACATAGTGGTCTTGTTGTGTCTCGATATAGGAAAGTTTACCTAAAAAAAAACAGTTAAAATTAACATCTCTCCACAACCTGTTAGCGAAACAGATACGGTGCGATTGATTTATTGAAATTAAAGTCGCCGGCCACGAGGAGGTGGGGTCAAAACTCAAAGATGGCTGGAGTGTGGGATTGTGGGTATCTGTGAGGCGAGGAGTGTTTCCAGACGATACTTCATTGCTATGGCTAGCGAGATGCATGATGATAGGCCTACATGTCTGTAATTATATTCCCTTCTCCCAAACTCAATGTTTATTGTTTTAACTTCGGCTCTGCTCTTGTTGCACCTCTCGACATCCGCTAAATTAAAGGTGGCGCCCTCGTCCGGTGAGTGACCGAGTGATATTTCCGGTCTCGCGAGATCTCGCGCAAATAAATCACGTCCGTTACTGCACGTACAGCAGATCGGAGAGTGGGATCTAGACCTGGGTGCAGGTGGGGAAACAATGGGAATGTTTGTGTGAGAAACGTGTCGTTGACGCCTAGAGATGTCTTTGTGTAAAAACCATAAAAACCTGCACCTCTGGGCCAATTTAATTTTAATTTTGGTCAAAAACTTTGCGATGTCAGCTCAGGTCTTTACGATGTGGGTTGAAAGGTCTAGGGTGAAGTCCTTAAACTCTCTCAAAATATCTCTCTTTGGAGACCTTTTGGGAGGTATTGATATTGTGCATGGAACAAGGAGTAATCGCTATTATTGCCTTTTCTTAACTAGAAAACAATTTGCCATGGCAACTGAAATCATAACGGTAACGATCACAAAGTTCGCACTATTGTCAAGAATATAGTGTTGGTACTAGATCTAGTTGAACCACCATCGCTATCTGCCGATTTTTGAGTGGACCATCTCTCTCTCTCTCTCTCTCTCTCTCTCTCTCTCTCTCTCTCTCTCTCTCTCTCTCTCTCTCTCTCTCTCTCTTCTCTCTCAAATTTCTGTATTTCATTTCGTAGTTTTTTTTTGTTTTTTTTTCGAGGACTCATAGAGAGGACACCAGCCAGATGAATGTGCGAAGTTGTAAAAACCTTCGGTTTTGTTAGGAAAATAATTCAGCAGGGGCTCATACCGTAAATGAAACCATCAAACCTTTGATTAAAAAAAACCCATCACTCAGCTGAATATAGCTAAAGAACTTCATTGATTTTCTAGATTTAGCTCTTGATCCTATTTCTGGTGAATGCACCAAAATCTTTAAGTCATGGAGGAAGCACTGCGTGGCGTGGCGCTAGGCTGGCCTGGACTTCTCAGCTTGTTTCCACCAGGTCTCGATATCCCACATGAGACTTCAGGAGTGTCACTTGAAAGGGAGGGCTCCAAGATTAATTACTTTTGTTAACATCCCCTTCTTTCCTCTTCCTTACCTCCCCGTCTCTCAGTCTATCTATTTACCTCTCCCTCTCTCTAATTACACACTTTTTCTGTCTTCTTCTCCCAATGTCCATAAAATATTAACCAACCTCTATATATGGAGCCAGAACATGCCTTGTTTGTCTCCGTGCATCATTCTGTCTGTCGGCCTCTAGGAACTCGTTCTATCTTTGTCTCCTGTCTCACAAGTCGTCCCTCACAAGTCGCCGGTAGTCGGCCTGATTCTCTGTCTGATAGTCCTTCACAATTTGATTGCTACATCATCACATCTTGGCGCTGCGCTTCTAATGTGAAGTGTGTCCTTAGATTGCATCTCAGTTGATTTCAAGTGTTGCACAGAGTTGCCGTAGTTTCTCACGGTCAGATGTCACGAGAGAGAGAGAGAGAGAGAGAGAGAGAGAGAGAGACAGACAGAGAGAGACAGACAGATAGACAGACATACAGAGAGACAAGCAGACAGAGAGGGGAAGGGGGTTTGACGATTGAACATTATTTTAGATAGTCTCTTATAGCTTTAATGTTTTGCAAAGACTTCTGTATGAATGCGCAAAAACTCCAGGAACAATACGACCATATTTGGTGCGACAGTTTCATTGCGAATAATAGGATCTTGATTCCCACACACTGTGATCCTATTGTTCATTTTAACAGCGAATTATTTTCTAAAGCTTTGAAGTATTGCGTTTCTTGAGTTCATTATTTTATCATTAATCGTCAGATGCCACACCTTCAATAAGTATTGTTATTGATGTAGTTGGATGAACGCTCCCGTTAAGCCTTTTACATGGAATACCTCACGGTTTGTCCTGCAGGAAATTAGATCCCCACCCTGCCAATAAAACAAACATGTATTTCACCTCAAAGACTAGTTTATTTACATTACAGATTGCTCCTGTTCTCCACCTCTTATCTCTTAAGGATCTATGAATCATGTCTCTCTCCCCCCCCCCCGGTCCCCCAATTACCCTTCCCCCCCTTCTTTCCGACTCAACCCTTACCCCCCACTATCTTCAGGCATTCGGTGTTTATTATAGCGACACGGTAGCCTATCCTACAGTAGTTGAAGCTCGTTGCTCTGCGAGATATAAACACTTTCTCTGTTCTACTGGCGTGGTAATGGGTTTGATTTGTAGAAGCATTATTCACAGGATCGACGTGGGTGCCAGCAAGCGATGGGTGAGAGTCATGCCATCCACTGCACGTACTAGCGCGTGTGTGGAGGGGAGGGGAGGGGATCACACTCCTCTCTGATTCACGGTGCTAAAAGTTCTTTCTCGAACACCTTTGTGCTCTATCTGTGAATGAAATTGTTTTTCTCAGTAGAACTCGTGTGATGGAATCAATTATTGCTACATCTCTGTGTGTTATTTCTGTCTCTCTTGCTCCTTTCCTTGATCTCCCGCCCTCTCCCTCCCTCTCTCTCTGTCTCTCTGTCTCTCTCTCTCTCTCTCTCTCTGTCTGTCTGTCTGTCTGTCTGTCTCTCTCTCTCTCTCTCTCTCTCTCTCTCTCTCTATCTATCTATCTATCTATCTATCTATCTTTCTTCGTTTTTACTTAACCCCCCTCTTCTGCCCCTTCAATTTACCTATCCAGATCGCTCAATTTTAGCATTATTCTCCCCCCACCCAACTAGAAACCCAGCACGAAATAAAGTATTCGCCTGTTAAAAAAAATGTCTAAATTATTCCATTGATCTTCCAACATCAGGCCAGACCAATGTTATTCCTAGCGGGCTCCGAATAACACTCGCCACTCGGGCCAACTTTCCCATTAATTTTCAATCAGATCTCAAATTAAGAACTTTGCCCATTTCTTTTCCCCCTGAAGATTTCTCATTAATCTCCACAGTCACTGTGGTCCGGAAGTCACCATTGTTCTTCCTGTTCTTCTACCACCAGTTCCTCCAACATCACTCCTGAGGTCCTATCAATCGCGGCTGTTCTTGGAATTAATTTCTCCACAGTGGATAAACTATTCCGCCCTCTCTCTAGAAAACTCCAGCCTGGCTCAGAGAGATCAAGAGGAAAAACTGGTTAAAAAAAAACAACAAAAAACGATCGACGTAAGCAAAGATTTATTTCAGTGGGGAGAGATGGAATGACGAATAGCGCCTTGTATTTTCTCACCCCGTCAGGTCTGACTAATTGGTCGCCAGTTGAACACAACCCATTAATTAGAGGACGGCGAAATCTTCACTCCGATAAAGATCTTTGCCATTCTCCATCTCATAAGTCACACTTGAATTGTAGACGAGCTTGTCGCAAAATGAAATTAGGGGGAACTTTTGGGGGACCAAGTACACCGAAACCGCGGACCTAATTGTCCGAGACACGGCAAGACGGGCGAAGAAAAAGGAGAACGAGAAGAAGAAGAAGAAGAAGAAGAAGAAGAAGAAGAAGAAGAAGAAGAAGAAGAAGAAGAAGAAGAAGAAGAAGAAGAAGAAGAAGAAGAAGAAGAAGAAGAAGAAGAAAAAGAAGAAGAAAAAAAAGAAGAAGAAGAAGAAGAAGAAGAAGAAGAAGAAGAAGAAGAAGAAGAAGAAGAAGAAGAAGAAGAAGAAGGAAGATATATGTAGCCTTTTTCTGACTGGAATACTACGTACAAGATGTTTTGTTAGGTGTCTTTATTCCCAACTCCCCTTTCTCACCATACCCTTCTCTCTCTCTCTCTCTCTCTCTCTCTCTCTCTCTCTCTCTCTCTCTCTCTCTCTCTCTCTCTCTCTGTATCTATCTGTCTATCTATCCCCTGTTAATATATCTGTAACGCTTGTCACTCTCCTAACATACCCGGTATCAATGAAAAATCTCATATAACTCTTCCTTTTGTGCAGGTATATAGACCTATCTGTCTGCCTGTATAGATTCCTTTCTCCCCACTCTCACCACCTGTCTCTTCCTTCCTGTAATGAACGAGCCTCATTCTACTGTTTTGTATCACTAGAACCGCTATCAGTTATCATGGCTCCTACAGAGACAACTTAGCGTCACTGTGATAAAATTGATAAATGGCATTTTTACGGCATTTTTTAAACTTTTTTTTTTAAATGAATGAAGCTTTTTCATCCGGAGGGCGTTTTCTTGAACTGAAGAAATTACAAGTGGCAAGAGATGAATATGAAACTGTATCGCCCCTTTCTTTGTGTAGACATAGGAAAACATTACACAGAGTGAAAAATTGCTATAAAGCCGCAACGTTTGTTCCCCTTATTGATTAGATAGTAGAAGACAGAATAGTTAAATCTTTCGCCACTAGGGAAGTTGTTTGTATGGTAGGAAATTAAGTTTGAGAAATGAGCCCATATTTCAGTCTCTAGCCGTCCAAAGGGACTTACAAAAAAACAAGAAAGTATGTTGATAGAAATTGTCTGGGAAGTATAATTTATAGATTTAATTGACCCACTAATTATAGTCTGAAACACATCATGGTACATTTGTTTCAGACATAGAGTCATTATAACGGTAGCGTGACAAAGATAATAAACGAAAGAAAAAAAAAATCTCGTATCACAGTAAAGGAGAAAGAGAATGAGGTGGAAAAAGAAACGGATATGCAAAAGATAAAGAAAGAGAAAAAATAGGTAGAGGTAGAGAAAGATAGAGGGAAATAAAGAGATATGGTGTGTATGTGTGTATGAGAGAGAGAGAGAAAGAGAGAGAGAGAGAGAGAGAGAGAGAGAGAGAGAGAGAGAGAGAGAGAGAGAGAGAGAGAGAGAGAGAGAGAGAGAGAGAAAACGAAAATAATGAAGATACAACGAGGTGATAGTAACAAGTTCTATCGGATCAATCAATATTCTTGTTTCCCGTAGAAAACAATTTTACGACACACTAGCATCGCACTATTCTCTCTTTACATTCACAGAGAGAGAGAGAGAGAGAGAGAGAGAGAGAGAGAGAGAGAGAGAGAGAGAGAGAGAGAGAGAGAGATGGACACATGCACACACACACACATTTATAGATCAATAACGCTTCTGTTAGGCGAGGACTTGCCGCCAAATTTACAATGAAATTCATTGCACTCTACACTTTCTCTTCGCCTCATGAAGTTGCACTAAACAGACTTTTCTGGGCGTTTCGCTTTTATAGGAGTAGTGAAATTTGCAAGACCAATTTATGGCAATGCCCAGAGCGGGCGATATTCCGGAGACGTAATGGCACTTTCGGACGTTAAGCAGACATTTCCCGTGAGGCCTTCGTGATGAAGACCAAAAAAAAAAAAAAAATTGAAAAGAAATCGGTAGAGAGAGAGGATAGCTCAAAATGTGAAATGTCGTGTGGAGGGCATAACATAGATCGATGAAGAGATAGATAGAAAGAAAGGATTAGACAGAACGTCGGTGAGATAGAGCTACATACACAGGTGTTTAATAAATACATGTAGATCAACAGATATAATTGAGTGATAGATGTATTTATAAGGATTTTTTGCTTTCATCCAGAAAAAAAATCATATCGAGAGAGAGAAAGAATGAAAGAAAACGAGAATAAGAGAAAGATTAAACAAAAATCTTATTACAAAAAAAAGGAAAAGAAAAGTTATTTAAACAGATAGGATTTTTTTTTTTTAATGAACCTCCATCCTGTGTGAAAAAAATAAATGCAAATAATAAAAGAAGACGAAAAATTATAGTCCGGCACGAAGTTTTTCAACAAATTAGCATTTTCAAGGAATAACTCGAAGTTTGTCTTCAGGGACTAAAGAAACCACACACATCAGTTCTTGAAATTCTGACGTTAGACTTTGAGTATGATATTTATCTAACATCCCAATAGCGATGTAAAAACACGAGTTTTGCTCGGGTTTGTCGAGATTGTTCCCCTGTTTTCCATGTTGTTTCTAGATCTAGATCCGAGATTAAGGTGCTGACCTTTGGCGAAATCGAATCCCCGGATGTTGTTTTACCCACATCCGTCGCCAGGAACGGCTAATTCTGCATGGAGAAAACAAAATCTGTCCCAGTTGAAAGAAAGGAAGCAGTGTTGGAGAGCTATGGCTTCCTTTTGATGGCAAATCTTCTGATGCCAGGCACGCGACTAACTCGCACGCAAATTTGACTACTCTATATTTGATGGTAAACACAGTAAAAGTTGAATAGTTGGATTTAAAAAAAATGTAAATATAAATTATTTTTCATCAAATGGAATAATTGTAAATTATACCCTTGGTTATCATTTTATTGATGTGTAAAAAATTTTTAAAAAAAAATGTTAGTATGAAAACTCGGAAATAATGCCATTCGCAGGATGATCCAAAGGATCTACACATTCTGTCAAAAACCTGCATCGCGACACTTTTAGTCCATTTACTATACTTGCTGAGTTTGGATTTAGAGTCAATTGGACCCATGATAGGAGGCTAGAATAGCTTCATAATATGCGACATAAGTACAGAAGAAAAGGAAAAAAAAAGGAACAGGAAAACAACGCAAAAATTAATTTACGAACTGTTCCTCAATACAAGAAATCAAGCAAAAAAAAAACAAAACAAACAAAAAACAAGGCAATAACCTTGACGACCATAGCAATAAGAAAAGAACGAACAATTGAAATTAAAATTGCAGTAATAATAATAATAATAATAATAATAATAATAATAATAATAATAATAATAATAATAATAATAATAATAATAATAATAATAATAACAACAACAACAACAACAACAATAATAATAATAATAATAATAATAATAATAATAATAATAATAATAATAATAATAATAATAATAATAATAATAGCAGCAGTGTTGAAGACGTGGGATGGGAGGTCTACTGATAGTGTTGACACTGAGCAAAATCCGCCATGTTGGGTTTTGAGATTAGCCGGAAGTTGTGAGACGCAGTTTGTTCAGCACCATTGAGGCGTGTTCGCTAAGCCGGCACAGAGCTTGTGCTTGAACTGTTTTCTTTTGGGCTTCTTCCTCTGCGCCTTCGAAAGTCTCTTGCTGTGTATGCATGCGCACAGGAAGTAGTTTTTTTTTCTTTCTTTTTTTTTTTTTAATTTTAATGCCCACTTTTCGATATAACTAGGAAAAGCGCAACACACAAACGTTTTGCTAAAATAGGGGGAGATAACCAAAAAAAGTTCATGGAAGCATGCTAAAAAGATGTGTAGTCAAATTTCGAACATCCATGTGTTTCTTTTTCACAAAGAAAGCTGCTCTTTAGTTCCGCAATGAAATGGATAGAAGAAGGAATGTACTGTTTTCGAATTGTTCCCTTTTTTTTTTTTTTCTTTGCGCTCCATGATTTTAGATTCAAACATCACCTTTTCTCTCACAATGAAATTGAATTTCAACGAGGGCTTAAACAATGCCATAGCGAAACAATTCTTAATGTTTTTATTTATTTTTTTTTTCCAAGCCCTTCAAGTAACGTCTGAAATAACAAAATGTTTTGGCTTTCAGCCCCTTAGTTTATGTTTCATTTCTGTCCTTGCAGAAATTGCTTTTTGAGCAAAATAACGCCGTTGTGTGTTTGTTTGCTCATTTCTCCAATATGGATAAGGAAAACTGCAGGAAGGCGCCGAGTTTATGAAAACGTAATGTTATAGCGTCTGACGGAGTTCCCTGGAATACACACAGGGACACATCCGGCCCGGGACCCGACACAAAACAATGTTGGAAAAAATTATGTTTTTATTTATTTTTTTTTTTATTGAAGATGGATTCCTGTTCCTCATGCCCTTTTCTCTGTCTCTCTTTCACTCCCATTCTCTGTTTGCCCTTTCAACCCACCCCTTACCCACCGCTAACTCAGAGACACTGTTCTCTCTCTCTGTCTCTGTCTCTCTATCTCTTTCTCTCTCTCTCTCTGTCTGCCTGTATCTCTCTCTCTCTATCTCTTTTTCTCTCTCTCTCTGTCTGCCTCTATCTCTCTCTCTCTCTCTCTCTGTCTATCCCTCTCTTTCTTTCTCTTACCATTTTCTTCTCAAACCATCTTCGTTGTACCCTTGTGTTTTTGTTTCACTTTCTTCTGTCCTTTTCAAACATGCATCTCAATCTCCTCCCTGTAGATGAGGCTTTTATTTTTTTTCAATCCCTGTTAACGTTTTGCTTCACTTTGGATCTATTGAACCAAAAAATGAAAAGAAAATAATTAGGATACAATTTGAATTTGGGAGGTGAACTTTGGTTTGGGATTTGGTTACAGCATAGGAGAGAGAAATGTTTTATTAATTCTGCCTCAAGGGTGAGGGAGATAGATAGAGAGAATACACAGAGGGAGTAAGACTGAGAGAAAAGGAAACAATGGGACGAGACACTGGCAAAATTAATAATAGAAGACAGGCGAATAAAGGAATTACTGAGGAAGCAGTAGAAGGAAGAAAAAGCGGGTGAGACAGTGACTCAATAACTGTCGTCCCCCACTCTTGTCTCACAGACAACAAAGAAAGTCTTGGAAGATCTCAGCCAGCAGAATAATGGTGCTGGATGGTGCGAGATTGTGCTGGACGGGCTGAGGCGGCCAATAATAGTATTGAGCCAATAGCCCGACGCGCCGAGGGGGGTGAACTTCATCTAGTTTACTGATTTGGAGCTTTTGTCCCTCTTTCCCTCTTTATCTTGAAGCGTTTTTATTTTCACATTTTATTTAGTTTCTTTCTTTGCATTTTTTTCGAAGATGCTGCCATTCCACCATCTTTCTATCTTTTTCGGGCATTGAAGTTTAGCTGGCATTGTCTTCCTTGCCCTCCTCATTTTACAGAGTGTAGTTTCGCGGAAAATTAACCCTTAGCTTGCCGATTACAGCATCAAAATCCTTGCTGGAAAATTTTATTTTCAAAACAGTTATATATATATATATATTTGTAACATTTCCCATTCATACAGAATTAGTTTTAAAAGCTAACAAAATTAATAGTCTCCAAAAGTGTTACTATGAGAAGAAAGAAAAAACGAAAGAAAGAAAATTAGCTTTGATATAATATGAAAAAAAATTATTTGTTATTGTTACCAAAGGAAACATGAGGCTCTGTACAGCCTTTTCCCCCTTTTTTTCCCGGCAATTTCAATGCAGTCTATATTTTATTATGTAAGTTGGAGAGAAAGAAAACGATAAAGATGTAAATGGCGAGATATATAAAGCGGCATACAGACTAGACAGGCAGACTAGGAAGACAGATTGACAAAGAAATAAAAAAGATAGCTTCTGGGAATAAAATCAGTGCCAAAATTTGCATTTACATCCTGACAGTAAAGAGACGCCGCCCAAGTCTCCAGACGGAGCCTCGGCCTGGTGTGATGGACCCTCCCGAGGCCTATTTCGACTTTAATGGGAGGTTTTCTTTTTTCAAACTACTGTCTTTCCCGCAGCCGCAGCACACCCACTTTCTCATTCTCAGCGTTTTCCGTTTACATCATGTTTGATCCGGACTTCCAACTCCTCCCTCATCCCGTCTCTTCTAGTATCTGTTCTTAATTTGTAAAATCGTGAAATTGAGCGCTTCCTCCCGCCCGCAACGCCTCGCCTCCTTTGTCTGCTCAGAGCTCAATGCACGTGCATGTTTTAAAATTTAGCTTTCTCCATTTTTAATCGCTCTTCTTCCTCTTCTACTCGCCGCCTCCCTGTCTTGTCCAACTGCTCCTGCATCTCTCATTGTCAGCCCAGTCAGTGGTGGTGATGATGATGATGATGGCGTCTCCACACCCAGCACGTTTGTTGCAGCAGCAGCGGCAGCAGGAACACGAGCAGCAGATAATCAGTTATGGTGCTGCATGTTATGCCATCTCTTGACCTGGAGAGATATTACTCATCCACCAAGGACAGCACCATCTCGCTCGGTGCCTCCAGCGGGTTGTCTGGAGATCAGATCCTTTGTTCTTAGACGAATGGCCCAAAGATGGCTGCCGACTGGACAGGGCTACACAATGACGCCAGCCTGGAGACTTGATAGAGAGAGATACAGAGAGAGAGAGAGAGAGAGAGAGAGAGAGAGAGAGAGACAAAGAGGGAGAGATAGAGATAGAGAGAAAACGAGGAAGGATACAGACATAAAGACACAGTTCAACGTAAAATAGAACAATAGGAACTAGTTTTTTGACGGAATTAAAAGTCGTTTATTTTATTTTTACAAGGAAGGCAATTATCAAGAGAGAGAGAGAGAGAGAGAGAGAGAGAGAGAGAGAGAGAGAGAGAGAGAGAGAGAGAGAGAGAGAGAGAGAGAGAGAGAGAGAGAGAGAGAGAGCAGGCTTTGTTTCCTCTTTTCATTGTCATCCGTTTTTTAATCCTAATTCAAAGAAATGATGGCCCGATGCCGGGTCATATCTTCTCCAACACGGCTTTGTTCTTCTGCCTTTTGTACCGCCGTTGTCCAAAATACTGTTATATTGCCAAGCATTCAAAGGCCTTCAAAAATTAGACTGAGTCATATGAGTTCCTTTTCTTTTTCTTTGTTAATTTTTTTTATTAATGTTTTTTTTAAACGCGTCGGATTAATCTTTTGAATTTAAATCATGCTTTTTTTTTTTAGATGAACGTTTTTTCAAATGATTGAAAATTTTATATTGAATCAGAATTTGGAAATCAGCCAAACATTTCATCATAAAATTTTCAGCATCCCTCTATTTAGAATAATGTCCGATATAGCAATTTGCATGATCAGATCTTAAGTCTAAAAAAAATTAAGTAACTAAAAAAATGATAATGTAAGAGTAAAGAAAGCCTCATAACGGACCACCCTTAAACTCCTGACCAGCGCTGGGTCAATAGATGTACGTCCCACAAGTCTTTTTGGAAGACCTGATACAGAGAGCATTGGGTCACTCAGTATCACCGTATCTCATCTAAACTACTTGCATTTAACTCGGTACGTGGGATCATTCTGTCTGTGAAATATCATAAAGACTTCCCCATAGTATCCGTTATGAAGTGTCGTCAGTAAACCCAATGATTATCCAGCAAATCATTAAGCCAGGCCAGATCTATTACTTCTTTTTCTCTGTGATAACCCTCAGTTGAATCCTTTAACGGTTAACCTGCTCTCGGCAGCGGATTTCCAGTGTCCGTTATTTTCACTGACAGTAACATTACGTGACGTTCATTCCGTCCACTGCCTCCAGCCACGCACCCGGTCATCAACTGACCAACCAACGACCGATGGCGGTGTCAAAAGTCAAATGTCAAAGGTCTCCCGGTATCCTCCACCGTGACATTCAATTTCCTTAAGCTCCAGGTGATTATGGCTGAGTACCTGTGGTTACCTGGTGGGGGACCATGGCGAAACACCGCGAAGCTTACCTACTCGAATTAATCGCCTGGAACAATAGCATCAGTGGAGATGATCTAGCTGACCGCGGGTCAACTAGCGGTACACGTATACACAGCGGTGTGGACGGTTTCTACATAGACTTAAGAGACGATGGAACCGACTACACACATAACATAGTAGTCTTTTGGAGACTTATGAGACAAGAAACGATGAGTGCAGACTTGAGAAACACAAATCAATCTGTGAAAGATTATATTGATGCAATGAGCAACCAGCTGAGACTAACACAGCCCAGTTTGCCTGACTGATCACGATGACCGCTGGGCAAGGAAGGATATTGACATGACTGGTATGGAGTGATGGTGGCCAGTTTACCAGGATGGCCAGAGAGAGAGAGAGAGAGAGAGAGAGAGAGAGAGAGAGAGAGAGAGAGAGAGAGAGAGAGAGAGAGAGAGAGAGAGAGAGAGAGAGAGAGAGAGAGAGAGAGAGAGCGGGAAAGATCTGACTGGGCATGTTGTAGTGTTCGGTGTGTATGGCGGCGTATTCTCTTTGGTGTGTTATCACCGCTGGCGTAACTTAATGTGGTTGTTACAGATACATCGTACGTCGCACTACAACTCGCAAATTGTTTCTGATGTGCCTCGCCTCTTGTTATTTGGTCAGCCAGTGAATCTGTTACTGCAGTTGGACATTTATCTGTCCCTCCATCTCCTCTTGCCATAATGTCAGCCTCGATTTCCAGCAATTTATCTTCCTGCTTTTATGTCTGAATAAACCTTCCTCATCTAATTCAACGAAAACCAAAGCCAGAGGTAGGAATCGAAAAAAAACCCACAAAAATTGTCAAGGCCCGAGTGCACACCCGATTAAAAAAAAAAAAAAAAAAAAAAAAAAAAACAAAGAAAAAGAAGATAGCATGTTGCATTTCATTCCTCTAACATTTTGTTTTGTCGAAGTCAGCCAAAATGTCGAATCCATTGCGTGCGCTCTGTACATTACAAAAAAAAAAAAAGTAAAGTAAAAACGGACATTACCAAAGATAATTATGCACTGCCTGACCTTACAGCGCAAAGCATAACCGTGTAAATGCCCCAAATTGACAAGCCAATCGGGCATATTACACCTAATCGAGTCTTTTGTTCTGCTTTGTTTACGCTTGCCAGGTCAGCTAGTTCGGTGAATGAATTAAGCCAAAAATTGATTTGTTACGGCGTTAACATCTTCTAGGTATCGTAGGGTTACAAATGATGCATGGAGGCAGAGAATAGAATAGTAGCATCTGACAATGGTACGCTAAACGTAAAAAAGAACTTAATAAATAAGTTATAACATTAAAGCAATTCTAGTTGCAAAGCAAGGTACAACTAGCTCGTTTAAAAGTTTTAGAGGAGGCTAGTAATAATTTAGATAGAGTTAGAAAATAAGAGACTCTTTGAGTTTAAAAAAAAAGAATATTGGTGAAAAAGATTTCTGCCTTCCTCTAAGTGATTCTGTGGAGCCCAAAGTTTGAGTGAACGCCCATTACTCTAAATTGCTCGGTAAGCAGAGGAAATAATCCCTGCTCTACTCCACTCGATAAATTAATACCCTCCAGATCTATCTCTATGCCCGTTTAGAATCGGACAAAAATTCCTCTGCTTATGCAATTTATAACATTTTCTGTTCTTTTCATACTTTGGAAACTTTGCCAGGAAAAAATAAAGTAAAGTAAAGTCCTTAGCATCGTGTTGTACAACCCTCCCTTCTTCTTCTTCTTCTTTTTTTTTTTCTTTCTTTCTTCCGGTGTTCTCCTCTCGCTGCAGGAACAAACGAATCTTTGAAGGGAGCTAATAATTCGGCATAATTAGTTGTGTGGGAGGCAACAAAGTCATCCTTCACCACGGGGATAATGAATTAATGGCTCTGGTGGTCTGGCGTCAGATTACAGGTCTCCGTCGTTAGCTGAGGGCCTCCGGCTAGGCCCCCTACCCTGTTGACCCAGATCTAACTCTGTGGGACTGTCTGTCTACGTCTGTCTACGTCTGCCTGTCTCGAAGAAGCATCATCTCCGCGCCTTCTATTCTAGTAATACCATCACCATCGCAACTATTACCACAATAACGCAGCGTAATATTGGGATTTTAAAGTACCGTTTCGTTTGGTGACAACAGCCGGGACTCAGAGAAGGCAAGAGAAATGGTGTATCCCTCCATCCCCGCGCCTTGCTTGGCGACAGTCCGCCCTTTATCTCATCTTGGTTTACGCGGACCTCGATATGGCGAATCTTCTCAAGGCCGCTCTGAATCCTTCAGCATGCTATATGACGTGTGTCGATGTAGACTAATATTGACCTCGGGTATTTTTAGTATCAAAAACACATCGCTTCCAACCGACAGAATGGTGCCCATGGAAAAAGTCCTTTTAGTTTTGAAATAACTCTAGAGACTCGGGATCCAGCAAAATGTAATTATATAATGATGTATAAACTGTTGGATGTAATGATTCACAGTCCTGGAATGAAAGTTAGCAAGAGCAAACGATTTAAAAAATGGCTAAACCCACAAACATAGATCTAGTTACACAGGCAAAATACTCAAATGGTATTTTATAGGATCTTGTTGGTCCATGACATAATTATATCTCTTTTCGAATTGTCCCACCAGTCCTCCAGGGAACAACCCATTATTTCAAATTAGCGCTCAACGCAGAGGAAAACATTATATGTCAATGATAAAAGTAATGTATATTTTCTGTCTCAATGACATCAATCTTCTTAGAGTTGGGGCTGATAGTGTTTGAGAAAATCAAGAGAGCTTGGTTTCCACAGTCAAATGGCTGGGGTTGGGAATGGATATAAAAAGGCACCAAAGAAACCCAAGTGTCCTGTTATCACAAGCAGCCAAGCGTGGTTACTATCCTACCATAACAAAACGAGTTGGTGTCGCTCCTGAAATATTGATTACTGGCGGGGTTGAACAAGAAAAAAGAAGAAAAAGGGAGAGAGTGAGAGCTAAAGGGAGCGAAAGAGAAAGAGACATATATATATATATATATATATATATATATATATATATAGAGAGAGAGAGAGAGAGAGAGAGAGAGAGAGGGGGGGGAGGGAGGATATCCAGGAATCTTTAGTAAATTAATGTATATAACTTTGTAATTCTGGTTCCAAAAAATGTTTTGCCCAGTTAGTATACGGTGATTTACAAGGAGGGTCTAACAGAAAAATGTAGCCAAACAAAAAAAAAAACCACTAAAATAAAAAGTAACAAAGACATTACTTTCCACTTTCTGCATAGTTTTAACATGTCACTTTAGGTGTCATATTATCGCGAATTATCTCCCCACACTCTAAGCATCTGGTAGTAAAATGTTACTCCCCTGCTATTTGTTTCTTTCTACGAATTAAATAAAGATCCAATTGAAATAACTCTATCAGGTCAACCCGGCCATAAAGGGAAGTAATTGCTTCCTCCTGGAATCCACTGTGTGGTGAGAAAGTTATGTCCTCGCCTAATATTGAAGAGTTCCTTCCAACGCGGAGCTCTTTTGCGTATCTCGTGACCCCCGTGGTTGTGTCCCATTACGCCCTGAGTGCTGAAACAATAATGATAATGTGGGCAGAGCGATGGGCAGATAAGAGAGAGAGAGAGAGAGAGAGAGAGAGAGAGAGAGAGAGAGAGAGAGAGAGAGAGAGAGAGAGAGACTAGATGAAAAAAGACTCAGAGGTACCGTCTATACGGTTAATACTGTGGCTAGGCTAGACCGAAATGACAATAATGATACCCGTTGTATTGAAGGCGGCATTTTGTTAATTTCCTACTATTTAGTGGCTGCGTTGCTTTTGTTTATTCATGACAATATATTGTTTTTTTCATGAGCGACGATGTTCCTATAGCGCTATTCTTTGAAAGGTTTCACCGTTTTGAAGTTCTCTTTATTTGATAATTTGTCGTCGCAATCAGTGTTTTCCTAGATACGCCATTGTAGCAATGCTATGACTCGATGACTCTCATGAGTAATGCGAGTGAAAGTAATAAAGTAGTATAGCTTTTATTCTCATATCTATGTAAAAGGAACTTTTCTTATTATCTTGATCCTCAAAAACCTCAGAAGTTTCACTGCAGAAGCATGATTTTTTAAATCCGGCATGGAACTTTCCACAACATCCTTATTACTGTAGACACGTCCCTTATCTGGCGGTATCCGGGCAGATAACTCACTCCATTATTTAATGTTCTCAAGTTTCATGATGGGGCGTGCTGCGCCGCGAGAAGATGGATATCTCTGTCCAGGCCAGCCGAGATCTTACCAGAGTCCGATCATAAAAGGGAATTAGAAGATAGATATCATCATCTCGCTGAGCCTGGGCTAAGAGCTCATGAGGACTCAGGTTATAGCATCACCACACATTCTGCCCAGCCTGCCCTAAGCTCCAGGCTTATCTCTAGAGCTACAGCCAGATCGTCACAACTTCCACCCGCTGAAACAATCAAAAGTCGCTGTATTTTCATACTCTCTATTTGCCTAGAATGTTACAAGGAGAATTCACCATCCTCGCCATTTTTTGACCGTATAAAAGATAAAGATTAAACTAGTTGTGCAATGGTTATCATCTTTTTACACCTATGACAATCCATGACTCGTAGTCTTGTTACTTGAACTTCGACCTCTCTGCTCATGTGTCCCAGACTTCTGAGATAGCGCCTTGTCTTCGTTTATGGGCTATTTGAAAATATTCTAAACACACAGCCAAGTGAAATATCACTTGAGTGGAGTAGGTACATCAGCGATCAGGCAGTCAACAACAACAACAACAATAACAACAAACCCAAGATACCTCCAGCCTTTATGGTAAACCTAGCTCACTATTGCATAAGAATAATACAAAAATATGGCATAAGTTAATCGAATGTTCTTACACTTTCTATTTTTTTTTTAATGTGGGATTAAGGGTAATGTGGCGGGCTGGATGTACATGTTTAACCTCTACCGCTGTTACTTTCTTTGGCGTGCTGCCCCTCTCGGTCCTGTGTGTTATGACATGTCTGGAGAAAACAGAGAAGATCCTGGGGGAACTCCCAGCTAGAACGCCCAGGTCTCCCTACCACCATGTGGCGGAGACTGGCGGAGACTGGCGAAAACTGGCGAAGATAGGCGGGGAGAGGGTGCTATCACGCCAGGCTGAAAACTGAACAAAAAATAGCTATGTAGCGCGAGCCATTTCCTTCACACTGCACGTGCGTCTATCTGTCTGCCTGTCAGTGTGGGTGCTTCACTCTAGCTCACTTCGTACATAGGATGTCTCCTAATGCCCTTCAATCAATGTTTATGATGAACTGGGCTTGTATGCCTTGTAAGAATAACCAAGCCATGCTCAATCTCTATCCATTATCTTTGTTCTTTTTTTTTTTCTTTCTCACCCCTTTTTGTCTCTCAATTTTTAACTGTTCTCCTCCCCACCCACCCCCCCCCCCCCCTCTCTCTCTCTCTCTCTCTCTCTCTCTCTCTCTCTCTCTCTCTCTCTTCAATTTTCGTTACCCACGCTTTTTAGAGATGAACCGGAGGGCATAAAGAAATAATTAAACTACTTTGTTAAAAAAAAAAAAAGGGGGAGTGCCCCCATCCACTCATTATTATGCAGGTTTAGAACTGGATGACTCATTCTTTAAGTTTTTATGCTTTAAAACCAATTGACAACTTTTTTCATCTCACAAAATTTACTGTTGTTATCATAGTCGATTAAAAAAAAACTGAAAGAAAACCATAAAAAAAAGTTTTTATCATTTCTAAACCGTTCCATGAGAAGAAATTTATAAAATTGTCACCACACAAAGGGACAAAGACAGTCACAGGAAAATTTTTGAATTACCATAATGATATTCGAAAAAAAAAAAATAGAAACGGACCTTTAATGTTACATGAACAGCAAAAACGTTGACATACTCATCTCTTATGATGTCAACCTTTATCATGGAATCCTCCACCTTCACCTTAGGAAACATCCATCACCTCGACAGGCAGTGGCACACTTCTTGTCTGCTTCAATATCGTCACCCACTGGCTAGTGTCATACCAGAGTCTTCAATATTGGGATTTTTTTTGGTGTTGTTTTGTTTTGTTTTCGGGTGGGGGGGGGGGGGGGTTGGAATATGCGGGCTCTGAAAGAACACTTTTGTACGCTGTCTGAACTCTACCTCACTAGTAAAGAGCACGAAATTGGATTGGCAGTGAATTTATTTTTAAAAAAATTAATCCTAAATGTTACATAAAAATGCAGTGGCATCGCCGCAGGTCACTCATGATGGGGCCGAAGTTTTTACTGGCTCGGCCCAGTGTTGTGCAGCTGCTGCTGCTGTCGTTGGTCGGTCGTGGCGCCACAGCGACAACATGCGTGTCTGTCTCGCCCTGGGAAGACAATATTAAAACAACACAATATCCTCGCACTGTCTGCATCTAGCTCCGACTTGAGCTCACACCGTGCAGGTTTAATGTCCTGACGCATGGCAAACAAAGAATTAGATGAAAAGTTTCTATTATGTGAATTGACCGGACGCCAGTTTCAAAATTCTAATTTACAAATTGTATTGCTCATGCAATCTGCTACATTTTCTATTCAATTTTACATGATTGTGAAAACACAAATCGCTGTGGTAAAGATACACCATATATTATTTTCTTATGTCACAACTAAATTAACAATTTCCACTTTTAATTTCCATGCAGGCTAAAAAATTGCAAAAACTGTTGTTTTTTTTTACTCAGAAGTCATCTAGTAAGAAGGTTTTTTTTTTTTTTTTTTAAATCCATCTTTAAAGTTATTATTGTTGTCTGTATATCCTTGACGTATGATTGATCCCCATGTGATTTCTGAGTGCCCGTATGGGGGCAAACCTCCAGCCAGATGGGGGCGAAGACAATATATGTCGCAGGCGATCAAGTGAAATGAGAAAGAAATGATTCTTAATTAGAAGCAGATGTAGTTTCATTTTCTACAACATTACACCACTAAGGTGTAGTAGGCAAGGAATATACTCCTTGTACTGCAAGCAATTTTTTTTTTTTTTTTTGAGGTCGTCGCAGTAGATTTCCCATTTGGCTGTTCCCAGTCATGTTGCCAGATATACATCCACGTAGCAAGCCTTCTAGATTTTCCTGGCCCAACATACAGTACTAGCAAAGACCCGTTCTGAAGATGTGTGTCGCCAGCAGAGACATCCAAAACATCCGTGGTAGCGGTACGTTCATATCGTGCTGAAACCACACCTTAGTGCTAAGCTGGCCCGTAATTATCAACACTCTAATCAATGCAAGTGTCTGTCGGGGGTTTGTAGGGGCCGGAGCTGCGGGTTTTACTTGTCTAGCTTCGTACGTGTTCGCAGTTTTTAATGCGGGAATGTTGTCGATGTCTAACAGCACCTCCACATTTATTGTGGTCACGGGTCTTTGATTTTCATGGGCTGATATGGTGAGAAGAAAAAAAAAATGGTTAGGAGAGATATGTATAGATTAGTGAGGTCTACATATTTTTTTCCCTCTCATATCACTCTGGAACGAGGCTCCGTTCTTTCTTCTACAAATGCCAATATTTTATTTTGTTAATGACTTAATTGCGAGATAAAAAAGAATGAATAAAATGGTTTTTGAAAGATAATCTGCAAAGCTTGCATTTTGACTTTCATAATGCATCTGTACTGTAAATCATGTTGCAATTTAGTTCAAGGCAAAAATTGTTACACGTCCAATGTATCATCCGGGTCTTTTTTACTTCAAAAATACTCCTTGTATCGGACTCTTTGTTTAGAAAAAAAAATATATATAATTATGCAGTTTACAAACACGTCAACTATAATTATTTCTCAAAGCTGATGCCTAGATCTATTTTAGTTTTTACCATTGCATCAGTTTTCTATTAATTCAAGTTCAAAACTCAAGCCCAGAATCAAAAAGGGACCTTATCTCGGTGATCTCTGTTGTGATAAACTGACTTGAACCCGGCATAATATTGTAGGCTCAACAAGCCACCCTTATCGTAATGGTTTAGCAATTACAAGGGTAGTCAGGGGGAGAATAATCGGAAAACACTAGACAAGGGTGACGCCCCTTTCACACGGTACAATGGCCCGCCGAGGACGCCCACAACAAAATGGCCGCTAAGTATAGGGTCGACAGAGTTGGCCTGTCGTTATAGACCAATCCTGTTTACGCTGGTTAGGGGTTCTCTGCCCTTTAGCTCCTTGACAGGGTGATATTTTTGTCCTGTGGTTTTCAAGACACATGAATCATTCAAACAGTTGCACCTGTCTGTCAGCCAGTGCGTCTGTCTGTCTACCTCTCCTCAATCGCTTGCTTTCAAAGATGTTCTAATAATAGCTATTAATTAGAACATCGTGGGTGCTTTCTGTCCTGACCCTTGTCTGCTTGTCCGTCTATTTACTCGTCTTTCCTTCTTCATTCTCCTCCTTCTTTTCTCTCTTTTCTCTCTCTCTCTCTCTCTCTCTCTCTCTCTCTCTCTCTCTCTCTCTCTCTCTCTCTCTCTCTCTCTCTCTCTCTCTCTCTCTCTCTCTCTCTCTACCTCTGTATGTATATTTGTCTCTCTCGCTCATTCACTCGCGTTTCCATATACTGCCGCGGATGTTTTATACTTAAGAATTTTTTTCACCTTTTTTTCCAAATCAATACGCCATGTTTTTCTAATTTTCACGCCATCATATCACCTTTGCCAGTCAAAAAGCATAATTGAGCCGAGTCACAAGACCAGACAGGAATTTAAGAGCAGAGATCCTCTTTCATGGCTCCGTTTTACATGGTCACCAGTGGTATTGTAGTTCACATACTTACCTCAGAATTTGCAAGGCTAGGACTTCCCGTACGTTCTGAGGTTCGAACTGCCATGTGCGAAGGGTGGGCACAATACCATACCGTCTCGGAGCTCTTTACTAAGCTCTGCTCTACTCTGCTTCATGAGGTCCTGAAATCATATTTGGACTAACTATTATGAAACAAAGACAGCATAAAGCGTTGTGCAATTGGGCAATCTTTTCTTTTCTACTTTGCCAAGTCGAGAAAGATAACCATTTCCCGAGCTGCGGTAGGTGTGACTTTGAACAATCAATTCGAGTTACACTTATCCTTGCATTTCGATACCATAAGTTTTTATTATAATCTTGAACAACAAAAATAGATCAATATCGTCTTTTCTTCCCTCCATAGTGCACCCATACCTCCCATTACAAGTTTAACACCATTTCTCACGATCCAGTAATCTCCCCCTTAATTATATCTCATAGCTGCCAAACCCACAGCTCTGAAATCGTCACCCAAAGCCGTGGAAGATTCATTGATTAATCAGAGAAAAAATTTCTTCTACCACACCGGCCGTGACTTTTTTCATCTAGATTTAGCTTTCAGCTTTTCCCCACTAATTACCCTTGAAGTCGAGATCGTAGCGGCAGCCCTAGCGCGGCAGGGGTTACCGGGTACACCGCCGCAAGCTAGCCGGGGATTACTGTTATGTCATTGTGCATCTGGTGAATGACGGGCGGGTTAGAGAGAACATGTGGATGGTGCAGTGGTGGTTGTGGTGGCCACAGAGGTGACGAGCAGACCTAAACACACTGAGGGTTGATCCCCCACTCATTAGAATCTACGTGTGTGTTCTTTATCCAACAGCCTGTATCAGATTACTTGTTTAGTAGATTATCCATACGGATCACTGATTATTAAAATTATTCTTTCATCTACAGTCGCTCTCCTTCTCTGTCTGTCTGTCTGTCTGTCTGTCTGTCTGTCTCTGTCTCTGTCTCTCTCTCTCTCTCTCTCTCTCTCTCTCTCTCTCTCTCTCTCTCTCTCTCTCTTGCTCTAAATCTCTATGCATAGCCTTGTTCTATCCCATTTATATCTTACTATATTTCTTCGTTCTCTCTCTCTCTCTCTCTCTCTCTCTCTCTCTCTCTCTCTCTCTCTCTCTCTCTCTCTCTCTTGCTCTAAATCTCTATGCATAGCCTTGTTCTATACCCTTTATATCTTACTATATTTCTTCTTTCTCTGTCATTCTTCGTTCTCTCTCTCTCTCTCTCTCTCTCTCTCTCTGTCTCCCATTCTCTGATTATTAGGTCCATTAAGTGCAATGCCGATTACCAGAAAGCTATTTCCCACTCGCGACAGCTCATCAAAATGCCTTCACCGTACCGAAGTGGATCAATGGCGTCTTGATCTTTCAGCGACACTGCCTGTTAACTAGAGGGGGATACAAACTGGGCCGTTTCCATGGTGATGAGAGATGTCTTCAAGATGGCCCTGTAATATCAAGGCAAAGGTTCGGCTAGTGAAGACACGAAGATGAGAAACGATTGGTATTAATAGATCGATGAAAATAGACATTTCAGTACATGAATTGATAAATAGATATAGATATAAATGAATAGGTAGATAGAAAGTTAGATAAGTTAGAATAAAGAATGAGAGGAAAAAAAATAACAACGAGGGACAATAACTAAAGAGGGTAGAAAAAAAAGGGTTCTATTAAGCTATATATACTACCACTTACTCCACCCACACTATTGCTTCGATTTACTGCTATCACCACCGCTACCACCATCTTAATTTGAGCAAGTTACAGTTACTGATTCTAAAAGGTATGTGCATCTGCTACTAGTTTTACAATTAATACAACTACTGCAACAATTTCTACTACTACTACTACTACTACTACTACTACTACTACTACTACTACTACTACTACTACTACTACTACTACTGCTGCTGCTGCTGCTGCTGCTGCTGCTGCTGCTGCTGTGGCTGTTGTTACTATTACTCTACTAATACTACTACTGCTGCTGTTCGTACTACTACTACTACTACTACTACTACTACTACTACTACTACTACTACTACTACTACTACTACTACTACTACTACTACTACTACTACTGTTGCTGCTGCTGCTGCTATTACCACCCCAAGAGGTGTTGAGGCTACTATCATAACAACTACTGCTTGTATTCGATATTGTACGCAAAGAAAAATGGGAGTGATGGAAAGCAGAGAGTAGAGTAGAGAGTTGACAATATTTATTTTGAGTGAAGAGACAATCGTGCGAGAGACGAGCTCTCTATCCATCCATACATAATTGATTGTTGGCTGGGCCAGCTTGTGAAGTGACATGATGGTGACTACCCTGCTCTACAGCCCCAGACTGCGTGGAGACACTGACTGTGAGAGAAGGGTTGGTGAGTAAAAGAAGGTGAGAAGATAAAAATGTGAAGAGAACAAAAAAGAGGAAGATTCGAAAGAGAACGACAGAGAGTTAAGAGAGAGAGAGAGAGAGAGAGAGAGAGAGAGAGAGAGAGAGAGAGAGAGAGAGAGAGAGAGAGGAGGATTATAAAGTACAAGTTAAAGTAAGACTATGAGTAGAGAGGGAAAGACAAAAGACGATAAAAAAGCCACAGAGAGATAAAGAGAACGGCAGCCAGATAGAGAGAGGGTGGGAGTAGATAAAGAGAAAGGCACAGAGAGACAGACAGACAGATAGATATAAAGATAAAATAAAAAAAAAACATGACAAACTGGATGCAATATAAAGCTCATGAAAATGGAATAAAATGGCGGGTAATGTAATGACCGTGACGTCTCTCTCTCTCTCTCTCTCTCTCTCTCTCTCTCTCTCTCTCTCTCTCTCTCTCTCTCTCTCTCTCTCTCTCTCTCTCTCTCTCTCTCTCTCTCTCTCTCTGTGTACTCCTCCTACTACAGGGTGGTCTTGGAGAACTTGCTTGAGAGACAAAAATAGACTTGGAAGAGTTGTATGTCTGTGTGTGTGTGTGTGGGGGGGGGTGGAGGGGAGAGGGGTAGTGTTAACGATGCTGAAATGCGACGCCCAGTGTTAATGGTGTCGTGCTGATCTAACATGGAATATTCATGGAGCTGGTGGTCCTGCAGGGACCGTCCTTGGGTGTATGGTGACATGGTGTGGACAGCGCCAGCCCTGACACCCTGGGACCTGGACTATTGACAGACAGGAGCGTGCTCGGGATATGGACATTGTTCATCATCGGGCGGGGATGGTGTAAAGGTCGTGTTGTTTAGGTGAGAGGTCAATCGGGAAAAAAATTGTACACGCTTCATTTGATAGGATGCTGATCAGAGAGAGAGAGAGAGAGAGAGAGAGAGAGAGAGAGAGAGAGAGAGAGAGAGAAATAAAAGAAAGAAAGGGAGAGAGACAGACAGAGAGAGAGAGAGGGAGAGAGAGAGAGAGAGAGAGAGAGAGAGAGAGACAGACAGACAGACAGACAGACAGACAGACAGACAGACAGACAGAGACAGAGTTAGGAAGGGATAGAGAGGGAGGAAGGGAGGGGAGGAGGAGCAAGTGAAAGTGATAGAGAAAGAGCGAGAGAGAGGGAAAGAGAGAAACATAAAGATTAACTGGGTAACATTGAAAGTTTTTAGGATTGTGACACAAAGAGACAGAGAGACAGACAGAGATAATGCATAAAAGATTGCAAATAATATTTTCACACTAACCAATTAGATTTATTAATCAGATTCCTGTCTGTAAAAAAAAAAGGTGTCTTAATTTTTTAAACCTCGGTACATGGTTTAACACTGGTATTAGATTATAAAATTACGCATTCCATTAATCTACACGTTGCACATTTTATTTCATGTACGTTTCTCAATGTCAACACTTCTCATGGTAATAATGCATTTTGCAAGGTAAACAAGAAAGAAGCGAGAATAGATATATGGAAAATATTTAATGTGTGTTTCGCGGGAATCGGAGACATAGAGATGAGGGAGAATCCGACAAGGTATTCCAGAGCCATGGGACTCGAACTGAGTCTATTGTGGTCTGGGGTGATCGGGTTTGTGCAAACACTTCATGTGGTTCACATGCACTTTGTTCTACACCGCAGCTTCCAGATGCACGGCAAACACAGCAGTCGGGTGGCAGGGATGGGGAAACAGGGTGTGATGGGGAGGGGTTCAGGTGGGGGGATAGGACATCTCTCTCTCTCTCTCTCTCTCTCTCTCTCTCTCTCTCTCTCTCTCTCTCTCTCTCTCTCTCTCTCTCTCTCTCTCTCTCTCTCTCTGTCTCTGTCTCTGTCTCTGTCTCTCTCTCTCTCCCTCCCCTCTACGATTCGTTTTACTTTTCTTTGGTGTCTTTCTTTGCCTGTGCCTTTCTCAGTTTATCTATTTTGTCTCTTGTATCTTCTGTCTCTAACTTCTTTATTCATTCACGTTTTCTCTCTCACTTTTGTCAATCTTCCTCTATTACTGGTTTTCCTTCTCTCTGTACGTTTATGCATATTTTTTTATATTTTTTTCTTGTAATTTCAATCTTCCCTCTATATATTTAAATACTCTCTCTCTCCCTCTCTCTCTCTCTCTCTCTCTCTCTCTCTCTCTCTCTTTCTGTGTGTGTGTGTGTCCCTGTGAGTGTCTGTCTGTGTGTGTGTGCCTCTCTGTCTCTTTTCGGCTCTTTTGACCACTTAGTTACTCTTGGCTCCTGTTTTTTTTTCTGTATCCGCTTTCTCTCTCTCTCTCTCTCTCTCTCTCTCTCTCTCTCTCTCTCTCTCTCTCTCTCTCTCTCTCTCTCTGTGTCTCTGTGAGTGTCTCTCTGTCTCTGTGTGTCTCTCTGTCTCTTTTCGGCTCTTTTGACCACTTAGTTACTCTTGGCTCCTGTTTTTTTCTGTATCCGCTTTCTCTCTCTCTCTCTCTCTCTCTCTCTCTCTCTCTCTCTCTCTCTCTCTCTTTCTGTATGTGTGTGTGTGTGTCCCTGTGAGTGTCTGTGTGTGTGTGTGTGTGCCTCTCTGTCTCTTTTCGGCTCTTTTGACCACTTAGTTACTCTTGGCTCCTGTTTTTTTTTTTCTGTATCCGCTTTCTCTCTCTCTCTCTCTCTCTCTCTCTCTCTCTCTCTCTCTCTCTCTCTCTCTCTCTCTCTCTCCCACTCACACACACCCCATCCCACCCCACCCAGTTATCCTCAGGTTTCTTTCCGTCCCATAGATATGGAGCATCCCATAATTTAGTGTATGATCTTTCTGAACCCAATTGCAAATGACGAGTAGAACTGGAACTCTGCCAGAGGTTTTTATATGTATGATTCAATGATTCAGACACGTACAACTCGACCTAAAAGAAGTTAACCAACGCCCCATCAGACGCCGAGAGATGGAGAGCGGGGACACCGAAGTGTTTTGAAGTTGACGATAATTGAGAGCGTCAACACAACATAGAAAGTTAAACAAAATTCGATTGAAAGCGAACATTATTATCTTTAAATCGCAGAAATTTCTATATCGACGACTATCATGCAAATAGGAAGCAAAGAATAGCATTAAAGTGGACGGTATTTGCCCGACTAGAAGTGCAAATAGTAGACAGAGACAGAGAGAGAAGAGAGGTGCTCAAACCAAATATTTCTACTGCACATATGTTCCACTTAAGGAGCTATTGCGCATTCGATCAGCGAGAAGCGCCAGGTCTATCGTTCCAGACAATGTAGTGTTTAAAATGTAAATCAGTCTCAGGCCATTGTGAGGGACTCCCCACAAACCAGTTTCCGTGTTTTAAGAATATTTGGTATTTATTGGTTCTAGATTAAACGTTATATATTATGAAACCTGGTATAAAAGCTGGCAGAACTTTTTTGTTTGTAGCGTTACTGTTTAAAGTGCAGCCTGAAAAGCTTTTGCCAAAGTCGTGTATTATCTCTCTCTCTCTCTCTCTCTCTCTCTCTCTCTCTCTCTCTCTCTCTCTCTCTCTCTCTCTCTCTCTCTCTCTCTCTCTCTCTCTCTCTCTCTCTCTCTCTCTCTCTCTCTCTCTCCCTTCCTCCCCTCCCAATTTTTCTCTTCCATCGTTTCCACCCTCCTCAATTTCACCTCATTTGTCATTCAGTAATGATTTATTGTTTCATAAGGTATTGAGTATGCTTATTATACATGGCGGATTGAGGTGGTGAAAAAAAAATTAAATAAAAAGATCAACATAAGCACATATCATACACTCACCTCGATCAAAGCTTAGAGAGTTAAACTCCATGATGGAAACTGCCGCCTCCCTCCCTATATCTCTATATCTTTCTGCGCCCTCTTTTCCCTTCCAACCCTTTGCTGTCTGAGCAAACCTTACTCCCCGTTTAATTCCCAGAAATTATTCTGTTATGACCGCCGTAATATACAACCGTCACGTTTCCCCCTTGTGACCTGAGCTCTGTGTCACGCTGCAGTTATAGGGCCAGATCTAGTATGACCTGGCTGATCACTGCCTCATCTTCCACTGATCTGGTTGACATTCTCTCTTTCTCGACCCTATCTATTTCTTCCTGTGAAAGTCATGATTCTAGTCAAGCTGCCTTCCATACTCGGTTTCTCTCTCTCCCTAATTCTCCCGACGTTCTACCCTCTCTCTTTTTCTCTTTGCCATTTCCTCTGTTTAGTTCTTCCCCTCCAGGTTTGTCTCCTACTCTTGCATTCGTCGCTTCCTCTCTGTATCTGCCTATCTGTTTGTCTCTTTATTTGTCCTTCTCTCTTTCTGTTGTCTGATTCTCACCTCATTCCTTTTCTCTCTGCCTCGACTTCTATTTTTCTTTTCATAGCTTTTTCTTTCTCATTACCTTCCTTCTTCCCTTTTCTTTCATCTCTTTCTAATCACCTCCTGTGCTTAACTCCCCTTTTCTCTTCACATCTTCGCTGGAGACCAAGTCCCTAATCTGTATGATACCAGCTAGTACTCCTGGGAACATCACAGCAACCAGACCTGGGAAATCAAATGACCCCATCAGATATGACCTTTCACCTGCTCGGGTCAGTGGTAGAGTCAGCTATCAGCAGCACCATTGAGAGAGAGAACACCGGATGTGAACCTGAGGGTGTGAAGTGTACCCTGGGAGATGGCCCAAATCGCTCCGGCTACGTAAATAAGAACTTAGTGTTCTTGGATAATAGTGTTCTCTCTCTCTCTCTCTCTCTCTCTCTCTCTCTCTCTCTCTCTCTCTCTCTCTCTCTCTCTGGTTTTTTGTCCTCCCCCATTTCTTTCTCCGTTAGTTCTCCTTCTACATGTAAGTCTTTTCCTTCTTCTGTTTCTCTCACTCGCTCTAAATTTCCCACCCCTTTCTCTCTGTCTGTCTGTCTGTCTGTCTGTCTGTCTGTCTGTCTGTCTGTCTGTCT
>JAWDGP010002624.1:762500-822500 GCA_033675545.1 Elysia crispata | reverse complement strand
AAGGTGCGTTTTTCATTAGGATTTGGTTTAAGTTTTTGTAGTTTGGCCTCAGCCTTGAACAGAAATAGTAATATCGCTCAGACTCCACACCAGTGTGGGGCCGTCTAGCCGTCTGCTTCGAAAGGGCTGGAAACAGATGCTGATATCATGGTTGGCACATGCGCAGAACAACAAAGGCTCGGTTTATTTATGAACGGTGGGATTTGTGTTAAGAGAACAACATAGGATCTTGTCTTATGATGCATACGTTCAAGGATAGATTATTTACCAGTACCACCTTCTACTTATTGATTTCTCACATTGTCTCTTTCTTTATCCCCCCCCCCCCCTCTCTCTCTCTCTCTCTCTCTCTCTCTCTCTCTCTCTCTCTCTCTCTCTCTCTCTCTCCGTCCCTCAAACCTTCATTGTTTTCTCCATACATACCTTTATTCCATGATCCAGACGTGTCTGATCTGCGTCGCGCCGCCTGCCTTTCTTCTTTCATCACCTCCACGCATGCCGATTATCTTTTTTTTTTTTTTTTTAATAATTTTTCTGTCTGGCCAAATGCTTTTCCCTGATACGAATTTTCGTGCTGTCTCGTTTTGTCGGTATTTTTTTTTTCTCTTTTAGATATGTGATGATATTGTTTCTTCGCTTGTAAATTCGCTTTCTGGAATCTGCCCCTCCTTCCCCCCACCCCCAATTTCAATCTCTCTCTCTCTCTCTCTCTCTCTCTCTCTCTCTCTCTCTCTCTCTCTCTCTCTCTCTCTCTCTCTCTCTCTCTCCCCGTCTGGTCTAAATTATTTGGCCTTTTCTACCCGTACCAGACGTATTGCTTCCATGTAATAATATAAACAGTCTTCAAGTCTGTTGCGACTCGTCATAGTTCAAGTTGTATTAAAAATATCTGTGGTACGCTCCATTCTTCACTCCAACAAAGTGCATGTTTCTATCTTTTAAACTGATTTGTCCCCAGATCCAAATATGTCTTTGAAATATTTTTCACTCTTTCCAATCGATTTGTACTGGAAACTTTACTAATGAGCGTAACATATGTCAAAAACCACATTAGAAACACATTCAAGCTAAGTAAGTTTTAACATCTCTACTGCAATTTGTTGCGTAGACTGCCAACATAATTATATGAGCAACAGCTCCAAAAAATGGTCTGGTGATGAATCGGTACACATTTTCTTGATAACTGTAAGTTTCTACTTGTGAGGCGCCAAATACCGTGTAAAATGCAGCCAGAGGCCAAAATATCCAGTCTCTGAATAATGAAAATCAGACTCGTAGGTTGGCCGCCATATTGCCGCAGCCTGTAAGATTGCGTCTCAACGTTATATAATAAAATATTAGAGAGAATTGGCACCATAGCAATTCTATCGTTTTCTCGAACTTTGTTGAAATGTTCGGAAAAGACAAGTTTTTGGCTGTGCATAATGATACAAATGAAATAATTATAAGTGCGAAAAGCTTGAGGTAATGTCCAAAACCTCAAAGTTCGAACTTCACTGCTCGTGACCCTAGAAGCCTTGAAGGATCTGGGTTTGACTGTAAAACGCCCTTTGAATACACCAAAGTAGACTCTATAGAATAAATTCTAACATATTGCAATGTCAACGTCTTAGGATATTCTGAAAATGGAAATTCACCCCCTTAAATAAAAATAGTAATGAAAAAAAAAAAACAGAACCGGAAGTAGTCTTGTCACGTTCTTGTGCCATCCTATCTTGGTGGTTTACTCTGTGTTCGCCCCCGGAAAGAAACAGCAACTTGATACAGAGTTTCCTGGGATACAGTTGTGTGTGTCATACCCAGAACTTTTCATGGGATCTTTCATTTTTTTGGTTTCATATTCCTGTAATGTCCGTCACGACTAAGATAGTTTATTTTACACCTCGCCAGATACCATAGATAGAGCGGGACTCTGATATTGACGGGCTTTGTGGTCTTCGCCGAAGATAGGTTTGACCTCATTACAAGATATTCTACCTCGACACGAAAATAAAATGATAAAAACAACAACAACAACAACAACAACAACAACAACAACAACAATAATAATAATAATAATAATAATAATAATAATAATAATAATAATAATAATAATAATAATAATAATAATAATAATAATAATAATAATAATAATAATAATAATAATAATATGAGAATGATGATGATCATGAATTGATGAGAAAAAAATTAAAGTAAATCAAGTTGCTTACGTAAGGGCGTGTTTGTATAAATTGTGGTTTTCTTGATTCCCACCGTACCGACACCCAAGAACGCACTGATTTAGCAGTTCAGGTTAGATCCTCTTTTTACGACCCAAGAGACTCGCGACTCTATTCCTTATAATAGCACCGTACCAGGTGACCCAGACCTCGGAGATTCCAGGTCTCCATCTCACATCCCGTCGCTGATGTGATTAAACCCAAGTTCCCGCCAGTGGGTTTGTACACTTGGTTGCTATCAAGAGTTACGCCCCCTCAAAACTGTTACCGATCTCAGAGAGGAGCGGAAAATGTTCGTTCCTGAAAGTGAATCCGTCCTTAGCAATTTAGTTAATAGGTTAGTTAAAGCACAGTGCGCTTGTAAAGGGGTGTATATCTATTTTTAGAAACAGTGGAAAAAACTGTCTGCAAGCTTAAATATAGCCATAGACCTTTCTTCCCCCCTCTCGAAACGGATGTCATTGTGTTGTCTCTATCAAATCAGTTCGACTTAAGCGGGGTATACACTATAAATAACGGAAGTTCACAGAGTGAAGAGATCAGATATAATGACCGCAGCGTTGCACCGGAGGTGAGAGAGAGAGAGAGAGAGAGAGAGAGAGAGAGAGAGAGAGAGAGAGAGAGAGAGAGAGAGAGAGAGAGAGAGACACACACACACACTCACACACACGAACGGTTTTCACAGTTTTCGAACATTTGGCGAGCGAGAAACGGGGAGTTCATCTTCGCCCAATCAAAGTTTACATAACCCCGGCCAGTATCGGACACTGAGAGGAGGAGAGGTTGGTTAACCTACACAAAACCTGGCGGTTAAACCAACTTCTTCATCCCTGATTCACCAAGTTTCTCGGGTTTATCCAGATGGGCTTTGATCTCGCTTCGCCTAAACTCTGCTGGGAAGGGGTTAAGACTTTATTTTCATAACGGATTAAAGCATCTGGTAGATGTTTTACCACACCGGTTTATTCTCCTCTCGTTAAGACAAACTGCGAACAATCCACATAACCAGAGAGGACAATCCCCAACCAAAAGGTGGTTGTTTTAATGGGCTTCATTCTCTGTCTTTGAAAAATAAAACCATCTGATAGTGGCAAGACGTATGGTATTTTCTGAGCATCGGGAGACGCTCTGACTACATTGTGTTCTATAGTTTTACATTATTAATGGAGAAGAAGGAGGAGGAGGACAAGAAGAAGAAGAAGAAGAAGAAGAAGAAGAAGAAGAAGAAGAAGAAGAAGAAGAAGAAGAAGAAGAAGAAGAAGAAGAAGAAGAAGAAGAAGAAGAAGTAACTGAGTTCAATGCGGACAGAAAGCTCGTGAGAGAAAATTAAGTAAAAACGTGCAAAGAACAAATGCCAGGAAAGTGATAATTTATAGTCTAAAAATCATGTCTCGAAACGTTGAAGAAGGTCATGATGGATTCACTTGCTGAGGGAAACAGAAAGACACCAACTACTTAAACGGCAGTAAAATCTAAAAAACGGGACTGGAGATGGATCAGTTCCGAAACGAAAGATGGTGGTTTGAGGGTTGAAGGTATAACAATAGTTGACTTTTAAAAGATTCTTATCGCGGCTGCAGGAAGATGGTTCAGATGAGGAGGATTTCAGGGAGAGATTTCGTGGACAGGCGATTCATCAGTGTGCACTTCTCTGGGTGTTTGTTTTTATCTGTGTTTATGAGCGATAAACTCCAGGGATTGTCTTATAGTAGCTGGCGGAGCGGTGCATATTTTTCTTCTTCTTCCCGCTATCAGTTTTGGGTGGGGTAGAAAGCTCTCGGCTATCTCTGAAGTTCTCCATCGTCCGGTGGGTCAGTCCTCCTGGCGATGATCGCTCAAATGTGGTCACGTGATGTCGTGCAGAGTTTGAGCTTTGCATGTTTTATATAAACATAAAAGGGGGAAAGAATTGTCGGAGGGAGGGAGAAAGACACGGAGAGGAAACAAAGCAGTTTGAAAGAATGATGCTCAGAGAATAACGGCCAAAGAGAGAAACTGATAGCAGATGTTAATCTTGATAAGATAAAAGGGCTTCAAGCCCCCCCCCCCCCCCCGAAAAAAAAACCCATTGGTACAATCTTTCCAGTAGATAAACAAAATCCTCTGTAAATAAAGGTTTTTTTAAACAGAAAAGATCGAAAAGTACCGAAAGATCCAGATATAAAAATGGTGAAGTAGCAACTGAAGACCATAAAAACGACATACATGACCCCAATCTCCTCATTTGATCCACCCGGACGGCAGGAAAAAAGAAATATAAAAAATCCACAAAACCGTTAGAAGGCGTCCAGCTCTTGTGTTAAATCATTATGAACTCACCCCTGTGCCCTGCGGGCTATTTGCCATCAGGATCTACATCAATAGGCCATGATGCCGGGGTTTTTACCCAACCCTTCCGCCGTAATAACGGGTCTTTGTATTTGTGAACAAATATGAACTCGTCATGCAACCGTTTGAAAGGGGAAGAAAACTCTTCCCTAACAACAATGATTAATTTTGCTTGTGACCCCCACATCCGGGAACTGGGTTGAGCTTTTGCTCTGTGTCTGCCCGGCACACTGAATACAACAGCGCCGCACTAAATTGGGGAAAAAAATCGCTTAATCCTCTTGGTCAAACTTAATGTACACCGTTCGGATAGGCGCGTGATAGTGCATAATGACTCGCACTTTTGTATGAACACAGGGGTCCGAATTCCCCCTATTTTATCAATTACAAATCAATGCGGTTTTTCCTCTCCCCCACCATGCCATAGTTCCCATACTTAAAAACGGGTTTTATTGTTGCATGATGTTCTTCCCCCGTGACAACTACCATAGTTATAGCGATATGACGAGAAGTTTAAACTTTTATTTTGCTTTAATTATATTCATTCTTTACTTTAATACAATCACGGACTACCAGTATTTTTAGTCTGTGTAAGAAGGTTTTGTCGAAAAATCGCAGAACAGGCATGGCATAGATGAAAAATCACCATATGCCGTTTATCTTTTTTTATTGTATTTTTTTTTCTTCTCGGTGTGTTTGTTTTATTTTCAGTAGTTATTCATGGCACTTTGGTCTTGTGTTTCCAAAAAAAACAAGTACAATTTCTCTTACTTGGCCAAGTCTTTCTCTCACTCTCTCTCTCTCTCTCTCTCTCTCTCTCTCTCTCTCTCTCTCTCTCTCTCTCTCTCTCTTCGTATGACGAACTCATTTTTTCGAGAAAGACCTAATTTTCATCCATTCTATCACTCACAGAAAAAACCGTCGTGTCATGCGAAATGAATGCGTAATTGCACATTGCAACTGTTTCATAGTAAGTTTAAAAAAAAAACAATAAAAACTATAATGACCGAGTTTTGTGAATCATGAACAAATAAGTGTTGAACCTTAATTTAGCCTGTCACTACATAAAAAAGCCCAGCAAACAAACTTCTTTGCTACATCAAAAACACAGGATCTGAATTCACTCGGCCCCAAGCTCTTTTTCTTTCAACGAAGTCAGCTAACACACACACACACACATGTATCGACCTATCTTCTGTTATTGAGTCTACAAACAGACCCAGCTGGCGGTGAAATTAAAACAATCCTCACACTTTCATTGCCCCCCAAAACTTGTCACAACTGAATCAACATAACAGATAAACAGCCGGGAGCGTCAGTAAACAGACTGGAGGAGAAACAGTGAAAAAAATCTCTAGGAAATCGGTCAGGCTATTTATGCTGCACTATTATAAATACGCAAATTCTATAGCCAGAGTCTATTTGCTAGAGAGAGAGAGAGGGAGAGAGATAGAGAGACACACAGACAGACAGAGATAGAAAGAGGGAGAGAGAGAGAGACAGAGAGAGAGAAAAGGGGGGGGGGGAGATGAAGTTAAGAGTCAGAGATACTTCCTCCTCCCCCCAAAACAAAACAAACAAACCAAAGTTTTGTTTCTAGTTGTGAAGCATTATGATGAATGTTATATGGGCACATCAATTACTTAGTGACTACTCGAGTGAAACATTAATAAATTTATAAGAACGGCAGGACATAAGCCCTTCACCCAATCAGAGGCATGAGATCCAGTTTTTACAGGACTGCTATGCTGGCTCCTGCAGCTAGGGGTGAGCACCAGTCGTTTGCCAGAGTACTCACTCCGAATTACTGTAGGCAGTGAGTCACTTTTAGCCTAGGGGCTTCAGGGCTTGGGTCCTTTCCGCTCCATTGACGCCTCAATTGATCCCTTGTTTGTAAAAACTGAAGCCAGAACGGACGCTTCTGGGACAAAAGATCGCTGCCATCAGACCCAGGGTGATATAGAGGGGGCACCAAGGGCGTTCGGTAGGGGAATTCTAGCCTGAGAGAGGGATATCTTGGTGGATGCGACATCGGAAATTAGAGATTATTGGTGCCTGGTAGGGGGATTTACTCAATGTAGGGGAGAACCCGAAGGTTTTTGTGTTGATAATGGGGACCAGAGGAGGCCCCAGTGGAAATAATGGTTATTGGTTTGTCACAGCGGGAGATGCGAGACCTTGTATGAGACTTAGGAGACGTTAAAATGACATACAGTAATGCTGCAGTTATTGTAATTGACTGAATAGAAATAAAGTGTAACTCAAACATAGTGCTAGAAAACTAGTGACCTAATGTCGCAAGAGGTTCAAGAATGAGGTAGTTCCTTGTTTCCCTTCAAAGTTACCAATATCTTTCAATCTGTCCTTCTGTCTCTTCTTGTGTCTATGTGCCTCTCTGTCGCTTTGTCATTGTGACTGTCTCTCTCTCTCTCCTCTGTCTCTCTCTCTGTCTCTCTCCATCTGAATCCTCTTCTTTTCTCTCCCTAAATTTTTCACTGCATCCAATCCCCTCCCCTCTCCATTCTCTCTCTCTCTCTCTCTCTCTCTCTCTCTCTCTCTCTCTCTCTCTATATATATATATATATGTGTGTGTGTGTGTGTATATATATATATATCTGACCCCTCTTCTCTTCTCTCCCTAAATTTTTCACTGCATCCTCCTCTCTCCATTCTCTCTCTCTCTCTCTCTCTCTCTCTCTCTCTCTCTCTCTCTCTCTCTCTCTTTCTCTCTCTCTCCTTCCTCCATCCCCATGCTCTCAGCCAATGCTCAGCGCCCTCAAGAACCAACTACGACCAATCATGGTGGAGGTTATTGTCCTCCACTGAGAGGACGCGATGTGCCTTTGTTTACCCCCCGGAGGCCATTTTGTTCAACTTCTTTGGAATTATCAAGACTGGCAGCAGGGCCCGAATGTGTGTGACTCCAATCCTCTTCTTCACCTCTCCCCCCTCCCCCTTTCCTCTATTTCACCCATCACACGTTATTCCCTTGTATAAACCCGGGCACAACCTTCCTTGTTCCCTCCCTCTATGTTTTCCTTTGAATGATAAAAGTTCTTCGGATCACAATGATTTTCGTTAACCAAAGTCGAACAAGAAAGATTTTAAGTAATAATATACAACAATATGATCATTGATCTGATCAGCAGATAAGCTTCACGATTATAAAATCCTCACTCATCTAATCTCGTTATTTTTTTTCCAAGTTATTATTAGCAAAGTCGAATTCGTCAGGCTGCATCCACAGAAATAGCCAACCATGGAAGTCAGAGAGACGTTTTATTTATAGCTCCATCCATGAAGCTCCGTGTAAAGAAATCAGGCTGCACTTTTCCATTAAACCCCTGAGGCTCCCTATGCGCTGTATGTCCTACCATCAATAGGACCAGGTCAATAAAGCAAGAACCACTCCCAGACCCGACCCAAGCTTGCCGTCTGCGATGCTGAGTTCACGTCACACAGCTCCACTGTAATTCGCATCAATTATAAGAAACAGACGAAAATGAAATATTGATAAAGTAATGGATTCAGACGTGAACTAACCGTGATCGCTTGGCATTTCTCCCTCTAGCGTTATGTGTAATTTAACTCCTGCTACTTGGCTAGACTTCTATCAGACGCAATACTGTCCGGGTCGATAATATCACATGCATCAGTTCTGTAGGACTGGCAGGTCTTGAGAAACACAGCACACCTTGCAAGCTAAAATCAGAAATAGTAAAGATGCATTTAACTGGATCAGCGAAAAAACCTACACGTTGGAAAGTGGATTCTGAAAGAAAGTCTTTAATGCCATAGAGATGCTTTTCCTATGGCAAGGGTACATCCTCTCTTTCTCTAGACGGTTCTCCACAGCGGCGCTGGTATCTTACCCTGTGATTGCACCACTGATTAACACAAGGAGAAATACATGATAAAGAGTTGAACAATATTAACAGTTCATCAAAAAAAATTACTTTTCCAGCATCTACAACAACATAATCTATACTAGAGGCAAAAATGGAATCAGTTACAGCAACACTAAAGCCTCAACTACAAATAAAAATGTTTAGTCAGAGAAGACAGATCTATTAAACAATAGAATTATAGCGACCAAAGATTAATAAATTCTTGTTATTCCAATAACAACAACATACTGTCCGTTGCGCTACAATTTGAAGAACAAAGACGCGATACCAATTTTTTTTTTTACTACATCCCATATTTTCTGTAGATCTTCTTTGGCTATTCCGCCTGAGCAGCTCCCCATTGATCTCACTCTCATTAGTTTTATAAATGGCTGTGTTTATAGATCTGATCTCGTGTCCGCCTCACTGAAACACCCGGGATTAGCGGCCGTTATTAAATCACCATCGTCCACATGTCGCGTCATGCACGCGCCCGATGCTCGGCCGCTCCTGCTTATCTCTCTGGCTGTTGAGTCAGGTTTGTATTTCAGGAGGAAGTTGAATCTGTCTGCATGGAATAAAAACGCCTTATGAATGCCGTACTTATTAAATGATGTCCGTTAAGTGTATTTCCGACAACCATCCAATTGAAAAAATTGGCTTGGTCAGATATGATGGACGACAAACTGTGGAAGATAGATAGATAGATAGATAGAGAGAGAGAGAGAGAGAGAGAGAGAGAGAGTAAGACAGAGAGACCGAGAGAGAGAGAGAGAGATAAACAAGAAGATGAGCGTTGGCGTAAGAGAGAGAGAGAGAGAGAGTGTGTGTGTGTCTGTGAGATAGAGAGGGATAGATAGAAATAGAGAGAGAGAGAGAGAGAGAGAGAGAGAGAGAGAGAGAGAGAGAGAGAGAGAGAGAGAGAGAGAGAGAGATTATTAGCTGAGCAGTCCTGTCCAGCAAGACGCCGTCATATCTCATTTAATCGTCAGCTGCATCAGAGATGGAATTATGTGAGGTTCAGACACGGGCATTCAATATTCTCCAGGATCCTTCTCTTCTAATACTCTTCTTCCTTTCCTTCCCCACCCTCAGTCTCATTTGCCAGCTCCTCAAAGCCTTGTCTTAGTGAACTTTCCTTGGCCTCAATCTCTTCAGTTTTCTAATTATGCTTTTTTTGTTTTGTTTTTAAAGCTGGTGGCTTTCTCAGTCGCTTAAATTAGTCTGCTTCAAGCGTCATTAGCTCTTTTCTCTCTTCTCTCTCTCTCTCTCTCTCTCTCTCTCTCTCTCTCTCTCTCTCTCTCTCTCTCTCTCTCTCTCTCACTCTCTCAGCACCACGCCTCTATGCATTGCCTTTGTTCTATTAGTCCTCGACCAGTGCCATTCCTTTGTGCTGGAGCACAGCTATTGTCTGTAGTGTAACCCCAGACCAAGCCTCTGGTCGACCTTCTGTCCACTCAACCCAGTGCAAATCTGTCGTCCCTCCGAGAGCTGCTGAGATCTCCGCCCTCGATGCTTCAGATGCTCTAGCCTGGGATATTTGCACTCGAATGCAAATATCCTGCCTCTCTATTGCCTCTATAATACCTTGGATGAATTCGGAACTCGCTTCAAGATTGGATATTTACACTGGACTGCCAATATCCGGTTTCTTTTTTGCCGTTAACTCCGGGTAGATCGGTTTGATTGTAGGGCGGGAACATTGGAGTATAGGTATGTGAGGAGAGAGAGATGTTTGTTTGAACTGGATTTATTAAAGAATGTAAGAATAGCCAGGCACTCGAAAGCCATTTTCTTTCCTCTGTGGACAATCCACCCTTAGTAAAATGTAACACTCATTTTCAATCGCCTGTGGAGGTTTTGTTATTAATCAACTTCAACAGCCTCCCCAGGTTCCATTAATGAACATTATTGTTTTTTATTTCCGCTAAATGAAGATCTAGATTTAACTCGTGTTTTTATTGAGCAAGGCTTACATCCAATATCCTGGATTTCTTTTATTTTTATTGATGTTTTTTAAACGAAGGGGAGAAGCATGTTGAAAGAAATGAGATAACCGCCTGTCGAATGACTGATTATAGAAGCATCGCCTTTCATGAAACATTAAAATTTTTAACCACCACGGTTGTTTTTGTATGATGGTGCTGAAACATCAGAGCGAGCCAACTTTGTGTTGACTCACACACTCATACACGTGTGAAGCTCACGAGCACGATGCGCTAGTGGTACTGGGTACGGTACTCACTCGTGGGTCATGGTATCTTTACTTTGTTGACCTCTCGTATCCCTGCCTGGACTGAAGTGACAGGGAATTAGGACACGTGTACTAATCGCCCTCTCTATCACTACAGGTCCAAGCACTCTTGAGCTAGGCTCCTCAGGCGAGTAGTGATAAAATCTGTACTCACTGTTTCCAGCCTGTACTGTATTGCATTTTCTGCCCTGTTTGTCTATGAGGTAGCGGTGAAGAGATCACAGAAAGGTTGTGGTAGGTGTATGAATTAGAGATGTTGCGGTCTAACGGCCCAAACCACAATCTGTTTCTTCATCGTTATTTTTACAATCTTTATCGTAGGATATAACAGTGAAGTTCTAAATCATCATATACTTCCTAAATCTGTGCGTTTTTTTTTTCTGCCGACAAGTGTTCTTGGTCTCAGAACTACACGGTTCTATATCCTAAACAAGATCAACAGACTCATAGCTCTCATTCCCACCCTCACGAGATTTCCCCTTTACGTATTATTTGGAGTTATTTAATGTTTCCCGTTTCTATAGACTACACAGCTGGTAATGGTGAACTGCAAAGTGGAAGGCAGAATTTTAAGGTCGTTCCTAAGGGGCTGTAAGTGACTAATTGTTTAATGTCTCTCCAGAGTAATTCGGCGAGAAATGTTTCTTATTATTTCATGATAATAGTGCAGTAGTCTCCAAACTGTATGCTTGACCAAATTTTGCCCTAATTATCTGATAGAAAAATAAGCGTTTGTGCTAGTTTGCAGCATACGATGGCGAGTCTAAACTTATCATGAATATTACCGAGTGCTGTGTGTCGAGGGCCACCACCATTGTGCCGCCGTGACCTCTGACAATAGGTCATCCGCCAAGAAATCTCCATTGTTAGGACTCTAATCTGAGCAGGCATTGTCGGCTTCTGTCGCGGGACAGAAGAATAGGGAATCTTCCACTCTCTACGACCAGTGTTGTTGCTGCAACATTGCGATTGTCTGGGCTCAGTCTTGTCCAGACTGACTCTGTGCATGGCGGGTTTGTGTTGGCACCACGCCGGGGAGCAAAGTCTCAGGCTAGCGTGACCAGGGAGGGGAGCTTTGTTGGTTTCTAGATGCTCGGGGACAAAGGAGGGACAGAAGAAAGGATAATTTGGTCAAAAGGAAAAAAGAATCAATTCAGTCAAAGGCATGAAATTTTTCCCGAGAGAGAAAAAAAAATTCCAATGTTGAGATGAATAATATTAAAGAAGGCTTGCCACGAAGGCGCTGAGCTTTTCAGAGTGGGCAAAAAAAGATTTGCGGATGGTGCGTGAAAGATAGGGAGGGTCAAAACCAATTTTATGAGAGGGCTGTAAAAGGAAAAAAAGTAAGGGGAGTGAATGGTTTGTAAATTGGGGGGAAGAAACCGGATCGGTGGTGGTTGGGGGGATGGGGGGGGGGAGAGTGGTTATGGAGAAACATAGAGAGCTGAATGCACAATTTGAAGTTTATTTCTCTAGGGGAGGCGAGGTTGGGAGGGGTTACGGTTAACTATTGAGAATGCAAATGACAGGGCAGGTCAACAACTTCAGAGGGTCACACACACACACACACACACACACACACGCACAGACTCCGCCGGCGTCCATTCTGCAAGACGTTAATTGGACGCCTTAGCCGCGGGCACCCCCTGGGGTTGACGTGTGTCTACAGGGAGCTCGCGGCCACACGCGCCACGGACTGCTGAAACTAGAGTTAGAGGGACCGAGAGAGAGAGAGAGAGAGATAGACAGGGAGAGAGAGAAAGAGAGAGAGAGAGAGACAGGGAGAGAGAGAAAGAGAGAGAGGGAGAGAGAGACAGAAAAAGGGAGAGAGAGAGACAGAGAGAGAGAGACAGAGAGACAGAGAGAGAGAGAGAGAGAAAGTGAGAGAAAGAGAACGCCAGAGAGAGAGAGAGAGAGACAGAGACAGGGACAGAGAGCAGATGGAAAGATGATGTTGAAGAGGCTCTTATCTTACTTCAGAAAGTCGTTAATCCTGTTATTTATACTCTTTACGGGTTTTTTAAGCAGGCCGATTTCCATTTACAAAGACAAAGACAAAAAACAAAACGAAAAAAAAAATGTTTTGTGCAGACATCGCTTTTACTGCCGTGAATTGCGTATCTTACTTTAGAAACCTCTTCGCACGGTTTAATGCAAAAATGAATTAAAATTCTAAAAAAAAATTTAAAGATATTAAAAGAAATAATGGTAAGTTAAACTGCCCAACATATTATATACACTGTGCGAACAGTCCAAAAATATGGGCACATTGTTTCAAACTTACACCAATAAAGGCTTATCTATAGTGAAATTAATTTTTTAGAGTAGTCTAATTATGTTTTGCATCAAGTCAAGGAGCCAAGCAAAACGATTTTTTGATAAGCTGGAAATATAACTAAAGCTTTGAATAGGAGATGAACGAACACTTGGTTCTGCTGTATACCACCAACCTTGATTTTATGCCACGTTGAGGAATCAGTAGCCTGTAATAAATGAAGAACGTCCTCGATACATACCTTGATAAGGGAGTCGAGTGGGCATGAAATAGTTATAGACGTAGATAGAGAAGGAGGGGGGGGGGGAGAAAGAGAGAGAGAGATAATGAATGAATGAATGAATAAATGAACGAACGAACGAACGAATGAATGAATGAATGAATGAATGAATGAAAACCAGAACGAATGGACGAGCAGGAGATACGAAGAGGACATAGAAGATAATTACGCGTTGTTGGTCGTGGAAAATGTTGCAGATGCCGGGGGCGGGGTTAAATGTCTCTGGCTCTACCTCTTGTCCAACCAACCAGCAACGGTCGCCATCGCAAGCCATCATGGTGTGAGATTCTCCACAATAGAATCTGTCATCTCAGGAACAACATGAGAGAAAGAGGCGCGTGGTGTGGAGTATGTGGACAGGACAGACCTCTGTAAATAGCACAGGGTGTCAGCCTCAGTGACAAGAAGTGCGGAGACGTTGGGCGCACAAAATTCAAGGAGATTTTATAGTATGGATGAGGGCCGAGTGCTTTGTTTGCACACTTTTAGCCTAACTCAAAAGGTTTTTTTTCTCCTTTTTTTATTTTTTTTTTTCTTGTTTTGTTAGACATTTTATGCCCAAAAATTGATCTCTAACGTGATGCGTCTGCCCTCAGCCTCTCGAGAAAGATGGCCCGAGGCTTCGATAAAAGTCAAATTATGAGGGCATTGTGTGCCAAAAAGTACAAAAATATATAAATAAAATCCTATCATAAAAGTAAATTTATTAATACAATATAGTCGAAAACAAAGAGGAAAGAAACAAAGTAAGATCTAAAGTTTAAATTGAACATGCGATTCCCAAAAGTACTAGCAAATATTGTTTTGAAAATAAAAATCAGTTAATAAACCCTACTAAAGAAACAGAATGAAAAAAACAAAAAAACAACGACAAACAGAAAATTAATAAACAAAGCAAAAGCAAAAAATAAATAACAGCGACAAACATTAATTAAACTTCGAATAATAAACAAAGCCCGCCTCTACAGCTGCTGCTGCTGCTGTTGTTTTGTTTGTTTTGCACTGCAGGACACCATCTACCTTATTGTTAATTGATGATGTGTTTTAATTATTGCTGTTGTTGTCAAGAGGGCATTACGTATCAGAGTGTGTGGCAGCAGCATGTCGATCTGTCAGTGAGCTGCTGAAGTTTAGGTTTTTGTTGAAAGCTTGATCTTGACCTTGAGGCATTGTGGTGTGGGGTCGCTGACGTAGGCAATGCGGATTTGTGTATAATTATTGTAGCATTAGGGGCGTCTAGTAAACAGCGCCCTTGTCTTCTAGTCTCAGCAAATGCGAGAATTAAATACCTCCTAAAATGTTTAAAAATTAAAAGAAAAAAGGAGTGGTTAAAGCAAATGAAACTGTCATGAATGGTCCAAAAGGAAGACAGAAAACATAGTTAAAAATGTTTAGTGGTTTGACAAGAAAAAAGAAAGAAAAAAGCATTGTATCGGAAAATAAAATCAGAACGTTGGCCCAGTTGGCTCACTGCTAGAACTGTAATATTATTTTGAGTTCTTAAGGTCTGGGGCAGCAGGCCGAGCCCCTCTGCTTTATAGCAGTGCCTCTCCGAACAGGACGTTAGTAATGGCAGAGGACAAGGACTACCTCATGATGGGAGGAGAGCGGAATTCAGGCAAAGAATGAGTCTAGGAAGATAATCATGGAAGCTAGATGAAAAAATGGAAGAGTGAAGGAGTATAATTTTGTGATTATTTTTATGTTTTGGGGGGTGAGAGAAGGGTAGGGGAGATATATATATATATATATATATATATATATATATATATATATATATATATATATATATATATATATATATATATATATATATATAGAGAGAGAGAGAGAGAGAGAGAGAGAGAGAGAGAGAGAGAGGAGGGGTCATGGCACAATCCAAAGTCAACTGCCAACAACAGTTACTCTCTGATGGTTTCCCCATCAAAGCTGTGCGCCCTCTGGAAGAGCTGCTGTCATGATGTCCAGTTGATTGTGATGGGCAGCGATTATCAGTAGATTATTACTGTGATATCCAGACTGACTCACCATGACTGTAGTTCCCTGACTACCATGCGGGCTCGCACTATTAAAGTTGTCCCCATCGTTATTATCTCAGTCCTTTCATAGGACTGGGCTACTAAAACTACAAAACCTCATTATGTTGTGGTTCAGAATTCCATAATGCTCAGCTTTATATCTCCAGCTCGTGGTGGTAGGGAGTACAATCATGATATGTTAAAGCAGTCGCTAGTGATTGCAGGTTATAACCTCCACCTTTGTGAGGGGCTTTCCAACGAGATAAAACCATATTATCTCAATAAAACAACTATTATGATATCCAGCCTGTTACAGAAAACAGTTTTAAAGGCATTTTATGTATCACACAGAGTTGCAGGGAAATTGGGAAGTTTTCTCTTTAAATAAATTTGTGACGAGAATAATTATAGTGGTAATAAGATGAAACGTTGAAAAAAATATCTGGCTTTCAGACATTGCGTCTACCTTGCAAGAAAATTGTTAGGCGTCAAAAAATTGTTATTTTTAGATAACATAATACCATTGCACTACAACGGCTGATAATTTTGTTCAGATAGCAAAATTCCAAGTCAATTTCTATCCTTTTCTTTGCCAATCGGTTCACATCAAATTTTACGTAAGAGAAATTTTACTCCCTTCTATTTCCCCATCTGTGCTGAACTGTTTCTCACGCTCAGTATATGCCTGGTGTATGCCTGTCACTGTATTTATTTAACCAGCCAGGGACACTGTAGAAGGTGCATACTAGTGCTGATTCGCCCCAGGTTAGATCAGAAATGTTTTTATGTCATCTTTTCTCTTACTTGCAATCTTACCGGATAACACCCGAGATTTCTCTCTCTCTCTCTCTCTCTCTCTCTCTCTCTCTCTCTCTCTCTCTCTGTCTCTCTCTGTCTCTCTCTGTCTCTGTCTGTCTCTGTCTCTCTCTGTCTGTCTGTCTGTCTCTCTCTCTCTCTCTCTCTCTCTCTCTCTCTCTCCTCTTCTCTTCTCTGTCTCTCTCTTTGCTCTTCCTCTCTGCCTCTCTCACACATATGCACACACTCTCCCTTTTTTCACTGTATCTCCTCGCACGGACAGCCTTTTTTTCCCTCTAGACTTACATTGTCTTTCACATTGACATTCTCCCAACTTGGCACCTTTCTTTATCACTCACTCTTTTTCTTTCTTTCTATTTTTTACTTTTAGACAAGTCCTTTACTTACCTCTCTGTTTCTTTCTACATCTCATCCTCAACATTATCCAACTGTCTGTCTCCTTCTTTTTCTTTTCTGTTTTTTTCTAGAGAAAAAAATCCTCAAATTGTTAGATCGAGCCTGGCTCCAGACTTTTCAGCTGAGCTGCCCATAGTCTCTGGCGTGGTTAACCCTCACAGGGTGAGAACTCCATGTGTTGAGCAGACGTTAATCCTCTCCCTCCTGTCTTACATCTCAACACCCCCCCCCCCCCACACACACACTTCTTGGCGATAGACTGGTCAGATCTCATCAGCGAAATGTTCCGAGTCGATCTCTTCATCAACCCGGATTACTTTTCCTTCATACCCCCACCCTCTCTCTCTCTCTCTCTCTCTCTCTCTCTCTCTCTCTCTCTCTCTCTCTCTCTCTCTCTCTCTCTCTCTCCCCCATCCACCCTCTCCTCTCTCCCCTCTATATTCCTCCTCCCATCATTTCTCGATTTTTTGTTTTCGCTTCTCCAATCTTTCTATCATCTTATTTGTCTTCACGAGTTTTTCAGTCTCACGCTCTCTGTGCCTCTCTCCGTCTCATCCTGCCTCTTTCCGCTCTTCGCTGCCTCATAGTTATTCCTTTCTTTTCCCTCAAAATTAATAACCACCCATCTCACCATGTCTTTACCACCTCACTTATTCTAGCCATCTCGCTATCTCCAATTCCTCTTCTCATCAATTTTTTTTCCTCTCTACACTAACTTACAATTCTAGTTTCTTCTCCTCTCCTCATCTTTCAGCCATTTAGTACTAAAAACTGTGCCGTGTGAGAGGCGAGTAAGGTAGAAGTTGCTCACCCCTGGAGTAAAGGCTACCACACACAGTGTCTGTCTCTTCAGTTAGACCGCGTCAAGAACAGAAACGTTTCGCCTACAGCGCCTCATAGATTTCAACCGAGACCAAACACCATAACACTTTCTAGAGACCTAGAACCGCTCGGGGTTCACAATACCGTGGAGAACAATGAATCTTTTTATATTTTTTTTTTAATCTTTTTTCTTTTAGAGAGCACCAAAGTCCAAAGAAACCGAACACCCCATCAGCTGCAATACAGAATGATAATACATCGAAATGAATATGAAAGTCTTTCTCTATATAGTTGCTCTCATACCTTTTTTCTCTTTATGGCAGTCTGTTTATCCATGTCTCTGTATACCGAATAGTGAATTTAGTGAAAATAAGATATGTCTCCCTACACTTAGCCAAACCCATATCGCATGGTGTCCACTTCTGATTTATTGTCATCATCAGTCAAATTCAGTCCAGTCAACATTCACCCTTCAGCGCAGATAAATTTTCGATTATTGTCCACAGTGCACTTCTGGGCTGAGATTTTAATAATGGCCAGCGAAGCTACTCACCAAGGCCGAAGTATGTTGACACTATAATTTTAACTGAAGACAAATTCTACTGCTCATCTATAAATAGACATTCCGTAGGCTTCAAACCTGGTGAAGTCAAAGAAACACGGCTATCTATCGCTTGCTTCAAGGTTTCGGCACTTTTTAAATCTTATTTTCCGTCTCCTAAGTCCCTACCTCCCCACCGCCTTATTCTCTTCAGGGATTTTGTGAAGTTCTTGACAAGCACACACTTTGAGTATTCTCTCATTACTTCATACAAAGTATGAGTTATCGGACTTGGAGAACAAATCCCTGGCCACTTGTCTGACTCTGAGCCGCCTCTGGTCTTGTATGTTACCCGACCCTGGTCGCAAGCCGCGCTCTTTTATTTGCATTGCAATTCAGGAATTTCAAGGGCTTTTCCTCCTTCAATCATTTTTTCTTTCCTTGTTTTATCTCGATTTTTTCTTTTTTGTTCCAAAGAAAGATAGAGCCTGTCGTCCCACCCCATCGGATTGAGATTCTCGATCTATGTCGACGAAATCTCAGTAAGACTATCGTTACCCCGTTCTTGTTTTTTAGTCCAGCTCAAATGGTTTAGAAGAGTACCATTGTGGAAACAGAACTTGAGATCTCGTCTACAGTAGAATAGTCTTTGTCGCGTCTCTTACTCTCCACTCAAGTCAGGACATTCAGGCTTTCAAGTAAAATCAGAGCAAATGGATCAGTTTGCTCTTAAACTTTGGTTGTGGGTTAGTTTTTTTCTTCTATTTCTCTATGTTTTTTCCTACTTTTTTGCTTCTCCGCCTCTGTAACTCTCTGACTTCGACTCTGTCTGTTGTTCGGTCTGACTGTGTATCTCTCTCTCTCTCTCTCTCTCTCTCTCTCTCTCTCTCTCTCTCTCTCTCTCTCTCTCTCTCTCTCTCTCTCTCTCTCTCTCTCTCTCTCTCTCTCTCTCTCTCTCTCTCTCTCTCTCTCTCTCTCTCTCTCCCCTCCATTTTGCTTCCATGATAAGATTAACTCCCTCTAAGCCATGGAAACTATGCAAGCCCCACATCTCCCTAGATAAGTGCAGCCTTAATGATGCAGGAAACTCTCAGTCCCCCAGATCAAAAAGTTTAAGCCTATTGTGTAAAACATGGCTTATGTATGCATTCTATTGGAGTACAGCAGTTAACCCTGGTCCCCCCAGAACCTCCTAATTTGTCTGCTGTTGGCATTTCCCTGGCGCGGTTTTACCCCGCCGTCTAGACATAATTTAGCGGCTCGCCCTATACCAGCGCAGTACCAGCCCTTTTCAAAAGAATATAACTCGGGGCTGACACGCGCGCTTTGTTAAAGATCATCGTCATTACATCCAGGTTTTTACAGCAGGGCGAGGCTCGTTTCATGACATTACAGACCACAGTCGGAAATGGTGCATTTTACTTTCCTACGATTTTTTTTTTTATTTTATATAATAATAGACTGAAGCTATGGAAGAGTGGAGAGTATCACTTGCACTTATAGAAGAAAAAGGAGAAGAAGAAGAAGAAGAAGAAGAAGAAGAAGAAGAAGAAGAAGAAGAAGAAGAAGAAGAAGAAGAAGGAGGAGGAGGAGGAGGAGGAGGAGGAGGAGAAGGAAGAGGAGGAGGATGAGGAGGAGAGAGAGACAGAGACAGAGAGAGAGAGAGAGACAGAGACAGAGAGAGTCGAAGAGCAGGTTTACCATTTAATTATTTTCATATCTCAGTCAGATTAAAAAAAATAATCATCCTTTGAATTACCTGGGAATACCATAGCCCTCTTTTTCTCCTGCACCAAGCAAACAAGACAATAGTGTCGTACATGTTTGATAGCAGTTCGATGCCGCAGCACAATGTACCCGGCAGGTCGAGATGTGGTAGGTTCTGGCTGAACTTGGCGCTAGGACGACCACATACTGCATCATCTCTGGGGAGAACATCGATCTCATCCTTCCTGGTTTTCTTCTTGCGTCGACAAGGAGCAAAACTGGGCAGACTTTTTACCAATTATTTATTCAGCTGTCACAATTAAACACACACAAAAATACACGCAGATAATTGGCTCTTTCTTTTTATATCCAGTCGTTTTTTTTTTTCTTCGATCATTTGGTATCGCTTGCATGCAGCAATTTCTTAGATTTAACAGATTTTTTATTTCGTAAATAAGATATTCTAGATGTTTCAAGGATATTGATACATTATATCGAAAACGCGGAGGTATGATTTTGGTAATTTCTTCACCGAAAGTATTCTCGTAAACGGCTTGCGATTTTTTTCATGATTGTAGTTACACAGATGAGATCAGAGTTTCGGAAGATTAATTTTTTTTTCGTCGAATTGTTCAGACAAGGCCCTGTCTATATTACCAATAATGTTCGTAGAGCCGTCTTGGTTAATTTTCTAGTTGTGTTTCATGTGAAAGATTTACGGAAGAGCATGTCATAAAATCCAAGCTTCTCTGTGAGGCCACAGATAGGGGCCCTCTTTCTGCAGGACTGGAGGCCTGGACTTAAGTAGCTATATCAGACCTTGTGTTCAAAGCTGTTTCTTTAGATCGAGTGAAGTCAAATCAAGAAAGTTAATGTCTCTCCCTCTCTCTCTCTCTCTCTCTCTCTCTCTCTCTCTCTCTCTCTCTCTCTCTCTCTCTCTATCCCTCTCCCTCCCTCCTTTTCCATTCTCTTATTGAATCTATGTTGATGGCAGATTAATGTCCCAGAGCGCTCGTGAATGTCCACGTCAAGGTCCACCATCAACTCGTGTGACAGGCCAACTGCTCTGATCTCCCTCTCTAACATCGGGTTGCGGACGACATAAAGATTTGCCCTATAAACCACATCAACTGCTATTAGTTAGACAAAAATCAAAGTCACAGGGAGACAGGCGCACTATTTCACATCACGTTTACGATAACAGTGCCCTCGTTGTTGGAAACTCCAGCAATTCGACAACTGAACGATTCTCATTTATGCGAGCATTCATTGGAAGCCTGGGTTTCATCCGCTTTTAGAAGACTCCTGATTTTAAAGGATAAAATACTGATTGTATTTAGACATTGTTTACTAGTTTTTTCATATAGGCTGTTTCGTGTAAAATGTCCCGGATAAAAGGTCTTTGTCGCACCCATTCTGTTGTAACATTAAACGTAGCCTGAACACACAGCAAAGCCAATCAAAGTATCTACTTCTGTTCTGAAACAAAAAACAAAGAACAAATCCTTGACATTGGCTGCTTAATGATCGGCTTTACTGCTTTTTTCGGATAAAAGAAAAATAAAATCCCTTTTAAGCGAATATCGTATTATTTGGCTTGTGTGGCAATTACCATACTGTTGCCATAAAGAGCGGACGAGGAAATGCAGTAAAAGGAGTCATAGTAGCGAGCAGGACCCCGCCTTGTAGCAAACATTTCAATAAAACCAAACCAGAAAAACACCAACCCCTAAAAATGGCCGCCTAGTACCCACAGCCATCAAAATTGTCCGCCTTCATGCCCCCCCGTGGGCTATGGACAAACTCATGGCAACTGAACGAATTTTATGTCCGGTTTTTATTCGGCAATGAGACCCCGGTCCAGGCCCGTCGTCGACAGTCCACGGCAGACGACATGACAATGTACAACAAGAGTGCAGTCCTTTTTATCTTGTCCCTCCCATGTTCTGTCAATCTGGCTTCCTCATCGCCTCTGAAAGTATCTTTACGAGTCGTGATAAAGATATTTGTCTTTACTGCGCACATAAATGCCTGAAGAGACTCTAATTCATACAAAATGCAAAATGGTAACTGTACAGGGAAGTGATAAAGCTTCCTGATTTGAACTGAGTGACACAGTGACGATTTTGGCACCTGTAAATATATCGGTTAGCAAACTGTCCTTGTATATACTAAAGACATCAATTTTTAGATATTAAATGTCCACGATTACGTTTTGCTGAACAATAAACTGCCTAAAAAAGATATTGTCCTTTAATGGAAAAACCTCCTATGTGGTTATTATATACCTCTAAATTCTCACCATCACTACTTTTGTGTTAAGATAAATAAGAAAGATAAATCTTTATTGTCCCTTTCGCGGGCCTATAGCATGCAAAACAATCAACAGATAGTAAGAGAAATGTTTTTGATTTCGCCGTAGTCGACTGTGGGAAAAATTTCAAGAACGCTGAACAAATTAGAGTTTGGGATATTTAAGCAGCAGCAGCAGTACTGAAACACATTGTTATCTTGACTTTTAACATTAGTCATAATCAAATTACGGTAGGTTTTTAACTCTGCTATATTTAATATTTTTCACTGCGTGTTTTTTAACTTTTGTGAAAGTATTACACACTTCATTATGATGGGAACGTATGGGGTAGGGATGGGGATTAGAAATATGTAGGTTAAAGGATTAAAGTGGATGTGATGTTGTTTAGTTGGAAAAAAAAAAGTAAGTGGCATGGCAAAATGATAAGACTTGACTTTTATGGTCGACGATTGTCTTGCTTTTCGGCTGTTTTTTTTTTTTTTTTTTTTTTTTTTTTTTTTAATCTGCTCTCCCCAGCGTGTTGTGTAGTCAGGGTGTATAAAGTCTTGAACCAGAGAGCTCCCAGGGAATGGACGCCACCCGTGAAGCGGATAGGGCGATCTGTCAACACAGAAATTTCTCAGACCACCAGGACTGTCAAGATAATGTAACTGAGGATAGAGCCCGCCACAACTACCGCCGATAGTGTTAGTGGGACGACGTGGTCTGAACGGGATTATCTTGGGATAGACTTTTGTCTCAATGAGAAAACTTCAGGATGCTAGTTTGATTTATTAGTGAAGGACCGTAGAAGCTAATACTATAGCAAGAAGAATATTATGTTTTGTTGGCAATGATCGGCACAGTAAAAAAAAAATAGGAGATGGCAATTTCATGCGTAGAGCACATCTATTTCTAGTGAAACAAGCGGCGATCCAATGAGCAGACTGTGAAGAATTGTCTGCACATAAAACTTTTCGGAACCTTTAGGCGACGCGAAAGTTATTAAGATGAAATTGCTTATTTTGTAAGGGGAAAAAAACAGAGAGAGAGAGAGAGAGAGAGAGAGAGAGAGAGAGAGAGAGAGAGAGGGAGAGAGGGAGAGAGGGGGGGGGGGGGAGAAGCTGACAGGAAGACAATTGAAATGGATGTAAACTGAATTTTTAAAATTAATCACGCAGACAGCCTTCTGCCATAAACCGCGTCAGGTGAAGAGTGACTGCGGAAAGCGCCTTGCCAGCTCATCCAAGCTCAGAAACCGCTATGACCATTATAGTATAAACACTGGCTTTATAACAGTACTGTTTAGCGGGCCTGGCCTCGCCTCGCCGGAAATTGGTACTTGGAGAATTCAGACCACCGGCAAAGTCATGAGAAGAAAAGAGAAAGATAGTGAGAGAGATAGACTGAGAGACGTAAGGAAAAAGACAGATTTATATTTAGAGCTGGATTATACAAGATCTAAAAGGCAAATAGAGAAATATGAAGACAGTTGCGAGATAGAATAAGAGAGAGAAAAAGAAAGAGTGAAGGAACGAGAGAGAAATTAAAGAGAGAAACCGTTAAAGCCTCTAATAACTACGCCCAGTGCTAATACGAAAAGTTGTTTACCCTGCCGACCGGGTATAACTACCGGGACCCTCTTTTGTGTTGAGGGTGATAAATTTCTATGTAAACGAGATACCGCACTGTTCAGACAGTACTTCTCATCTCCTGAACAGCTCAGTCAACGATTTCATTGGATGCCTAAAATGTTTACAGCCTGAACCTAAACATTCCTCGAGAAAGAAATCTCTCCCTTCCCAAGAGTTTAAAAAAAAATTGTTTTTGTTATTTTCCTCTGAAGGTTTCTAGTCCCACAATCATTAATGTCTTGCTCAAGGACAAAACAATCTTATTTCCATGAATTTATTTGCAACTCTCCTTTGTTCTCAATAAAATAAATTAGCTCTGCGCTTTATAGGCTGTCTAGTTTAGAATGAATTATAGATGGGAGGCTATTCTATTGAGACTGACTTTTGGTATTATAAAAATCTTTTGTTTTTCTCACCCGCATCACAATGAATGATTATTTGGTTTCTGGAAAGCAACAGCTCTACTCAGTGAGTTTGTAATGAACGATATGTCATGCTGTAAAGTGTCATACGGATTTGTACAATGTTATGCCATACGGTTCATATTAAACATAGATTTTGAGGAACATGGATACGAAAACTTGAAAGGACAGCACACTGTATCCAAAAAGTTAAGGTTACTTTCCCATTGAACAACTAGGGAAAACAATCTCATAACACTTCAGGTTATTGAGGTATGGATTATCATTGTATGAAGAAAATTGTAAGCAGCTTGATAGAAAGAAAACAAACCACCAAACCAATGGCAATCATGTGGAGGTCGCGTTATAATTTTATAAACTCCTTGTGATGAGAATTGTTTTAAGAATTATTTTTCGACCAAGAAAGAAAATGAAGAAGACAGTCTATGTGTTTCTGAGTGTTTGTAGAATGATTCAAAATCATTCAAGCCGTCTTCAAGTTTCCTATATTCAAGAAAGATCTATTTAAATTTGCTTAGTCCAGGGTTGATCTTTTACGATAAGAGAAAATAGGAGTCCTGGGATAATTTCTTTGCAGAGATCCGTGGAAGAACTTAGGAAACATGGAAAACATAAGAGCGGTTATGCCAGGCTCTTTTCCTTATCAGTTAAAACCAGCGTGACCAAGCCCGGGACAGCCGCAGCCAATCAGCGGCGATCATGAGATCTCTGGGACCTGCGCAGTGAGATCCAAACTCCATCATGAAGTTTACCCAGCCCCACTTGGGGATTAAGCTCGACTCACAGTGCTACCTCGTCGGTGCAAACATTTGGAACTGAAGTTTAATCTGTCTACCTTTATTTTGAGAGAAACATTCGTAGCGCTCATCAAAGATGAAGTCACAAAAATATTTTTGGTAACGAACTGATAAAACTCAAACTCTAGCTTAGGGGACGGGACCGAATTATCGAGATTAAAGTGGTCAGGGGGTGTGGCTGATAACAAAGTCACAGTCTCTGAGGTGTCCATGACACTCTAGGACTGCTAGACCAGGGTCAGAGGAAATTAGGAGAGGGGGGAGGGTGAAAATAAATGATTTGTTTGGCTTTACCCAACACGGGCGGGAAGGGGATAAAAGGGGTGGAGATCGCTGTTTAGCCACGGGGATCGACCCAGCAACATCTGACGTGGCCTTGAGAGCCGCCTGTGAGTCGTAAACAGAAAGACCTTCCTTTAGAATCCGTCGAGAATACATGGGTCGTACTTTTGAAATAAATATTTATGTTCTTCTCGGTTTTCATAGGTATTATATCGAAGTTTTTTTTAGCTTTGGGATCATAATATCATGAGAATGACAGAGCGATGAAGATGAAGTGTTTGGTTTTCGTTTGAAAGAACAGTATCACAACAATGTCATCACATCTTATTTCAAAGCGTCATATCTTATCACTGGTTGTGATCAGCCTCAGAGATGGACTTGCGTGTCATTTGTGAGATGTTCATTGCCAGTTCGGAAAGATCAAGAAGGAAAGTTTTCTTCAACAGAAAGAAACTAAAAGAGCGTGGGATCTCCGAGCAGAGGGTCGAAGACATGACAGGATTAAAAACATAAAAACCTGAAGAATGGCTTAAGCAAACGAACCATGCCCTGAGCGAATAAATTGTCTGTTTGCAGATTTAAATGTTTGCTTTGCATGCGACATCAGAAATCAGAGAGGCCAAAGACCAAAAATCGCAGATGATCTAGCAGATCTGGCGCGATACTGTCTTCTCAGACAGTGACAACAGAAAGACGCGATCTGGCGGTACAGGGTCCAGGGATTAGGCTCTTGCCGTCTGCTGGCCGTCCCAGTGGATTAGATTTGATCCGCGTTATCGACGAGCGGGTGTTGGGAGTTAGTTTGGCTCGTGATGTGGGCCAAGGGCGGCCTTTGTAAACAAGTTTTGATGAGGACATAAAGGCGGAGATATAGATTAAAAAGCTGAAAACGTTAACTGTTCAGTCAGTAGAGCTATGGATTCACAGTAAGAAAATCTCGGGGTCGGGACCTAGTGTAGATTATCTGATGGTGAGAATGGATCATGATTAACTTATCATCCCTTCCCTTCGCTCGACGGATCCCTTCTTTGCTAATGTGCATCCATCGGAGGCATAAGAAAAAAGCAGGTGCGGGGGGAGAGAGAGAGAGAGAGAGAGAGAGAGAGAGAGAGAGAGAGAGAGAGAGAGAGAGAGAGAGAGAGAGAGAGAGAGAGAGAGAGTTATTTTACGTATTTGTAAGTTGGCACAGTCTACACACTTTAACAAGATTATTAAATATTTGACACCGAACTTTTTTAAGTTTACACATCACAGTAAAACGGACAAAATTCTTCAAGATAAAAAGTAAAATATCCATCATATCCCAATAGAAAATTGTTATCAATACGATAGGGCAAAGTCTATAGACCACACTTATTATAGGTCAATTACCAAAACAGATGTGGTTATCCCTTGACAACTGAACAATGTTGGGCCAGCTGTGGACCAGGACCTCGAGTGATGTAGGTGAGGTTAGAACACACAAAGAGTGCTTGTTCAGTTCATGTTCAGAATTATCACAGGCTGATAAAGAACTACTTACAAGTCCGTGTTTCTCCATTTGTCACCCAGCTGGGCTCTTTCAAATCGAACTTTTCCTGTATCGCGTGACCTAAATATTCCTACCACTGATCGAAATGTTTTGGATTTTTTGGCGACTCTTGTACATTGACAGTTTGCTTGTACCTCTCTTTTTTCTTCAGAAAGGAGACTCTCTCTCTCTCTCTCTCTCTCTCTCTCTCTCTCTCTCTCTCTCTCTCTCTCTCTCTCTCTCTCTGTCTGTCTGTCTTTCTCTCTCTCTCTCTCTCTCTCTCTCTCTCTCTCTCTCTCTCTCTCTCTCTCTCTCTCTCTGTCTCTCTCTCCGTCTGTCTGTCTGTCTTTCTCTCTATCTCTGTTTGTCTTTCTCTCTCTCTCTCTCTCTCTGTCTCTCTCTCTCTCTCTCTCTCTCTCTCTCTCTCTCTCTCTCTCTCTCTCTCTCTCTCTCTCTCTTCCTTTTTCACTCTTTATATCAATTATCCTGGATCAATCATATTAAAAGCTGGTCCGTGCTCCGAGTGCATAATATTATACAAGCCTTAACTAAACTCCACGAAGCGATCGATATTTCAGCCATCTTGACTGGCCAATCCATTTAACCTTAAGTTCCCTTCTCCGCCTCACCGCTCGACCAAATCAAGAAAGATTTCCTATGGAACGTGACTGGGAATTCGAAAAGATAAAATTTTCATCAGCTCATATTCCTGTCACACCTCAAAGCAGGCGCCACCCCCCACCCCCCTTCCCCCAAACACATACACTTTTCATACCCTTTTCCTCTTCCCCTATAACCTTATGTTATTCACTTAAATCACCTCATTAGTACACACACACACACATACTTTTCCCTGTCATTCTTTCTTTCCATGCAAGAGAACAATCATCACATCGACAAAATTCTATATTATATTTCATCCCTGTATTATTGGGAGCACTTGCTGTTTTGATGAAGTATAATACTATTATAAAAATAATCTTGAGATAAAAATCAACTGAAATATAAAAGTTCTTCTATTGATTAAGAAACCAATAAAGCCACGGCCAGTACGTATACTGTGACTTAAGATTGTCGGGCAGGCAAGTCTATCTCCAGAAAATATCTCGGTGATCTTATAGTCTAAGCAATGACGTGAGGTTTTTCAACTATTTGTGATCAAACCAAAGTTCATCTCTAGGAGAGTTTCGCTGATCAAGTTTATGGCACATACTCTATTAATTCCGTCTTCTTTGCCTGTTCTTATTATCTTCATTACTTTCTTCTCCTTTTCCTCCTTCTTATGGCGACCGAAAAAGTCAACCCAATCGTCACGAAAATCATCACCTTTGCCCTGTGAACCGGAAACGTAAATCGGGCCCATACGTCTGGAGGAGTATTGGAGCGGAAGTTGGCGGGAATCGTCGAGCGCGAATTCTAATTGACCACTTTCGGTCTGCTTTAAAAAGATCATCTGCTTTGCATTAATAGAATTCAAATGAATCAAGACCGCAAACATTGAAATGTCAAAATACGTGAGCCATCATGTCAATATTTCACAAACATTTCATAACTGCATAATTTGTCTGTAGGATGCTTGTAGGTGAATTCTTTGCAGAGAATGTGTGTCATGAAAACAAAAATATGCCAAAGTGTGAAGACATTTATCTGCCTGAAGAAAACTTGGCTTGTGTGAGTTGAGTATCTTGAATTAATTAACAAAGTTTCAACAGCGTTGCCGTGTGAAGCCTCGATTTGAGAGTGCCAGAGATAGTGATATTATTCAAGTGGATCAGTGAGTGGGTATGGGAGAAAGAGAAAAAGAGAGAGAGTAAGAGAAATAAAAAGAATTTAAAGAGAGAGTAGAGAGATAGAGATATAATGAAAGAGAGAGAGGGAGGGAGAGAGACACACACTCACACACATACACATATAATGAAATTAATATGAAGGACCGCTGTTTAAGTTACAGTGCCTGTGAAAACTCTCCCCCCTGAACCCAATCGGCCCTGGCCGTTGACATGAATATTCACGATCTACCCGGATCTGTGCTAAAAACTTCTTGGCCGAGAGCGCTTACTGACTTGAGAGACGTTGGATCCTCTCAACTCGGAACAACAGAGGGTGTTATTACATTAAATAGACTAGCTCTCTTAAGGATAGAGAGAGGAAATATTTTTGGTCGCTCCGTGTTATCCTGGCAATTAATCTGAACAAACAGAGCGGTGTTTTTAGGAGGTCACCCGGCCAGTACGATGCCATCACAAGTCCCAGGTTTAGCGCCGGACGTTAATTAAGCTCTGCATATTCATTAACCTGTGGATCTCACAAGAGTTTTTCTCAGACCAGCATTTTCTTTGTCGTTTTTTTTTTTTTAATTGTTGTTTTAGGGTTTTACTTGAAATTATTCATATTCCTTTTTATATCGCCTGTCGAAGTGTTAGTTTAATCTATTTTAGACTTCTCTGACCCGCTGGTTAATATTTATTAGGAATTTTATTGTACATTCGAATGAAGTAGGAAAAAACCATGTTAAAGCATTTGGGTATGGTAGCAGCGCAACTAGATCGGGCAGAACCAGGGGTGATAGGGGCAGGAAAAAAAAAACAAAAAAAAAACCAGGGGGGGAGGGGGGTTTATCATTCGAAAAATTAAAAAAATAATAAAAAACGACCAAGCAAGGTCCTTTAATTACAGGAACTGCTTTAAACCGTGACAACCTCTAGAGTTATCTAACTTTCAAGAGCTTCAAGTGGATCGAACTCCACCTATCAATCTAAATCTGGTTTCACTACCGATATCTCCTTGAGATATCGATAGCAGTGAAAGCTAGTGAACATATCAGATAAGAAAATAATAGTTTCTGCGGCGTCTCGGAGAATTCTTGTTGTAAAATGAGCACATTGTTTTCTTTTTTCAGTTTTATTTCATGTTCTTCATAATTCATACCTCCACAAGTATAAAGAGATGGAAAGAAAGAGATAAAAAACAAAGATAGGAAGATAAACATTTAATTAGCGAGTAACATAGATAGATAGATAGGTAGTTAGAGAGAGAGAGAGAGAGAGAGAGAGAGAGAGAGAGAGAGAGAGAGAGAGAGAGAGAGAGAGAGAGAGAGAGAGAGAGAGAGAGAGAGGGAGGGAGGACTCGCCGATTACATTTTATTTGATTGTTGAACACACGCCACCGGGAATCAACCTAGTCCTTCCTCCAGACACCACGGAATAAAGAGAAAAGGAAAAGAAAAATCATTCTCAGATCTTCTTCTAGCATGAGCATTATGTGACCTCCTCCGGTTTTTTAACCTCCCTTATGTTTCTCTCACATGTTTTATCTCACATCCATCTTTTATTTAAAGCCTCATGCGATCGAAATTTGTAGCATCTGTAGTATCCACTTTAGCGGAATATCGTCTCTGCATGTTTTAAACATAATTTCGCACCCGGCGCCAGAGAAAGGTATTAGGACTCGTCTTAATTTCTCGTCGTATCTCCATTTACGACCTTTAGGGCGAACCCTCTTGAAATCCTATGTGGTTCTTGTCTTTATGAGCAAATTTTTTTAATACCGCGGTAAAGATAGAAGCTAAGTATACTGATAGCTTGAAGATAATTTACGATTTCGGCGGTTTTTTTTTTTTTATTTTATTTTTTTTTTTTATTTCTATCTGTGCGGAATGTTGTAAATGGACGCGACGGCATTTTCGGAACAAAGAGAGAATCTTAAAGTAGAGGAAATCTATCTCCAGAATTTCGCAAGCAAAAGCATGCAACGGAGGGATAAGGTTCCGGGAAGCGGATAGAAGAAATGTTTTTAAAAAATTGTGTATTAAATTAAAACATGGAGAAAGTATAACGCAGCTGAAGCCGGAATGCTTTGAAATAATGATATTAACCTTCTCTAACAAAGACACTCCGTAACAGATTTTATCACTCAGAGTTTAAAAATTTGTCTCCTTTTTCTATAAGTATTCCACAAATGGGCTTTATAATTACGATTAAGTGGATACAGGAAAGATACATTCTGCTTTTCAATTATTAATTCTAAATAAATGTAAGGAAGAAAATATCATGAACTATAAATACAGCTGGCATTGGTTAATTGTACACAAGTTTTATCAGACCTTACTTATGTCAAAAGAGGAGCCATGGAAAGGACTGTATATATATTTTCTCGTCTTTCCTGAAATAAAATGACCTACACATGTGAGGAAAGGCAGACCAGTTGATACAGAACTGATAAAGATTTCACCTCGTATTTTTTTTTTGTCTCTCAAGGCTGATACTTCAAAGTTTACGATGTATCTTATTGGTCGTTGTGTCTCAACTCTTGTAATGAGGACGTATTTTGATAGCGAGGGAAAGATCGCGATCTCTCTGCTAGAGGATGCCGTCCACAAGACCAGAGCCCTCCATCCAGGAAAAGTCCTCTTTACACAAGCGATTCTGAGCAAACATTGTCAAGCCGTCCGCGGCCACTGTATACAGTAACCATACAGATATGGCGGGCACGCCATCTGAGACACAGAAAGCTCTAATTTTGACGCGTTACTTCACACAAAGGTGTGAAAGGAAAGCTTTACAGAATCTTTAGAAAGTTCTAGTGGGAGCTCTTTACCTCAGTCCCACGTCCCGCTAGGCTCTCTCGGAGTCTTGTGCGAGGTGTAGAGAACCTTCCAGCTCTTAATTATTCGGTTTGTAGAAAACCCTTAGAGCGACTTAGGGAATGGAGAACTAGATGTTCGGCGAAGACCAACACTAGGTATCAATCTTGGCCGCTGTTGATACAGCAGTGGCTCTAGTGTGTAAGAGCCCTAGTGGTCTCGACCAACAACGATTGCCCAGACACCTGGAGGAGAGCAGAGTGGGTTCGAGTCAAACCAAATAGGCTAAAACAAAAACAAAAAAATAATAACTTTGATATCCGTTTTTTTTTTTTAGGACAATCAGTTCCGCATTGTAGGGGTCCGAGTCCACTTCTAACAGCCCTCAGGCATTGAGATGTAATGACCTTGTCATCAACACTTACAGTGGATTCAAAGTGGGCACCTATTGTTTATGTTCTACGCTGTATTTTTAAATCCCCTAAGTTGCTCCAAGACTTCTAAGCGGAGAGAAGCAAGCCATAGCCGGACATGCGCACTTAACGTTTCTGCCCGTAGCGCCTGGTCTTGGCCATCCGCATAAACAAGAAAGAGTCTGGCCACTTGATGAAGGAGAGCGTTTCCTGATTGGTTGGGCATGTGTCTATACCCGAAACCCTGGATTGTTTGGAGACACACATGAGCAGCCAAAGTGGACTCACAGGCGAACCATCTGGCTTGGTCAACTCTGTTCTCCCATGTCGCCTAAGTTTCTCTGTAGACCAGCAAGCCTCTTGTCTCTGACCTTAGACTCGGCCGGTAGGATGTGCTTGCCCAGAGGGTTGTCCGTGGCGTCCCGTGGCGTCCAGTGCCGGAGTCGAGTGGACCATCAACAGCTCAGCGTCCACCCGTCAACAGACAGGAGCTGGGCTCAAGCAGCCGAGACCGCAGCCTCTTGACCGACCGTTCATGTCTAGCCGAGCTCCGTTTCTTTCTTTCACTTCTCTCGTAAAGGAGAAAACATCAATAACAGATGATTTATTTACCAACCCTTGAAGTCAGTGCGAGAAAAGAGGAATGGTAAGAGGAGAAAGTGGAGAGCAGGAGAAAAGAAAGCCGAAGTTTAAGAGAAGGAAGAAGTGGCCAAGAAAAAGGACCAAAAGAAACCGATTGGTGCCGGGAAAGTAAAGAAATGAGTCTGTTTTACTTATTAATATTGTTTTTAAATGTCAGAGGAATTGCGCATTTTGCACTTGTACAAATATTTTTGCTCACGAATTATCCCCTTGTCTTCTCGCCGACTCTGCTCTCATCCCACGCACAGATCGGTTTCAAATGAAGTGAAACGGCACAAATATTCTTCCTCTCGTTGTGAGGCACATGCCAGACTAATCTAAGCTAAGCTGCACCGCAACTAAAACATGGCCTCCAGGGGTGGGATGTGTTAACTGGCCTGTGATGGGGGTTACCTTGCCGAAAAGAGGAGTGCCTTGAACGCCCAGGCCAGATGACAATGCTTATAAAATAATTATTTTAGATTGGGTGATCTTTTGTTTTTTTTTATCAAACGTCTCTTTTCAGTCATAGAATCTTATACAAGATACCACCCACTCTCTCTCTCTCTATCTGTTCTCCCCCCCACCCCCCTGCCACCCTGATATTTTAATATCATCACACTGTATGAGATTAACACTAAGGTTGTCATTTGAACTGAAACGATCTTCTACAATTTTCCAATTTCCTTCCATTCAAAGGTTACGGTAAATTTATAAAATGTTAAAATATTTTCAATATTTTTTTCACGCAACCAGTAGAGCTAGAACAACTTACTCTAACGTCTATATTATTTAGGGTCCCCTAAATCTCTGACATAGTCATATACTGTAACACCCTTAAATCTAAACTATGTTAGTGGGTTAGGAAAAACTTTTGGTATTTGCGCTTGTAGCTTACTAAGTACTCAAAATATTGAGCAACTCTCGCGCAAAATAAGAATGATAAATAAAAAAGGATTACCACTCCTTAAGCGGCTTCCATAGATTCTGAGGGATATGCTGACGGTTGTGGTAAACAAATCAGACTGGGAGATTAATTCTCCTGAGGCCCCCACACCAGAACAGTGAACACTCGCTCTAGCTTTGTGCGATGTTTACACTTGAAAACAATCGAAGTAGATGGAAATAAAAAAATAAACCCTGAATTTATTTTTAAACTCATATCCTCAAGAGACATGAATGAAACTTGATAGTCTTTCCAAAGCTTCGTGCCTCATACTTTCATTCAGTATTTCCCGACCGCCACAACTATTTTCGCGTTTACTGCTGCTCCTTACCCACTCCAAAACCCTGAATGGCTCGAAGAAAAATAGTCGCACGCCAGTACAAACAGCCGTCGGTCGCTTTAAAACCCTGAGCAGAGATGCGCTATGACCATTTGGAAGTGGTTCAAAACTTTCCTGGAGTACTGCGCTCTCCACAACAATCTCTCTTGTAGGCTTGTTATTTATCTAACCCAATGTTCGCCAGCTTTTCTCCTTATGTAGATTTCAGAAGTATTCACATCCCATTCACATCTTCTTTAAAGGAAAAAAAAAATGTTTGATTTGTCACACTCGGGTAGTTCTTGTGGAATGTCTAGATAGGAGGCCGACTAGAGAATCCTTGTTGTATTTAAGTCGTTCAGTTGCACGCAGCATAACTCAATAAATCAGTTTTCAAGTGCGTTTGAGTGCAGAACAAATATTACAGAATTATATATCTGTCATCTCGATCTGCAAATACTTCCACATTCTTGATGCAGCCATTTTTACAACACAAATATTTGTCCGATGAAAATTAACCAGTCGCATTACCATGTCCACGTATAATATAGGTTTTACCGTGAAAAAAAAAACATAAATGTTTTCGTTGATTTTCACGATGTCTTTATTCCGCTGTTTTCTCTTCTAGATCGATTTGTAGCCATCCCACTTTTCTCTTCCTTCACTGTTCCATGTTATTGTATGTTCATTGGAAATGAGCCTTTTTTCACTTTACCAGCAATTCAGAACCGTTGAATTCCTTAAAACCGCAAGGTACAGTTACAAAGCACCAGGTCAAAATTATGTCGTTAAAGTGTGGATATACCACAACCATTGAAAGATGAACTTCAGTAAAACAGAAGTAAGAACGTATGTCAATATGGTATCGCCATCTCGCGGTGGAGCTGAAAGTTTCCACCTACAGTGCCCGGGTGTGGACAGAAGTACGACTCAAGTGTCTTGGATGTGCAGCAAACACCAGATGCAGCAGCAGAACTTGATCCTCTGGTGCGGACGGATGTGCTATGCTCTCGGCCCGCGCCTGTACCCCAACAGCTGGGGATCCTGTGTCGAACATAAACACTGAGTCAAGGGATGACGGGATGGATCTACTATAGAATAGATCTAGAGATCCAGTAGAAGAACATGGATGTTTTCCGTTCAAAGGGATTTATCCAGGCGTGGAGATGGACGCTGGAATATGTAGGACAAGTTGATGGAAGCACACGCCCTTTGTCATGATCAGTCAAGAGATGGTGGATCCTCGAGTCGCCGTCGCTCTGCTTCACGATTTTTGTCCCTTTTTTTTAAATTTTAATTCCCCTCATCGAACAACGTGCCTTTGAGACGTTACTATTTGTGCCGGATCAGATCTAGAAAATAGCACGTTATCTTTGTTGGGAGGGGGTTTTGTTTGCATGCATTGAAAGTTTTTGAAACTTTCAGTTGTCTCGAACTGATTATTACGTACATTCTTATTTTTACTCTCTGAATATGAATTTATGCAGGAATGAAAAATCATTTATCAATGTCACTGTAAATTTACAAAGAATGTAACACTGCATGTTACACACAGTAAAGAGAGAGCGATAGAGAGAGGGAGGGAGGGAGAGAGAGAGAGAGAGAGAGAGAGAGAGAGAGAGAGAGAGAGAGAGAGATAGATAGATAGATAGAGAGAGAGACAGATACTTCACTATCCATCCAAGTTAAACCAACCAGAGTTATATGATATGAATGGAGGTATCCACATATACCTAAAACACTGACGATATATTTTGGTTAGACTTTACTAAAATTAACTGAGCTATGTAACGTTCTCCATGAGCAAACGAGCGATATGGGTATTGGCAGATGGCAATGACCAGTTCTCCAATCTTAGAAAGGTCAAAGAGAGACTTAGGAGACATTGAAAAAAAAAGAAGAAAAAAAACTACTATAAGTATGATGACTTCATTATGGGCATGAAGACTGGCTTTCTCTTACGATAGTCATGAGTTCTTTCCCCTGGAATAATTAGAGAGGTTGAGGCTTAGGAGACGTTGAACATATAACGAAAACTTCTACAAGTATGATGAGTTCATCATGGGCATAAAGCCTGGAGAATGAGATGGGAATCTTGGCTCGGCCAGGGGAGTACCACAACCGACCAGAGACCAGAGACCACTTAAGCGGCCAAACAGGATCGCCCCTGGTGTGAACGAAATTAACAACGGGTGCATGAGGTCTGAGAGGGACATATTCTGAGACACGAGGGGGGAGAGAGAGAGGGAGAGAGGGAGAGGGAGAGAGAGAGAGAGAGAGAGAGAGAGAGAGAGAGAGAGAGAGAGACGGGACGAAGAGAGCTAAAGATGGAAACGATGCAACAGACCCAAGATAAATGACTGTAGCACATTGCTGCCTTTCATGATGGAAACTGAAGTGACTGCCTGTCATCTTGTGTGTCCTTGACGCACGTGAACATTTGTTCGATTTTGTTATTTTTTCTTTTCTCTTCTTTTCTTTTTTAGTTAAAAAAATTTAGATAAAAAAATGCGCACCTTGTAAAATCATAAAGCATTTATCCCTACAGAATCTAAAAATAGGTGGCTGTTTGTTAGCCTTGCAGAACTCACCTGTGAAGACGAAGATTTGCAATCTAGGCCTCTACATACTTACTTGCCTACTCGCCCGATGTGCCCTCTACATACTTACTTGCCTACTCGCCCGATGTGCACACGTGTACAAGAAGTTTACAAAAAAAAAAAAAAAACACTTTTGGAGATAAATATCTTAGGAACGCTTAATAAATCGTGCTTGGCTACCAAAACAAACACTGCAGTCTGCATGTATCGTTGAAGTAATACTTCTGTAAAAGGAGGGGAAAAAAACAAGCAGCACCCCCCCCCCCTTTTCCTCCCTCTCTCTCTCTCTCTCTCTCTCTCTCTCTCTCTCTCTCTCTCTCTCTCTCTCTCTCTCCCTCCCCCCACCATATATATATATATATATATATATATATATATATATATATATATATATATATATATTATACTCTCCACAAGCTATCCAACACTACTGACCACACGCACAGCTCATAGACGGCCTGGCCTGTGCCATGTAGGCGTCACGACACATCCGAGTGGCCACTCCACCACTGACGGCCCTCCATCCCAATCCACCACTGACGGCCCTCTATCCTGCTCACAGTTATGTTGCTGGCTGCCTGCAATAATTCTGTCAAGTACCACAACCGTTACCACTAAATCCGTATCGTTGAATTCTATCAAGTACCGTAATCCCAGACCTCTCTTCTCATACACTAAAAACCCACGGGATGTCAGGCCCTAACCAATGTCTATGGGAAGTTCCGAAATTGGCAAGACTTGACTTTTGTTGGAAACTATCTAGTCCTTGTCTTCTCTCATAGCTCCAGGCAAATCGGAGGATGTCGACAAACACTAGCGATTTGACCTCTAGTGTATGTATAGAAACACCCGTTTAACAAAAACAACAACATAATATGGTTAAAGAGGGCTCCGGTAGAGATTGCACAGTCATCACCCCTTTTGGGCGTGAGAAAAGATGGGGTGTTAAGGTCCATTTCAGGCTTTTTAAAAGTCTTTCTATGGGATGAAAAAGGTTCTATGTGCCGTCTTTGTTTCTAGTACGAAAAATCCTTTCAAATCTCAGACGTCAGTTTTGAACAAGTATAAATAGGCCGATTTTAAAATGTCAGGGGTTTGAGAGGGGTCAGGATATTCCCACGTTTGGCACACACAGATATTTGAACACATCTGAAAATCTAACAACGGTCGCTTTATCTTACTGTCTGTGTAAACTCATTGTGCAATGGCAATTTGTGGAGGATTCACAACGGTAAAATTGTTGATGGCATGATGACACTGCAAATAGATGTTTTGGATAAAAATTTATCTACCCAGTGAATACATTGCTTCCTCTTTCTTTGTTGTTATTACTCTAAGAATGCAACAAAAATCAATAATATTTACAAAAATTAACTTGTGTGTAGACATTGACCCCGATGATGAATCATATCTGTAGCGGACTTGCTTAGATTTTAGACAGACAAGCGACATAGTTAAAACAGCAGCTCAAGGTTGACCTTGTTAATACAAAACAGCTAGCTAAGGTAGCTCTAAAATAGTGATATTTTATTGTTCGTACAGTCAGCATCTGTTTAACCAGAGCTTAGGTAAAGGGAGAAATAATATGCCTAGTCTATATTATCAAAAATATGTTGGTGGCTTTCACTTGTGGTGAAGCTTGCCTTTTGAGCGACTCAGCACCCGAGAAGTGTAGAGAGAGACTAGAGCCACTTTGTGTTTGACAGCTGGCCAGCGTCAGGTTTCATTGGGAGGAAACGCAAAACGCGCCCTCTATGCTTCTGCCGCCTCCTATTTTACCTCCATATATCTCTCTTTTTCTTTAACTATCTCTCTCTCTCTATCTCTCCCACTCTCTCTTTCTTTTTCTCTCTAGCTATTTGTCTGTCGATCTACCTCCATTCTCTCTTCTCCTATCTTCATTGTTCATACACCTTCCACTCTACCATATCTGCTTTATTTATCTATCTCTCTCTCTCTCTCTCTCTCTCTCTCTCTCTCTCTCTCTCTCTCTCTCTCTCTCTCCCCCTCCATCTCTCTCGCTTTCCATCCGTCTCTTTATTGACTTATTTCTGTCAAATCTGTTAATGAATTATGTTTCCATGTATTCATCTTGCATTCATTTTTAAGGTCATATGTAACTTATAAAAATCAGAACACTGAAATTTTTAAGAAAAATGACTAGAGAGTTATAGAAGTCTCCATCCGTATCCCTTAGTGGCGGTGTTGGAAACAGCTGCTGTTTTCGATCAATTCAGTTTTGGCCATGGAAAAAGGAATCTTCCACGTAACCTACGAAGAATGTGACCTTTTAACTTTTGTCCACAAGTCTGTAATAAAATCTTTGAATAAACGATTCTTTGTGAAATTATACATTTTTTTGACTGGGTGCAAAACGGTTTTGTTTCCAATTAAAAAGGTATGAGATCACCTTCCAGATGAAATTTCAGATTCTCAGAACACATTCGTTGGTTCAACTTTCTCAAAGTGCTTAACTCCAAGTCTGTTTTATTTCACTTGTAATTTGAAAATACTTCATGGTATCGAGAGAGTGTCGATGTTTTAAAAATTGCTATTTGATACTTGACCATAATTATAGATATGGTTGTTATGAAATACAATTGCTTTTACCTTTATAATCTTTAGAAGAAAGAACATGTGCTGAGTTGAAGTAATTTATATGGAAACGGTTGATTCATTACCCATCCCCTTTCATCTTTCCACACATACCTTTTCCCCGACTTACACTCATTTCCCCTCACACATATATACCTCTTACCCCGGCTTCAATACATTTTCCCCCTCAAATTTCATAATTATTGTAACCAATCCTGAACGCTTTGTCTCATTCACGGCAAATGAGAAATGATGGAATGCATTGATATATATTATATGGCTATTGGATCATTGTACGTTCTTGTGTGTGTGTGTTTGAGTATTTTCTTTCTCATGTTTCCAACCGGACCAAATGGCAACAGGTTTGTTTCGGGAGAAGTTGTAAAAGACAGACAAATATATCTTTAACTCCGAGAGTAGAATGTAGCCATTTGCATTGCGAATGTAGTTCGAATATAATTCAGATAGCAAAACTATTGTATTAGATGGACGCACCCAAAACAAAAACACGTCGTATCTTGTATTTATATTGAGGTGCAAACTGCAAATACCACATATCACATGGAGTCCTGACATCCCAAATTGCGAAGAACCTCATGCCGGCGCCTCCCCGTCTAACATCTAGGAGGTTCACACGAATGCAGTTCTCCTCTAGTGCACCAACATACACACTGTATAGAGTGATTTGTTGGGAGATGTGTATCAGGGACCCCCTAGATCTATGTTTTCATGAAGCAATATCGGACTATTACAAATCTGACACTTCTGACCTTGCCTGGTCCCACTGATATAGCTGCTTACAAGCATACGCACACACTACCCTCCTCTTAACACACTTTCTCTCTCTCTCTCTCTCTCTCTCTCTCTCTCTCTCTCTCTCTCTCTCTCTCTCTCTCTCTCTCTCTCTCTCTCTCTCTCTCTCTCTCTCTCTCTCTCTCTCTCTCTCTCTCTCTCTCTCTCTCTCTCTCTCTCTCTCTCTCTCTCTCTCTCTCTCTCTCTCTCTCTCTCTCTCTCTCTCTCTCTCTCTCTCTCTCTCCGTCCCTCCCTCCCTCCCTCCCTGCTGTGTCTCTCTCCCATGCACACTCTTTCTCTTTCTTTCCCGCCCTCTTCTCTCTTTCACTGTCAGCTCTCTCCTTTCCCATTTCTCCAATTCCCCATCTATCGTTCTCTTACACGAACCTCAATAATCCTATCTTGCCCTCCTGCACTGACCACCGGCCACCGCCCAGTCGGTTCCCCAGGTTGATTAGTCGAGGAACGGGCGGTAACTAGATCTGGGAGGGGGGATCAAGGGGGATCACTCGGCTCGGCTACAAGTCTGTATCTTATTGGACCAGATCAGGCGGTGGCAGCTTATGGTGCAGTCAAAACACTCAACAAACTCATGTTTTTCTACAATTATTTTTTCTGGATTTCTTTTTTTCCCCCTATTGTAAACAATAATGCTGTCCTGACTGATGTGCGTTAGAAACCAACAGCAGATTATTTTTTCCTTCAAAAGTATATTCAAAATGAAGATAGATAATTTTTGCATTTTATTCTTTTCCGTTCGTCCCCTTCTTGATTAGCATAGAATTGGTTCTGTAACTCTCATTGAAAAAAATACAAAAAAAAAAAAAAAAAAATATTAAAACCTTTTTCATCAACAATCAATCCAAGAAAAGTACTCGCAAAACAAGATTTTGAAGACCTTAATAAATTAAAACTAGTATTAAAGGAAAACGCAGCACGATAAATGTAACGAATACGAGAATAAGGGGAAAAAAGAAATGAAAAAAAAAAGGACGTTCTTGTAGACCCTTCAGTAAATCTGACTAAATCTTCTCGGTCTTCGTACCTTATGGCTGTCATTATGAAGGGCCAATTAACTGGACTTACATGGCCGGGGAAAATCAACACCAAAAGTAAAGAAACAAGACTAGACTTCTTCTTTTGATGCCTGTTAGAGCAGTCATTTATATTTCGAGGATGAACGTTTATCTCGAGTATATTATCATGACATGTTAGCCAATTTATTCAGTAACAGCATCCACCACCACAATTTTATTAAAAAAAAAAAAAAGTAATTCAGAAGCAGCAACACATCATCATCATCATCACTACCATCACCGTCCTGATCAGCTCTGTCATCATTATCATCACCACCACTATCTCATCATCATCATCATCATCATCATCATCATCATCATCATCATCATCATCATCATCATCATCATCATCATCATCATCATCATCATCATCATCATCATCATCATCATCATCATCATCATCATCGTCTTTATCAGCTCTGTCATCATTATCATCACCACCACTATCTTATCATTATCAGCAACAACAACAACAAAAACAACAATAAGATCAACATCAATAAATCTTCAAGATGAAGCGTTCCATAAGTAAAGAGGATATGAATATTTCAGCCAATCCAGGCAAGATATTTCTAATCATTTAAGTAAGAGAGTGCAGGGGTGACGCTGGTTTGTCTGGCTGCTGTGTTATTAAACTGGGCATTCTGTGGTGTGACCGCTGTGGGAAATGGTCAAGAAGAGGATATGGAGTCTAACGAGGGGTGAGGGCTGCGATGTGAACAATCCGGAAACACGTCAAGATTTTTTGGTGGCTGACTTTTCATCAAGTATACTGAGCCCCAACTGTATGGATTGGCTTTGAGCTCTGTGTTTTTTGCTTTGCTTTTTTTTTTAACATAAAGGAACGCGACGAAGTTTCGGTGAAGGGTGAGAGGGCGGAGAGAAATAAAATAAGAGAGGAAAAGAGCCGGAGACAACGAAAGAGACATAGTACAAAAGAAAGAGGGAGACAGAGACATAATCAGATTGTATGTAATAAAACAGGCACACAATGACAAAGGAGATGTTCTGTCATTCAAAAGGTTTCACCTTCATAAGCCACAGACAAAACAGTGCAATGCGCGATAACCCTTTGGAAAGATTGCTTTGACAACTTGAAATTACTTCGTACGTTTTAGTTGTTATCTCAAACCCAAACATTGTTAGGACTTTCAAAGAACGTCACTTCTCCGCTGAGTTGGGGAGTGTTGGAGAGTTTCACCAATCTCTCGACGCTTTTAGCCAATTACATCAGTCACAGGGCCAAACTTTGACTTCTGTTCATCGTTCTCTCCTATCTAGTGAAAAACAACAATAGCATGGACCGAAGTGTTCGTGTTTTGAGATTTCTGACAAAAGAATTGGAGCAAGAACACATAACTGGGAAGTTGTAGTAAAAGGAACAGGAAGGAAGAAAGGCAAGGAAATAGGTATAATATTATGGAGGAGGGACAATGATGAATAATATGAGGAAGGGAATGTGGAGGAGGAGGAGGAGGGGGAAGAAGAAGAAGAAGAAAAAGGAAGAAGGGGAGAAAAAGAAATAGAAGAAGAGGAAGAGGAGGAGGAATAGAATAACGAAGAGAATAGTGGGAGTGACAAAGAAGGAGAAGAATAATAAGAATGAAGTAAACTGGATACGTGGTGGTTGGATGGGTACCGGTGTGTAAGGCTAGCAATGAAGACACACGCGCCCTCACGCAGGAGTCGGGGTCTGAATTAGGGCCGGAAGGATTAAATTAACAGGAACTGTGAGGCGCTGCTGGGTGAGCTCCGGGAGAGAAGCCGTGTAGGGGGATGGGTATACATCTACTGCCCGCTGTGAGCTCTTTGATGTCCGCCCAGTCCGGTAAATAGGACCTGGTGTTGAGCTTTTGTTGCTGTAAACAAAAATGGCCGATGCTCCAAGGGATGTAAATCTCGAGCACGTGCATTGGTCGGCGACGGCTGTTTTGGATGCGGCAATGATTGAGGGGTTTATATCATTCCTGGGGGTGGGTTCGGTTATGGGGCCATTCTGGGAGAAGTGTGGGACAGATAGATGAAAAAAGAAAAGAAAGAGAGGTAGAGGGAGGAAGGGAGGGAGGGAGGGAGAGAGAGAGAGAGAGAGAGAGAGAGAGAGAGAGAGAGAGAGAGAGAGAGAGAGAGAGACAGACAGACAGACAGATAGACAGACAGACAGACAGAGACAGACAGACAGACAGACAGACAGACAGACAGACAGACAGACAGACAGACAGACAGACAGATAGACAGACAGACAGACAGAGAGAGAGAGAGAGAGAGAGAGGGAGAGAGAGAGACAGACAGACAGACAGACAGACAGACAGACAGATAGACAGACAGATAGAGAGAGAGAGAGAGAGAGAGAGAGAGAGAGAGAGAGAGAGAGAGAGAGACAGACAGACAGACAGAGAGAGAGAGAGAGAGAGAGAGAGAGAGAGAGAGAGAGAGAGAGAGAGAGAGAGAGAGAGAGCTGAACTTATCTCGACTCTATGCCTTTCTCTCCGTGGTTTTGAAGTGTAACTATACAGCTCAAATATGTCGCTATCTTTTTTCCCCCTCAAATTAGTTCAATTTTCACATATGAGTGCTTTCGATTGAAAATATGATCATGGGCGTTAACGTGTCATATGCAATAATTATATCCAATTTCAATTTATACTAACTTTTTTTTTCTTTGTTTCTTTTCAGGTAAGTGACTTCGTACTGAAATGCTGACAACTAGGTTACCCCGCTTGAGCGTGAGTATTTTCATTTCTTTCTGATCGTTCATTGGAAATCAAGCTGAGTACATGGTTCACAAGTATGGAGATAAAGTTTTTGATTGTTTTGTTTTTCTGTTTTTGTTTTCAAGATTGATTAAAAAAAATAGAAAACAGGGATTTGGGAATTTTCATATAATCATGGGCTTCTTGCTCATTCTGTCTGTCTGGCTAGGCTCTGTCTATCTATCTGTCTGTCTGTCTGTCTGTCTGTCTGTCTCTCTCTCTCTCTCTCTCTTCCCCTCTCTCTCCCTCTCTTAATATATCTCTCTATCATCTTTTCTTTCTCACTCTTCCTCTCTTTTTCACTTCTTGTCCTTTCCATCCTTTCTAGTTTCCCTTATCTTCATTTTTTCATTCTTTCCTTTCCTTCTGTCTCTCTTTTCCCTCGTTCCCCTCACCCGTCCCCGTTTACTCTCATCTTAATATCTTGTATACCTTGCAACCAACCACCTCTCCCCGCGGCCACACACGCTCAGTCGCCCCAGGTATCAATACATCTATTCCAGACATTCTAAATAACAGACAAACTGTGCACACAGAAAAAGGTTTGTTTTGCAGCAAGTCTGACATTTCTTGCACAACCAACACCATTTGAGTCAGCCTCCTTTTCTCTCTCGTTATTGCATCTACCAACGTTGCTATCATGGAGTCAAAGATGGCCTCCCTTGAGGGCGAAGAGAATTCATGAAACCTGTATATCTGTCAATCACTACACAAACATACAGCCCTGTGTGAGAATGGGTGCAGACGCTGGCAAAAGATGAAAAGATCGAACTAGATTCTACCACATGAGATGGCTTGGTAAATTAATACAAGACCCCACTGGGTTCAATGTACTGTGTATGATAGAGCTCAGTCGCTACAGGTAGAATTTCCGGTTGCCATTTCACTTCTGAGGTCGTTGATGTCAAAGATGCTCTTTCTGCTTATTTACAGCATTCCGCAGACTTGTTAACACACAGTCCGATCTTCTTGGCAAAAGATCCGAACAAAAGGCCGCCAGGAATAATAACAGAGCTCGCCAGGTATTATAGGAGAAAAAGAATTTATAAGACATCAGGGTTATTAGAAGTTCTCAAAAATCTTACCGCTATGGCCTATTGCTTCATGGCTAGTTATGTGAAACTGTACCAACATCCCAGCTGTGTTGTGTTGGAATCGTTATGTACACAAGGCTTCCACACTTTTCTGTTTACATCAACGCGATTCAGTGTCACCATAGCTGAAGCTGAAGATACCAATCCTCAGCCGTGGGGTGTTTTCTGCGATGGTGCTGCCCGCGGGTATCATATTGTTCGTGGTTTCTTCATCGCTGTTTGACATTTCGCCATGGACAGCCGAGCCTCGGGCGCAAACTGCTGCACGCTGGAAGCGCCTGGCAAGTGTTATGTAAGTCAGAGACTGGGTTTGAGTAAAAACGTGAAGGCCGCTCTCTATCTCTTCCGTGGATCTGTTGGGCTTTATACCGTCTAGCATTAAACGTCTCCTAAGTCGTCGAACAAGCTAAGGCAAGGACAGGAACTGCGTCCTGGCAGGCTTGCGGCAAAGAAGGTTATCTGTGTCTGCTGCAGCGCTTGGCATAAATCAAAACAAAGTCGATGGTTCCAGCCTTGAGGCGGAGAATCCTCGACTGTATTATTATAAAAGGAGGAGGGATAGAGAGAGAGAGAGAGAGAGAGAGAGAGAGAGAGAGAGAGAGAGAGAGACAGACTCACACACACACATACAGAGAGAGACACTCACACACACATACACAGAGAGAGACACTCACACACATACATAGAGACACGAACACCACACATACACAGAGAGACACTCACACACGCACATACAAAGACAGACACACACACACACACAGAGAGAGAGACACACAATCACACACATACAGAGAGAGACACTCACACACACATACAGAGAGAGAGACACACACACACATACAGAGAGAGACACTCACACATACAGAGAAAGACACTCGCACACATACAGAGAGAGACACACACATACAGAGAGACAGAGAGACAGAGAGAGAGAGAGAGAGAGAGAGAGAGAGAGAGAGAGAGAGAGAGAGAGAGAGAGAGAGAGACCCACCACCCTTTCCCTCTCTGCCTTTTGGCTCACGAAACTAAAGTTTGCTGATGTAAGACAGAGGATGCGCTTTGGCTCGGCATCTCCCTGTGTGTTCCTAGCGGACCTAAATATTATGAGCAATGCTGTTTTATAGCTACAAACTCCACCAGGCATGGTATCTGTGAGTGCCGTAGAGGATCTTCAGATCTGAACCGTGGCGGTCCTGGAGCGTGGCCACTTCACCACCAATCACAATTAAACAGCACCTTGGAATCCCAGTTCCATATAAATATATATATTTATATAAACAGTTCTGTATAAAATTATGCAATTCAAGTGGCATTTTATTACAGAGGCTGAAATATGTTTGGAAAAAAGAATCAAAATTTGTCTCCCTTTTTTAAAACAAGACCATCTTACCATGGAAAAGAAAGAAATAGCTGCCTAAGAAGTTGAGAGAGGAGGATAGACAGAAAATCTTTTGAGATAGCATTAGAATTAATTGGAAGACAATTAGTTTGGTCAACATTCAATGGAATTTATATGTTCGTAATGTATAGATAAAGTGAGTGAATAAATTGATAAGGTGGGTACATAGAGGGAGGAAGGAAAAATAGACAGTGAGATTGAAGATAGGAGTAGCACTTGCAGGAGAAAAATGAACACAACAAAGTAATTAAAACTATAATTTCATCTCGCAAGGGAACTTCAGAAGCGGTTGTTGGCAGCTATTCACACTTCGTTATAAATGCCACTGGTTGATCAAACAGCCTGGTTCATTCGGAACACATGCAATCCGAATGTTATTAGCTAACTCCATTAACTGTTGTTTTTTTTTTTGTATTTTTCTTCCAATCTGAAGACATTATTTTGCTTTGCTCTGGTCTCACCTTGATTATAATCTTTCAGGTAGATGTTGTAGCGTTGCGAGTTTCTCTGGTACAATCTGTTTTTCAAATTAGTCGATTCTGGATAATTATACGACCTCCACCGGCATGCAATCAGGCGGAAAGTCGAGTACAGCGACCTTTGATGTTAGGTCTTGAGATTGGACAAGAGGTAACGGCTGGAGGGATTAGACAGATAGATAGAAAATAGATAGAAGGATAGGGTGATAGAAACCATAGAGGCTAGACAGATGGGTGTGAGGATGTGATCACAAGACATTGGATAGACCGATGGGTAGATGGAAAAATACATTCAGGGATATCTGTGAATGGGAAGGATGATGGATGTCTGGATTTAAACTAGCTATATCTCTAGGTAGCTAGATAGGTAGACATATATAGATGGCAAGACAGACTTATAGATTGCATGATAGGAGACTAGATGATGGATAATCTGGATCAGATCTAATGAAATATAGGAAGGTGGAGAAAGATAATAGAGATATCTCGAGATGCATGCAGAGGTATCCAGGAAGACTGATTAATGAAACTCGATCTTTGAGAGTGTGGAGCGCTACAGGCACATCTTTAAACACTCTGGCTGCTTCTTAAGTTATACACTCAACCTGGCCTAGCGCCTGGTGCGACAGATGGACGCAGTACCTCATCTACCGGGTCTACGGAGCTTGGCACCGTCAGGCTTCCAACTGCTAACAGATGCCCTGGCGAGGCCGCTCGTGCACTTCTGACCTCAAACCCTTGAACTGACGTGATCTCCGGGACCTTAGATCAATGGGCGTGCAGGTCTGGCCGTGAGGGTCTTACAGATCACGCAGATCATGACATGCACGGCTGCCTGCTTCACTACACCACACTCTTTCTGTGATACATGAACCTGCTTTTAAGAATAACAGGGAAGAAACGAACAAGGATTTTAAACTGTCATGCTCATTTGATTTTAAGAACCGTAGATTTATGGAAAAGATCTTCAGTGAGAAGTCTGTTCTTCACAGAGCACATTAATGTTTTGGCTTGTTTGCTTTTTAACCATAAATTTTGTAGCTTCGGTCTTATTTGACGTTTATCTGAGGGTGGTGCATGTGTGGGAGATCACGGGATTAAGATATTCTGTGTAGAAAGTTTCCAACTGGATTATAAAACCAAACCGTTCAGTTCGTGGAAAGAGACAATAGAATCTTATCAAATCTAACTTAAACTATTTACCGACCTTCACCTAGCCGTTTAGACTTTGTTACATTAATGATTGCCTCAAACAGAAGACTATTTCGATCAAACACTCGAGATCTCTAGGTGCAAACACTTTTATTCTCTCTTTAATACCTTCTCGCACGGCACAATATAAAATGCCTAATCTGGTTATTTTCAGAAATATTTAGATCCTGTCGATTTTATGCAGCCAGTGCGCCATGGCCGATGTTTCCCAAACTTCTCCCAAATCATAATACAAGCGTGAGAGGAAAATTCTTCCACAATGGGAGGATTTTTTGACTCAAGTAAAACAAGACCATCTGTTCTTAATACAACCATGTACCCGATATCTCTCCTTCGTCTTCCTGTCTTACCATCTATCGGATATCCCCAGTTTCTGAAACCTCCATTCCTTGCACCAACTATACCTAAACATACTATAAAAACCGGTCGAGGTTTGGGTGTAGAGTTCCATTATTTATAGAACCTGACGGTTTAAGTTTCCACCACAAGAGGGTCATTATTATGTGTATGATCTTTTGAAAACCGTCAGGTTTCGTCGCACTTTGCAATCTTCAGAAGCAGATCTTCAAAATAATTTTTGTTTTTATATTTAACGCGGTGAATTGGCTCCAACCACCCGGCAAATGATACATAAAATCTGGCGCAATGGGAACCATAGAACCCCTTGTTATGCTCGTTTTCAAATCCGCACGAAGTTTTCATTTCCGGTTTAGTTGACCAAATCAACTGTCATTTCTTCTTTTTTTCTGATTCTAATATACAGAAATAGAACTAGGATACTTAATTTGTGTTAAAACTAGAAACGAACATGAATGTATAACAATTTTAAAACACATTTAAGATTTCGATAAATGCACTCCCAGAGACGAATTCGACAAATCTCTTTGTCTCTGTCTGCTTCTATCTTCCTGTATGCCTGTCGCACTCTACCTCGCATGACCCACCCTCGCGCATCGCATACACACACACGTACACATTTACCCTCCCCCCTCTCGTTTATTTATCTATCTACACCCCTCCCCACCGAAACACCCTCCAAATACTATCCCGTGTGAGCAAGCATGAACACCTCCCTTTGACCGCCCCCTCTTATCATTATTTGACCAACCCTCAAAAATGTCATTGGCGCTGTTGGCGAAAGACGTTATCTCTACCACAATAATCTGACTTTCGGGGTTCATTCAATAGATAGGGAACGGCTTTGCCTCCAGAGATAATAAACACTGTGGGAGATGTTGCTCCATCAACGCTGTCTGAGTGATAGCACACGCCCCCCTTTTCACACCTCTTTCTGAATTATGGTGACCTACAGTTCTCAACAAAGACGTCAGCGTTCATAAACTGTGTGGTGAAGTGCGGCCTACAAATCTATCGTTTCTTTTCACATTTCCATTCAAATCATTCCTCTCTCTGAGTTTCCATCTCTCTCTCTCTCTCTCTCTCTCTCTCTCTCTCTCTCTCTCTCTCTCTCTCTCTCTCTCTCTCTCTCTCTCTCTCTCTCTCTCTCTCTCCCCCCCCCCCCCTAATTTTACTCACGCACCTTAAGAATGAGATTTCGGATGTTGAATGGAATGATTGTTCAAGGAAACGTTCGCAGAAATCTTGGTGAAAGGTTTAGGGGCAGGGTGTATGAGTGATTTGGGGAATGTTTTTAGATGTGTAAATAAATTCACGTGAGTTCAGAGCGAGGATAATGTAGGGGATGATGGGAGGAGAGGCAGACTTTGAATGGGAGTGAGTATTGTATTGTGGTGAGTAATGCCGGGCTGGTGAAAGGTGAGTAGATGTTAGAGCATCGCAACCCATTGTCTGCTTACACCATAAAACAAGGGTCACTATGTACGCGCACAAGATGAAGGATATGGGAGGGACAAGAAGAGATAGATAGATAGATAGATAGGTAGATAGATAGATAGACAGATAGAGAGAGACAGACAGACAAACGTAGACAGACAGAGAGAGTGAGAGAGAGAGAGAGAGAGAGAGAGAGAGAGAGAGAGAGAGAGAGAGAGAGAGAGAGAGAGAGAGAGAGAGAGAGAGAGAGAGAGAGAGAGAGTATTTGGACAGGAAGGTTTGTAAGAAAAATGTTGCAAGACTCGACTGGCAGCGACCAAACGATGGCAAATCCAAACAGCTCGAGTCCACAGACTCGCAGTTTCACCAGCTGACCTGAGCTAAGAGGACGACCAGGTCGGCCATGTTTTGACAGTCTATCTCACTCTCTCATACGGGGTAACCCCAGGTGGCTTTCCCTGAACAACTTCGCTCCCTGCCCCTCCCCTCCACATGTACATACTAATTACTATCCTCCGTTGCTTAAAGTCTTCAAGGACTAGATGAGCGTAGCGGACACAATTATATAACGAGTTGTGGCCCGAAATTGAGTTCCTCTGACAAGTTTCCCAGAATTGCTTTCAAAATTCAACGGATTCTCCGACACGTAGAATTAACTGCTTCATTCAGTTCTCTCTCTCTCTCTCTCTCTCTCTCTCTCTCTCTCTCTCTCTCTCTCTCTCTCTCTCTCTCTCTCTCTCTCTCTCTCTCTCTTTCTTTCTTTCTCTCTCTCTCTCTCTCTCTCTCTCTCTCTCTCTCTCTCTCTCTCTCTCTCTCTCTCTCTCTGTCTGTCTCCCCCTTTTCCTTTTTGTAAATCTGCATTTCTCATCGTCTTTGACGCATACACATGAAAGTGAATTCGTTTTTTTTTTTTCAACTGGGATGAAAAAATTAATTGTGAAAGATATTTCTTTCAGTGAATTTCTGTTCTTCACGTAGCTTCGAGGAAAGCTCTTGCCTCCCGCTGCAAGTAATATATCTCAGCTTGCCAAGGTTCTACAGAGGAATGAAGCACACAAAAAAGTTAGAAGAAAAAAAAAGTTCGAATTGAAAAATCCCAACTCTTAAAGGTTAACCCCGTGACATAATTAGGCGCACAGCCACGCTCGCTTACGTTGTATTTTGTTTTCTCTGCGTCTGGAAATCCATCTCTTCGCCGCAAGTCTCTCGACCTGTAACATCTTGTACTGCCTCCACCACGTCACAGACTGTGGTGTTTCTGTTGCTGCCGATGCTGTTGCTGCAGTTGATGCCAACACTAATACCCTCACCATGATCAACACATGATGTAACCAGTGCTAAAACCGATGCTCTGTTAAATTATTAAATTAGCAAGCACTGTTGTAACAATATACATAAACTACATTAAGTTGTCTGCCTTTAAGTGCCTTGTGCTTTCTTTTCTTTGTTTTTGTCTCAAATGCCTTAATGCTGTCAGTTTTTTCTTGGATAGTATCTAAAATACGAGTTCCATGCGTTTTACAATTATATCCTATCTCTCGGGCGTTTTTCTATCTATCTATCTATCTATCTATCTATCTGTGTATCCATCCATGCATCTCTCCATCTATATATATATATATATATATATATATATATGTGTGTGTGTGTGTGTATGTATGTCTGTTTGTGTATCTATCCATCTATGTATTTATCTATGTATCCATTCACCCATCTAGCATCTATCTCTCTATCTATTTACGCATACGTTTCCTATTCTTTCTAATCACTCTCACGAATCTATCACTCTTTCTCCTCTCACCCTCTTCCTCCAAACCCATCTGTTTACCGCTTTGCTCTTTTAATTATTTTTTTCCTTCAGTTTCTTCTTTTTTGAACTCCTTATCACTTACAAGGCCAGACTCCTAAGAGGTCCCTCGTTCTCTGCATGCTTCCGCATACTCTTTAATGCTTGTAAAAATTGTTTTTTATCGTTAGGGCAAAGCTGAAATATAATAGGTGCGCAGGACTAGGGTTAACTCCAAATACTTGCTTTGAGAGTGTGTACAAACCGTTGGAAACAAAAACACACAGACGCTCGATTCGTCCTGCCCAGGGAAAGTACACTCTTTGAAAGAGGCCTAAACACCTCTTTACCGAAACATGTAATGCCCCTCCAGACATCTTGTCATCTCTTTGGTGAAGGGCTTCAGCCATCTCTCAAACTCTTAACACCTCAGCTGCCTCAACTTAATGCATTAATACCTACAGGCTTGCCATGCTATCTATGTCTTTTACCTATAGTAGGAGCCTCTTGAAGTAGCTTAGGAGACGTTAAATCAACCAGAACAGATCTCCCTGTTTTACTGTCTAAAAATGCTTTAATTTGCCTTTGAGAGTTCTTCCATCAATTAGGTTTAGGCTGATCCGAATTACAGCACGTCGTATCTTCTAAACCTCTGTAGTGTTTATTCTTAAAAAAAAATATTCTGTAACTGAACAAACCTCGCAATGTTGTTAATGTGAAGAGGACATGTGCGACTGGTCTTAATATCTTCTCTGCTACGTCATTATTTCATGGTTGAACAGAAGGCGCCATTGCTATCCATGGAAAACAAAAGTAAAGAGAGAGAGAGAGAGAGAGAGAGAGAGAGAGAGAGAGAGAGAGAGAGAGAGAGAGAGAGAGAGAGAGAGAATTCTCTTTCAAAGAAAGGGCTCTTTCCTGGAGTTTTATGTTGGTGCGAAAAGATAATGATCCGAAGGAGATTCCATTTTAAGCAATGATATCATCAGAAATCAATGATATTCTAAAACACAATTTCAACCTACGATGAAAAAATCTGTTGCTATTGTAAGATTACTGTTAGAATAGAGGTTTGATCACAATGGTGTTTTAAATAGAGCGCAACAATCAAAAGCATCCTGTAGAGGTATGCGTCGATCAATTTATCAATTAATACATTCTCTTTATAAACCGAGTTCATCTGTTACAAAAAAAGTTATTAACTGTTCATGATAAGCCTAGGTTTAAGGTCATGATAAGCCTACCATAGTGCGTTGAAATACGGAGGCAAGAATGTATTATAATATTATGCAGATCCGTGGTCTACGTAAACTGTTTTATATTACTTGTAACGTGTTACTTATTGTTAAAGGCAATCGCTTTTTATCTCCCCTTGAGACCCGTATTGATCTCCGTGCAACAAGAGGTCAGGAGAGGTCACGAGATGCTAACGATACAACCCAACTCCAGGAAATGAACCCTAGGGCCGATACCTTGGCCCGTTACAGCTGCGTGGCTCCACCGGAAGCTGCGCAGTAACCCGAGCTGGACGAGATGTGCAAGGCCTGTGGCTTGCGCACTCACCAGTGAAATGGAGAGCAAAAGGGGAATGCCCTATAGATTTAGATCTAGATTCAAGGCCCGGAGATTTCGATGACCAAAATCTAGATCTAGCTCTGTCCCACAACGCACGTCTCCTGAGTTAATATTTGTTTTATTCTCAAGCAACCGCAAGAACCGTGACAGCAGACTGTGAAGCTGGTTCTGGTGCCTTCGTTATGAGTAAATGAGAAAGACTACATCTTTTTTGTTCGCATTGTGTAAAATGATGAGAAAAGAAAGAAAAAAAAGAACCACAAATATTGAAAAGAAAAATAAAGCGAGAAACAAAAAGAAGATAATAATGCAATAACCAGTTTCATTTCTCTCTAAAAAAAAAAAAAAAGAATTAAGATGGAAACATATTGATCCCATCGTCATAGAAACACAAGACTCTTTTTGAGCTCCATAAGAAGTTAATTACAGAATCTCTGTGGCCTATTGGGACATGAAGATTGAAGCTAACGGCCAGTATCTTTCTAGCTTGTTGGGATGTGAAGATTGAAGCTAACGGCCAGTACCTTTCTAGCTTGATGGGATGTGAAGATTGAAGCTAACGGCCAGTACCTTTCTAGCTTGATGGGATGTGAAGATTGAAGCTAACGGCCAGTACCTTTCTAGCTTGATGGGATGTGAAGATTGAAGCTAACGGCCAGTATCTTTCTAGCTTGATGGGACATGAAGATTGAAGCTAACGGCCAGTATCTTTCTAGCTTGATGGGACATGAAGATTGAAGCTAACGGCCAGTATCTTTCTAGCTTGTTGTGGATGTGAAGATTGAAGCTAACGGCCAGTATCTTTCTAGCTTGATGGGACATGAAGATTGAAGCTAACGGCCAGTATCTTTCTAGCTTGATGGGACATGAAGATTGAAGCTAACGGCCAGTATCTTTCTAGCTTGATGGGACATGAAGATTGAAGCTAACGGCCAGTATCTTTCTAGCTTGATGGGATGTGAAGATTGAAGCTAACGGCCAGTATCTTTCTAGCTTGATGGGACATGAAGATTGAAGCTAACGGCCAGTATCTTTCTAGCTTGATGGGACATGAAGATTGAAGCTAACGGCCAGTATCTTTCTAGCTTGTTGTGGATGTGAAGATTGAAGCTAACGGCCAGTATCTTTCTAGCTTGTTGGGATGTGAAGATTGAAGCTAACGGCCAGTATCTTTCTAGCTTGTTGGGATGTGAAGATTGAAGCTAACGGCCAGTATCTTTCTAGCTTGTTGGGATGTGAAGATTGAAGCTAACGGCCAGTATCTTTCTAGCTTGTTGGGATGTGAAGATTGAAGCTAACGGCCAGTATCTTTCTAGCTTGTTGGGATGTGAAGATTGAAGCTGACGGCCAGTATCTTTCTAGCTTGTTGTGGATGTGAAGATTGAAGCTAACGGTCAGTATCTTTCTAGCCTATTGGGATGTGAAGATTGAAGCTAACGGCCAGTATCTTTCTAGCCTTTTGGGATGTGAAGATTGAAGCTAACGGCCATGGAGTTAAGTGGTCTAATCCGCTTGGGTCATTATGAAGCGCCTCAAGTGAGCCGCTTACCATACCGTGTCTTGATGGTCCGCGACCAGTCGCCGCCAGCAGAGGTAAGGGCCTGGGAAGATCCTCCAGGCTTGTTCTCCCCTCCTCTAGTGGACAAGTCAAGAAGCCAGAAGCCCGTGGAGAATCTCGAGCGTGCCCACGAGTTTACTTCGCTCTTCAAGTGTAGACCAAAATGTATAGACTCGCCAGATAGTCTGTTTTCCTTTCTTTTATCGGCCAAGTCTGCCCTTTTAAGTCTCTCAGATTTTAACAAAACCAAAGACGCCATGTTGCTTGCCAATACTCGACCTACAAGAAACCACACAAAGAGCTGGTAAGTGGTGGTGACGGTAAAGACGCATGCTCCGAAGGGGACACAGAGAAACCTTATGGTCGTTTGATGTACAAACTGAAGCAGAGAGACAGACATATAGAACTCTCCAAAAACTTCTTGTGTAGATAATTCTTCTAGTCGCTTAGGAGACTAAGGTATTGAAGGAAGATCTGAAGCCTTTGAAGACGTGATTGTGTGAAGAACGTGTAGAGCTTTCCCAGCGTCATGTGGAGGTGTCCACTTTTTTCAAGCCAGGCTCGGGAAGTTGAAGGGCTTCCGTGGTGTTGACCTCCCTCCTTAACAAAGTTTGCGTTTTGATTAAGAGGCGAGTGTTAACCCACAGGCCGTGTGTTGCTTGTGTCATCCCTGTCTCTCTGTTATCTTAACACAACCCTGTCAGTGATGGTGGTGGTGGTGGTAGGGGGGCACCCTGCGGACTCAAGACGGTAATTTAGAGGAGAGGCGTTTGATTCGCCAACTTTCAGTTAACGGAAGTTTTAAAGATAGAGATTATTTTTTTTAGCAAAATCTTTGGTTTGCCTGAAAGATTTGACATGTCTTTGTTTTAAGTGTCTCAGGCAGACTGTGCACCTGGTTGTCTCCCTTTCCCAATTTTGTCTCGCTTTTTACTTAGTCCACTCATCCTTTCCTATAGTTTTAAAGCTTTAATTTGTTATTCACTCCTTAATGCTCATGGAGGTAGTAGGAATAGTAGTAGTAGTAGTAGTAGTAGTAGTAGTAGTAGTAGTAGTAGTAGTAGTAGTAGTAGTAATGCGACATACTATTAATACTACTGCTGCTGCTGCTGCTACTACTACTACTACTACTACTACTACTACTACTACTACTACTACTACTACTACTACTACTACTACTACTACTACTACTACTCTACTAGTACTACTACTATTGCTACTACTACTACTACTACTACTACTACTACTACTACTACTACTACTACTACTACTACTACTACTACTACTGCTGCTAGCGCTACTACTACTACTAGCGATACCACTACTGCTACTAATAGAGCAGCAGTAGCAATAGTAATAGGATAGCAGTAGAATTGGTAATAGTAGTATATCGCCCCGTAAGATCGTCGTATACGATGACAACAACAAAAAAATAGCGCACAGCTGCGCAAAGATCGATCACAGAACATCCTAGCGGTCATACCAACGCTCTATTTACTGAGCTATCTCAGTCTGAGCCTCTATGTCTCTCTCTGCCCTGTATAATTATAACTGTCAAAAGATTCCTCGATATCACGTTGGAGTTCCAAATCAGTTTCAAAGTGACTTTTATTAAGAGTCTCTCTCTCTCTCTCTCTCTCTCTCTCTCTCTCTCTCTCTCTCTCTCTCTCTCTCTCTCTCTCTCTCTCTCTCTCTCTCTCTCTCTCTCTCTCTCTCTCTCTCTCTCTCTCGCTCGCTCGCTTCCGAAATCTATCTGTATATCTCTGGTTTCATGTAAATATTTGTACTCGGAGTTCAATCTTGTTGCACAATAGAATTTATACACTTTTTCAAAAACTACTAATTTCTTAATATTTTTTTTTTCCACTTAATTATAATTGCACCTGTCAATCCCACTTAAGTGTATATTAGGTATTGCATCCCGAGGAAATTGTACGCATGGAACTTTTTTTATTATTTGATGGGGGATGCAATGTTTTCATTTACTTTAAACATACTGATTTTCTTTTTTGATTCTTTTTTTTATATCATTTGTAACGCATCTTTTTTTGTGTTCTTTACCAGGTAAGTCGTTTTTCTCTCAACGATATGGCAAGTATGGAACCTCTCCTGGCCGTGAGTATCTTCATGCCTGTCTCGCTTTCTCTGGCTGCACAAGTCAACATGCGAAACAATACGTCTGAGATCTTTGTCTTTGTGAAATGAATCTCTCTGGATCTCTGGAAAGCAATACGTCGAGCAAATTATTCTGACGGTTTTAACGTGAACCGCAAATGAATGGCTCCACTTGGCAATAATCGCACTCGTTAAAACAAAACAACAAAGCTACCTTCTCGTCACATGCCATGAACAATGCTTAAAGATAAGTCTCTCTCTCTCTCTCTCTCTCTCTCTCTCTCTCTCTCTCTCTCTCTCTCTCTCTCTCTCTCTCTCTCTCTCTCTCTATCTCTATCTATCTATCTCTCTCTCTATCTCTATCTATCTATCTCTCTCTCTCTATCTCTATCTATCTATCTCTCTCTCTCTATCTCTATCTATCTATCTCTCTCTCTATCTATCTATCTCTCTCTCTCTATCTCTATCTATCTCTCTCTCTCTCTCTCTATCTCTATCTATCTATCTCTTTATTTTTTTCTCTTTCTATCTCTTTCGTTCACTCTCCACGATATCTTATACAAATCTTCGACGCCTGCGCAGCACAACATTATCCACGAATCTGCCCCATCTTCACTTGAAGCTAGCTCCTTTTCTATCTCCTACCTTTTGTTAACGTAAAAACTCAGTCATATTATTCCCATACACAAGCACTGACACGCTCATGCTGATAGACCCTTTTGGAAGGTACCCGCCAAGAACGGTAACTGTAAATATTAGCCGATAAGGAGGCGGCTCCAGGCCCTTCCATATCTAGACAAAGTGGTCTATCAATCGATCATCGCCTATCACTGATCGACCGCCGAGTGGGCGGCCCAGGGGCCAATAAACTCTGGCTAGGGCTGATCGAATGTCTCCTGGAGGACCTGAAGGTGTAAACTATGTCAACACTGCCAGGTCTGAACAACAGAGTATTGCTCGGAATATGGCGACGCTGAAGCCTCCTCTCTTAAATCAAGTCTCCTCTATGAGATTCTTCTGCCTCATTTTGCCCTTGGATATTATGGCTACTTCTGGGTCTCTCCTCTCAAATAAGGTTTTCTAAATGAGATTTTTCCCCTTTGATATGAGGCCATTGTCTTCTTGTGAATGTCCAGCGCCCCTGAGCACAGTAAATGAGGTGCCATTAGAGCTAGCCTGCTTTGAGATTATGCTAATATCTCTGTGGCAATCATACTTTGGATACTCCGGGGTCATAGACCTAGCAATACGACTGTCTATGATGGTAAAGAGAGATGCACTGGTCAGAGACAAAGATAGACAAAGGGAAAGGAAATGAGGGATATGAGGGAAAAAAATAAAGTAACGGATAAAAAGAAAAAAAAAAAGAAAAAGAGGTTTCAAACACATCAATGGGATTTACTTATCACCCTTTACTTTTCTTTTACAGTTATTAAAAAAAAAAAAAATATGTATATTCAAATCTACTTTCATTTCCTCCTCTTCACTTCTTCTTTCTGACGCTCCCTAACCTCTCTTTCCAAACCCGACCCCATCATTTCCACCCTATTCACACGTCTTATTCCTTAGCTTTGCTATTGGCTGCTACAGTCGAAGCCATAAAACCGTCAAGACAACTTGATGTGATCAGTTTAGTACATGTATCAGAACATTCCGTGCTTTATCGCCTTGTTTTTGTGCATGTGTCTGAATTTAGTGCTTGTTCCGGGAAAATCCTTCCACAGTAAATCGTTCAATAGCTCTCCGACTTACTTACCATTTCTACGCGATCTCGGACCAGGGTAATTAATATTTCGTCTGATACCTTGAATTCCTGGACTTTTCAAGTAGGCATTGCAGCAGATAAGCTGCAAACCTTTTTCCTTTCTCGCTCTTACTAAGTGTGATTAAAAACCGTGACTTTAAGATAATAGATATACATATATGTTGTATTGCAGAATGCCGGTTTGATAGCGAGAGAAAATGTTAGGTTATAGAGACTGGCAAAGAAAGATATAAACATAGACGTCAAGGGAGAGAAAGAGGATAATGTGAGTGGAAAAGAGAGAGAGAGAGAGAGAGAGAGAGAGAGAGAGAGAGAGAGAGAGAGAGAGAGAGAGAGAGACCTTGCCATCGTGCTATACTAGAAAGATAGGCACTAATTCGATGGCAGACAGCTGCTGTGTGATATATCACTCGATAATGGTCCAGGAACCATCGACTTGAGCCCCGCACTGCCTGTTACAGACTGATTGATTTATCAGTCTCCTGCCAGTTGACCATGATATCTGGAACCTGCAAGGTCTACAGCCTCATTCATACCAGGGAGATGGCGGCCTTAACAGCTTTCAGTGCTGCCGAAAGATTTGACAGCAGTCTTAAGAAGCAGGGGCCAACTTCTTCTGCATTTCTTTACGAAATTATTCAAAGTCTTTGTAGAGGTATTGTGCATTATTCTCCATAAATCCTTGACCTTTCTCTGAAGAAAGTGATTTAGTGTTGGGTGAATAACATCAAATACCTCTCTTTAAGTAGAACGGCTATCAACTCTTGGGAGCTGTAAATTTTATATTGGTGAACTATGATGAGTGATGAACGGCCATTCCAACATAATTATCCCTTCAGAGGATGCTATTCTGTTAGTGCCACAGGGAGTTCTCTTCATGTTAATATGCACCAACCCTGAACAACCTCACAGAGTTCATCTGAAAAGTTACAAATTGAAAGACTACAATTATATGACTAATAATATGAAATTTTATGGTCTGCCCTAGGAAAGATTTTCTTATTCGAACCCCCAAAGGTGGAGTTTACACATGACTCGTGATGGTGGAGGTAGCATACATTTTGAAAGTTATACGGATCCTTCTTTACCGTCATATGCAGATGCCAGGGCCCCAAAGTCGTACACTGTATATTTTTCTCTTGCCTTTTCGATAATTCATGGGTAAATAGAAGATGCGGCGCAAAGGTAGTCTTGAATTAAAAAGAAAAATTGGCCGAGTGTAGTAATGATGATTAGCGAGTCCGCCTTTTTTTTTTTTTAAACTGCAAGTCTGCATAGATCTAGTCCATATTGAGGACACCAAATCTGGAAACGCTGCTGGCCTTTCTGTCAAGAATTTCGCCCGAGACAATCTTGGCGTGTAGTCTACCCAGTTAATGTAGATCTTCTTAATGATTTTTCGTCGCCGAAGTTTGACGAGGATTTTCATTGGACATATCTAGATTCTAGGAGGTTTATAGACATAGAAGTTTCCTGGGTGGCCGGAACGCTTTCAAGGCTTTTCACTACCACTTGTCACTGATGTCTTGCCAGCGATGGGGATTTGACTTGAAGAGACGGTGAAGCACTCACCAAAACATTTCTACTGGCCATGTATCAGGCTTACATGCTATTTCACACCACTTCTCTTATGCCACTCTGTAATTGAACTCTTAACAACGAATTAAGACCGTAAATAAGACTAATCCGGACTTAGGGAGCATAGAATTACATGGAATAATTTCAAAGGAAACTTGACCTGGCTAGCTCCTTGTCATGCTCAACTGATCTGCATGTGACAGGAAGTTGCTGACTCGTAAACTCTGCTTTCGTCAATGACAGTGACGCACCCTTGTCGGTCGGAAGTTACATTCGTTCAGCAAAAGATTATCCCAGCCTTGCTGTTCTTTACTGTCTCTTTGGCCCAAATCAATTGTTTCTTTTCTGCTTATCCGGAGACCGGATGCTCCCCATCTCTAGACTTCGAGAGATCGCATATTGTGATAACTCACTTGAATTTAAACCTTCAGTGTGTGTTACCTGCATGTTTTGCTCTCACCCACAAAATCATA
>JAWDGP010002624.1:745000-760000 GCA_033675545.1 Elysia crispata | reverse complement strand
TTGACCACTTCCTTTAACTCTTCATAGATCAATCTGAAACAATCTGTTTCTGTAGTGGTGCTAGCGCCGGCAGTGGTAACGGTGCCAGTGGAATTTATTGATGGAGTAATCCTAGCATCAATAGTAATTTTCCTAGAACTTTTATTGCTCAGAGTCTTAGGTGGTCGTGCTTGTGTTTGTCATCATCGTCATAGTAATGGGATGGAAGTAGCGGAGGCGCTAGTTGTGGTGGCAGTAAATATAGTGGCAAAAACATTCAAAACCAGCCACCACACAATGTATGAAGTAAAGAAAAAGGAAATGATTAATTGCAAGCAAAGGTAATTACAGTGGCTGAAGCATCATTCCTCACCTGTACTGTTTTGATTCTAAAGGCCGTTGTGTGCCTTATGATTTATGCGATTGTCCAGTGGTAAGAAGTCACATAAAACATTATACAACTATTATGGTCAGAACTTATGACCCTGATACACTTTTAGCCTCTCTTGATTCCTTGAGCCCTGCATTTCTGCCACTGACCACTGGTAGTCATGGCTGGATATTACGGTGTCCGTCCTTTCCTAGAGAAGAGTGTTAACTTACTCCGCAGATTCTGAATAATGACCGCTGCCAACACTTAGCAACCAGGGATGCAGACTGACCAGCGATCATCCTTGCGACGCTGACATGTTTTAGGATATCTTGTTTATGTCTCTGTTTTCTCCGTACATTCTTCTTCTCCATTTAAAAATTTATTCTGCTTGATGTGCACAAAGGTAGTGCTGAAGGTAAGGTTTGCATATAGCTATCAATTTAAAATTAGAGAGTATGAGGAAGCGAGATAAAGAAGAAGAGGACGAGGGAAGAGAGAGAGAGAGAGAGAGAGAGAGAGAGAGAGAGAGAGAGAGAGAGAGAGAGAGAGAGAGAGAGAGAGAGAGAGAGAGAGAGAGAGAGAGAGATTCAAATTCTTCGGCTTGCTTCGCTTTCGACCCATAATACCTCACAGATGCATCCTGACATCACGAAATTGCCTCACCTTCCCCTCCATCCACTGCCTGGTTTCTCTTACCTTCTCGGTGTCAGTGAGAGCTGCGGCTCCAGTCTTCTACACCCGTCGATGCCAGACCAACGACTGGAAATAGATCACCCTGAGCATGGGACACACGACTTAAGTCTGGCAGTCCACCCACTGCAAGTAGATCTTATGTGCTGTAATGATGAACAAAGTATTGAGAGCTCACGCGCAACTTGCATGGGTCATCTACAGGGGTCAAAAGCTAGTCTCAGAACATCCTCTTGCTCAATTACTGTATAAACATCTAACTGGCTGAACCCATCCCAAGTATCTGTCTGAGAGTGTCATACGGGTATCCCTCGCACTGAAACGCACCCAAAAGGGAAGTACGCACCTGGCTAATTATAGGCGAAGTTATTAATAATTTAACCCTCCACCCTCCTTTTTTTCCCCCACCACACACACACACACACACACACTCAGCATTCGCCGGAGTCTTAAACGAGCAGAAAATTTCTAAAAATATGCCATACCGCTAAGAATAGAAATGCCAAGCGGGAGCGTATTTCCAACTTTCTTCATGGCATTCAAACAGCCTTTCTGCTCAGGTACAAATATCAGACGGGGACCGGGGTGAAAGTGTAGACCCGGGCCCACTGAAGTAATACGATATACATACACGAATGTCATTTAATACATACCTCGTTCTTTTTTTGACAAGTAAAACATATGACCACGCAGAATAATGTTTGAAACTGCAAAATATTCTTCAATTGTCTATTATATTGCACCATATCATTATTTTGTTCACGAACTCTTAATGTCCTTGAGTGTTTAAACATAGCGAGTCATTTTGAAGTGTTGAACAACGAAAGAAAGGAGTAAACATCATTATTATGTTATGCTATCATCATTAACTCTGAAAACCCGAGCCTTAAATCTAGTGTTTTCCTGTGATTGAGGCGGGGAAATCCTCACGTATTACGCCGCTATGAAGGATAAGGCACGGATCACATATCGTGTTTCGTCTGATCCGTGTTTTCATTAAACCGATCCAGGAAGTGTCTGGTGTTGTGGGCCAGATAGCTAGCATCGGGAGGGGATTTGGTGGTATTTAGAGGATAACATTGTTGTTTGAAAGAGAGAGAGAGAGAGAGAGAGAGAGAGAGAGAGAGAGAGAGAGAGAGAGGGGGGGGGAAGAGGGAGAGACAGACAGCAGACAGAAAAGAGAGTAAGAGTGGCAGCTTAAATTATATTTAGACAAACAGAAATTCCTAAACATAAAATGTGTAAACACACAAGAAAAGGCAAAAAAAAAAAAACAACCTAAAACCAGGGCAAATGTTTTAAAAGAAACATAAAAAGGAGAGAAAGACGGAAGGAAAAGAAGGAGTAAAAAACTTTGCAAAAAGACACGGTTCAAAGTGAAACTGCTCTAAGATTTGAAAACATATTTATGCAACTCCACGAACAAACTGCTTCTTCATATAAAAGCATGAACAACCAAGAAATCCGGCGTGAATCGCTAATGGACCAGACAGAGCTAATCCTCAACAGAGGCCAAACCACAGGGCTCTGTAATTATCTTGGTTCGTAATCCCCTGTCTCCATGCCCTCCCTCCCCCTCTCTCAACCTGTCCAAGTGTCAACCTGTCGATGTCAGACACACTGTGGCCTGGAGTTGAGGTGAGCTGCACATCGGTTTGCATGCTAAGGACGTCGAGCCAGGCTGTGGGAGGGGTAGAATGCTGATATAGTCTGGCCACAGCTCTGAGCCCGGCTCGTGGCCGTTAGTCGTGTGTCAGTCAGATCTCGGTATGAAACATGTCTAGTGCGTGTGTGTGTGTGTGTGTGTGTTTGAGCTGTAGGCACTGCGGCGCTGGTCGTTGTTAAAGGTAATTAGTCAAAATCTAGGCAGGTTCTTTAGAAAGCTAGATGAATGCATTGCTTGTAATGTTTAAAAAAATGGGAAGAGAGAGAGAGAAAGAGAGAGAGAGAGAGAGAGAGAGAGAGAGAGAGAGAGAGAGAGAGAGAGAGAGAGAGAGAGAGAGAGAGAGAGAGAGAGAGAGAGAGAGAGAGAGAGAACTGATAGATTTATTGAAAAATAGTCGCAGAGAAATGAAAGTGGAGTCAGATTGGTCAACATTTATGGTAAACGATATAGATAACGAGGGCAGATTAATTAGAGTGAGAATGAGAAAAAGATGAAGACAGAGATAGAGATAGACAGGGACAGTATTGCTGAATTTGAAAAGGCTCAATACTAAATGTTATTTGAACCAAAACTCTCTCTCTCTCTCTCTCTCTCTCTCTCTCTCTCTCTCTCTCTCTCTCTCTCTCTCTCTCTCTCTCTCTCTCTCTCTCTCTCTCTCTCTCTCTCTCTCCCTTCCCTGTCGATACCAAGTTACTCAAATAAACGTGCCTGTAGAGCAAATAACCTACCGTGGACCATCTGGAGCGAGACCAGGAGGGAGTAGACTGGTGCCAAGACTGCCCTAGCACCGGCCCACCTGAACTTAAAAGTTTATCTTGTTTATAAAATCTCCTGCATTGTCAGCAGAGCCGCTATTTTTAGCTCTCCTAGTGGGCTGAGATGGGGATTCCTATCCCTTCTCTCCACGTTAATTATACATCTCTACATCTGCAAGGCCAACAAGTCCTACATGTATTGTAATTATTCTAGATGGTTCAATACATTGCGTCATCTGTGAAGGCCGAGTTCACTACTGTTGTTTGAAAATCAGTTTTGGCCTTGTAATTATTAATAGACAAAACAGTTTTAGGATCCTATCAGAAGTTTGTTTCAATATAACACGTTGTGACGTCACCAGTCAATGTCTTTCTCTTGGTAACCGTAGACATGTTCAGACATAGGCGCCTGGCGCCAGACCTCTATCTTCTGCTCTAATCCCAGGTATGAATGGAAGCTGAGAGGGGCCTAGGGTCCGGCTATCTAGATCTTGAGTGTTGTTAGACTCACCATGGCAAGACTTGGGTTAAGCTTACAGCCTGAAAGGTGTGCGTTGGGGAACCAGATTTGCACTACAGTTTTCATAGTCACCTAAGTTTTCTAGGGCTTCTATGGATGGGAGAAAGTTTTGGTAAAATTAGCTATAAGGCTTCACGTATAGGATTTACAGAACCATAGTCAGAGAGAGAGAGAGAGAGAGAGAGAGAGAGAGAGAGAGAGAGAGAGAGAGAGAGAGAGACAGACAGACAGACAGACAGACAGACAGACAGACAGACAGACAGACAGACAGACAGACAGGCAGAGTAGAAGAGACTGCCTTTGTATGTCGTTATCGAGATGTTCTCAACTAGTAACGTATATGAAAAGACGATTTTGGAGAGAATGACTATCATCATTACAGTGACTTGCGTCCTTTACTCAGTACAAAGGAGATCAACAGAGTAGTTAGATTTAAAACATGGAATTGTCTGCATTCCGGTCTCTGTTTGAAACCTATTGAGAGAGAGGAAAGAAAACAAAAAACGTCACCACCATGTCTACAATAAGGGGATTTGATGGAAAATATAATTGTTTCATTCACATTAGGAAAGGGGTGGAGTATTTGTAATACATACTCATGAAAGATATTTTGCTTTGATCGAAGATTTCCTGCCTGCCATGTACCATTATTCTTCACGAAGTAACGCTTTGATCAGTAATAGATCCTGTTGTCTGAAGGGTTAGTGTCAACTGCTGGTCGGTCGTCACAGTGCAGGACGTGCGACATAGAAATAGACTGCCAGGGAGACGTTATCTCAACCTGGACAGTGTATCTTAGTTCTCTGCACCGCACGGAGATGTTTGGTGCGGACGCCTGAATAGACGTATTGAAGTCGCAGAGCGAGACCATTAGACTTGGGTTTTACCCACATCTAGCAGCCGTATTAAGCTTGAACAAAAAGTCTGGGTATGATAAGAGCTAAGCAAAACAAACACGTTGGGCCGTCTGGTCTGAGCGACTGAGCGGAGTCTAAGGGTGAACATCCGCACAACTTAGAATCTCTGCTGTCTGTGTGGAACTGGAGATCTGTACCTTGATAACTAGATCTTTGTGTGTGTTTTACGAAGGCATTGCTTGTAATATTTTGCTCGAAAATTGAAATTACAGGGTTAATTGTAAGAAACGTCTACAATTTTTTGGGGAGAATGAAGTGGTCGTTTTATTTAAGAATAGTAGCGGGTATTAACAGAAAAAAAGGAACACGATCTTACTATTCTGTATACAACACTATGAGCCTCAGCTACTCCATACCTTAAGTTGCATCAACTCTCACAACTTTTTGACAGTCAATGCATTATAAAGACCTTTTCTTTTTTCTATTTTAGACCTCTTGACATAATGTCATACTCGCAAAAAAAACCGACCAGCACACCTCCATCCTTTTCCCAAAATCCCCCCTTTTTTTTAGCCCTACTTCCGTTATGTTAGCCTGAAGAAGACTAAACCTTTTCCCGTTGCGTGGCGGTTGACTTAATCTCCCAACTGTTTTGTTTAGATTTGATCTGGTCCACTCTAAACAAGAGCCGCCTCCCTGTTTGCTTTAAATTAACAGTGTGAAAGAAGTTTTCTGGGCCTGGCTAAACATAGCAAGATCAGGAGGTTGGGGCCTTGCGCGGCCCAAACAAAAGACAAAAGAAAATTTGGCTCGAGGAGCTTGAGAGGTGGCTCGCCTGTGAGTTTGTTCCCTGTGAGTTTGTTCCCTGTGAGTTTGTTCCGTTTCGCAGAGCCAGGAGGATAGCGGATGTTCTGCAGTCTCTCCCAAGGTGAAATCTGCCCGCAGCTCGAACTGACAGTCCAGACCTCTTGCTGTGCGTCTGCTCATTAGAGCCAGACTGCGTGTTGCATAAATTAGAACATAATCATCCCACGCAACCTTTGCTCATGTCATTTTTTCTGTTTTCTAGATCCCTCGCTCACATTCCAATCAAATACTGGAGCTCCTGTTCTGTTTGTTATCCAATCTTCCTATATTTTGTACATCCATTCATTACTCTTCAGCAAGATTACCTTTACGGCTTTAGTTTACAATCTTTCTTTAGATTTTGTCTCACGAGTAAAATATCTACAAAGACTTAATGCTCTAACTCACCGAGACAAGCGAACTGCCTGCTCTTAGCCTGAGGCAATAATTTATATGTATATAATACACATGTGCCGAGTCTATGATATTATCAACAAAGCCATTCGTCCCCACGTTATGTGCCAAACCTGGGGATGAAATAAAAAAAATAGAGCATAATTAATTCCATGTCGTCCTCCACCCACACAAACAAAAGTAAATCAAGTTCTAAACACATTTGTTCACAAGTTTCCATCAAGTCTGGCCCGCCCGCTCTTCTCTCTGCAGTTGTCCTCACTAAGGGAGACCATCTCCCCTGAAGGTGCTACTGTACAAAAGATCCCAGTATCTTTCGTGCAGACTTGTTTATGAAAGGTCGTGCGGGGTTATCTCCTCCCATTCGGTCACGCCATAGCCAGCACACGCCTGGCTAGTGCCTGGGGCTATTCTCAGCCTGGTACTTGCTGCAGCAGCAGCCACGGCGCACTTAATACGCTGCACAACACTGTACCTTCGGGAATCTCCGATATACAAGAAAGAAAATACGTCTGGGATTGAGCTGGGCGAATTTTCCCTCTTCAATTCAGAGTATTCAAGAATCTACAGAAGTTTCCGGGAAGGAATGCTTATTCTGCATTTCTACAAACTTTCGAATGTAGAAATGAAAAAAAAAAAAAAAGGCCCTTGGAGATGTCCTCCCTTGCGGCAATTCATAGCTGGCTATTTATGTGTACCTGCATGGTAATAAGCGTTTAAAAGGTTCTAAAAATAGCTCGGTAATAACAATATTTGCTTCATTCTTTCATTTGAATCGCCAGAAGTATCTTAAAGTGTTTTGGGGCTGTACAGATTTAATTTAAACTTTTATTAATGATCAATCCTTTTTTAATCCGATATCAAACTCATTTGTCTGATTATAAAATTAACAATGAATCTAAAAAGAGGGAGAAAATTAAAAACATTATGTTTAAAGCCAGAAGTTAATCATGATTGACTCTGGAAAGCGGCTGGAATAACGATAGAAGTTTAGGTCAAAAATCAAGTCCACTTTAGCGAAATTTATTTTGAATTGTTGCATCCGCCTCGACCGACCAATTGAACGTGCTACGTCTCGCACCGTGGCGGTTCGAATCTTACGAGGTGCCAAACGCCTTGTCGCACCCAACTCCTGACTCGAGAGTGTTTCCAGCACTGAAGATCATCTTGGAACAATCTATAGCGGCACCTGGTGCGCATGACTAGACCTAGAGCCTTGAGCAATCTCGATACTGGTGTATGCATTGCAGCTTCTGATGCGCACGTGTTTACACTGCGCTTTCAGAGTGTGAGACCACAAGACATGCACTTAGGCGACGGGGCGCCAAGATAAAATAATTCAACCTCTTGAGCTCGACGTATGGCGCAATAATGTACACACCTTTTATGCCAGTCGTTAGGAATAATTCTGTCAATTTGATGACATCATCTTTTAGACACACATTAAGTAATAACAAGGAAAATCATCCAATCTCAGTGACTGGTCATTGCGTGTCCTATTATTAGCCATTTATTCTATCAACTTCTCTTGGTAAATCTTTTTCTTATGTAAACCTCATGGTAGGAAGAGGTGCTTTAATCCGCTATGGATCATATAAGTTTTTGAAAAAGGCGGCCAATTTAAATTTTTCTTATTATTTTGGTCAATGTTCCCATGTTTCTTACATTTTGGCCTCAGAAAACATACTTTTCGAAAAGATCCAAAAGAGCCACTTTGGACTTAGTAGAAGCTAGTTCTATGTTTTCACCGTCTCCTAAGTTGCCCCAAGTGTCTCCTCTAGGAATATTGCCCTGCTGACCTTTCTGTATGCGACTCGTGTTTGTTTTGCCATCTGCCTTGACAAGGGGGTTGGGGGGAAAACCTGCACGGCAGATCCACATCCGTCCACAGTGTGTTGGTTTATGAATACAAAATAGACATGATGCCATGGAGTCTATCACGGATCGACCCGTCGCTTGCAGGAGGCCAGCATGTGGGCAGCGCTAGACGGGTCTCCGCGGGAACTGGATGAAGTACCGCGCGCTGTACGGCCGATGTTTTCATGGACTTGTAGATCAGTTCATCATTCTCCCGCCTCGCGTGGTGACATACCTGCTGACGCACAAGGTCATGTTTGTTAATCTCTGGTTATGGCGTGAAAAGACGCCTAATTTAGATCTGAAAAAATTCTAATGGCGTAAATCTAATCGGTATAGTGTGACTCAAGGCCAGCGGTCAAACGAAAACAAAGTTGAAAGATCGGAAAAAAATGAACAAATTGGTCAATGTAACACTTTAAATGAAGCTATCAGTTATCAGCGAGTAGCGGCAATAATGTAATAATTTTTTTTTTAATTTTTGGTGTCGAAAAGCATTATCCCCCCCCCCCCCCCCCGAGTTTATAGCCGATTGGTTTATTGAGGTATTGTTTATCTTGTGCGCTTTTTCTTCAATAGTCACAACATGATGGACTGGTGTGTTTTTCCTCCACGTTTTCACTAAAACGATTTTGTGCCTTCCCAACACAGTCCAACTGTAAGGTGTGATCCATCGTGGTTTGAAATACTGGGGACTTGTTTAGAAAAAATATTATAGTGAAAGATCTCACGCCCAAAGGAATTCATCTTTTTCTTTTTTTTTTTTTCCAGAGCTAATGATTACGATATACATCTACATTTTTCTTTCCTTTACTCCCCTAAATTTTCACTACAATGAGGAAAATAATTACATTATATAATTGTAAGTGATGATGTAGGAGACACAGCTATCTTTTGTTTTATCCCACAACCTGTTCCTCCATGAATGCCTATGTCTCATGGCCAAACAATGCTCCCATTCTGATATAAAGTTATGTAACCAACTATTGTATTTTCCTTGTTTGTCTAGGTTTGTAGGCTAATCCCTCGGAATGAAAGCGCTGCATTAAACTGCATCAGTAGCATTATCTGTAGACTTGATCTCTAGTTTCTGCGTCTGCCTGTCTGGCTCTCCGTGACATCTCCCAAATTTCCTGGCTTGATGAATGGGAAGACGACCAGCGCTTGCATTCCTCAAGGGAGACAAGAAAAACAACCCGTTTTGAAAGAAAAACAAAATTACACAAGACTTCATAGACTGTAGGGCAGCGTTTACAGTTACCGTTTCGGGAATTTGAAAAGTTTGTTTTGCTTAAGGCAGGAAGAAAAACAATGTTTGATGCGCAATCATTTCTAGTTAGGCTACTCGACCGTCGTCTCCAGCTCCAGTTGGCATGAATTATTCTTTGAAGTCTAATACACAACACTGGTAATTTGTCTGGGAGAAGTTTCCAAACACACAGCAACTCGGTGTTGATGATAGATGATCCTAATTATTCTCAAATGATTGCGCGTGCTCATTTAAAAAAATAAAATTGGTCGTTCCCTTGGGTTTTGTTTCGATTGTTGAAAATGAAAATAGTTACACAATGTTTTGATAGAAAGAGAACGTGTGTATTTAATACACACAAAAAAAAAAAAAAAAGAAAACACTGCAGCTACTCTATGTGAATATTTTCCGGTTTAAATTATCATAAATCCAAAGTTAAGCAAAGATTCTGATTAGAATCACACATCAAATCGGCAAGAGGTGCATTATTTAATCTTATATTTCGGCTAAGCCAAGATCTGCTAGATAAAGACTATTGCTACCAAGACCTTTCAGTTTACTCTCTTTAACTTAACCTGCTTTCCTAGTGTCATTATGTCTCAACTTGATCTTTTGTTCATATCAGGTTATTTTTAAGGAAAAGTATGAACCCTGGAGACTCAAGTGGTGCCTCGCTTGCGATATATTAAAGAGCCACTAATTTTTCATAAGTTTGAGTGATCTCAAATAAAGAAGCAAGCACAGTTTTCTTGCAAACACTCCGCAGGCTTTTTTATCGCATGTGGAACCCTAGCAATGATAATTGCACACCTCAAGTTCTAATAAGATACAAAATACATTCCCAATATAAAAACCTCGTAAAGAGGTTTTGTAAATCATCGAAATATGACACGGAGATATTGTTCCATTGACAGTAACTAGCTTGTTTGAAGTAATTTGAGACCAGCATTTTTTTTTTTTTTTTTTAGTAAAGAAAGAAATTACTTTGTTTTACAACCTTAATCAGAATTATGTAATAAATAATGCTGGCTTCCCGTCGCTCTTTTCCCATCGTGAGCCTGTTGTCATATTATGTATATGCTTCATCGCTATTGTTTTAGTGTCTTGCCTAGTTTGATCTCATAGCGAGTTTTGAACTTTCCCATCCTTCTATCCCACATGTCGCATACAGCCTGCTGGGTGTCTTCGTGTGGCTGTATTCCTTCTGCCCCCATGAGACTGAGGTTATCCATGCCCTTATTAGTAAGCTACACTGTCAACATTTCTTATGCAGCAGCTAGGGATAGGAGAGGAAATAGGGCAAACATGACTAACCGTGTTATTAAGTCCGTAGTTAATTAAAAAAAATATAATTAAAGAAGAAAATACTCAACAACTGGTGCATCACCCGCCAAGTGTTCTGTTTCTCTTTCGGACCTGAAAACAAGGACAACGACCCGTGCATGTTGTGTCATCACTTTCTCGGCAGCCATCATAATTTTCATTTTAATCTCACCCTGGGTGTCTTGCATAATATTATGATGTTTTAATATTTAATTACGATGACCTTCTAACTCTCATGTATTTTGGATCGGTGATTAAATTTAAAGTCATGTAATGATAAAATTTATATTATAAATTCTGAAGCCCTATGTTCTCTCTCTCTCTCTCTCTCTCTCTCTCTCTCTCTCTCTCTCTCTCTCTCTCTCTCTCTCTCTCTCTCTCTCTCTCTCTCTCTCTCTCTCTCTCTCTCTCTCTCTCTCTCCCCTCCCCCCCTCTTTCACTTTCTTTGATCACTTTCGAGACAATTCTTTCATCATTTTCAGTATTGCTGTGTCATAAAGCCACTCGCTTCAAACGGACGTCTTTGACTGTTAATGAGTATGATTAGATTTTTTTGGAAAAATATTTAGAAATAATAGAAACAAAAAACTGAGTTTTACAGTTACAGCGCATTGTAAGAAATCGCTATATAATTATTTCTGCGTGTAACATCTGCTGACTACTCTACATGACTGTGTACCTAACCTGCTGAGAGACGACTCGAGATTCCAGCATGCAGTGACTCAGCAACTCATGATGAGATCGGAGGGTTGCCTACCGATAAAGCCATTCATGGGGTTTACGAAGAACCCCATACCAGCAGAATTTAGTGGGACTCTTAGTCACAGGGAGTCGGAATACAATTATTGATTCAAAGTATTATGACAGATGTGATATTTTAAAATAGAAATAATAGCGATTGGTTAAAGTCTAAATATTTCATCTCTAATGTCCAACGTTACGAAAAACAAAATCTTTTACAATTTTTTAAAATCATAACCTTTACTTGATTTTAAAAAATCTGTGAAGGCATTATGACTCGGGACTTATAATATCCCCGGAAAATTGTTTCGTATATCTTGATGGACTGTTTCATATCTTGAATGTATGATGCTCTGATTCACCTCCAAACGGAAAGTAAAGTCATTTGATAAAAAGCCCTGAGGATTTGCTTGTCCCACCATCTCAGCTAGCCTAACGAAGGGGAATTGCGTCAGATTAGCTATCTCTGGGCTTAATCAGTAACGTCTCCTCAAGAATAATTTATTGATGACCAATGGCAGAAAAAGCTTCTTGGTTTGCCATTCTGATAAGCTTCAAAGATTATCTGCCCGAAGCGGTATAATTCGAGCCATCTGTTGTAGTTTTCTCTGGTCCATCTCGGAAAAGCAAAGTACTGCAGTAGTTGGTTTAAAACTCTACCCTGAGGATACAAGCATAGTTAAGACTTTGTTATGGCGAGGTCAGATGGTCGTTTTGTGATTTGCATTGTGAATTACGGAAAAAATTGAATTATATGGCAAAGAAATATAATTAAAAGAGTCATTTGATTTTCGTCTCTGAAATTTTCTGTCTTTAACCTCTCCTTTAGCCTGTGGCAATCGTCTTGATATCTTTGAAATGTTTATCTAGTTATGCTTGGTTGAAGGCTTTGAGTATCAAAGAAGTCCAAAACTCAGCTGTAGCATGGTCCATCAGTACCGATGATCAGGTCGGACCTCATCTTCCCAGCCGAAACTCTCTTCAATTAGCATAGATCTATGAAGAGCTTAGGATAATCAACGCGGAGCATAACAGCTTTGCTTGCGAGCTCTACAAACAAAGCTTTAAAAAAATGAATTAAAAAAAAAAATAAAATTTAGAAATGTTCATGTTTTTCCTTCTTTCTCTTGTCTTTTTCCTTTGTCAGTGATTGAGCAATATGTTCCCCTAATCCCTGACAGAAATCATAGTAAATTGTTTCCCGCTAGTCCAAAGCTATCGATACTACACCGTGCCATGATTTTGTTGTTGAAGCCTGGTGGGAGGGGGTTCACGAGCAGACTAACCAGAGTCTGTACATCTCACTCGGGCACTAGAGGCCATACATCTTGTACAGACACGACTCAGTACTTGTATCACTAGTACTAGCACCTTGGCTTGAGCTGCTAATCTAAATCTAGTACCTGTGTTAGCACAAGTTGACCCATCGCGTCCCCCCCCCAACACCTGCTCGGGTTACCGGACCTGATTTATGCTTCTCTCCCTTGACGTTCAGCTGGTCCACCTGCCCGGGGAGTGGAGAGATCCAGGCGTAGCGGAGTCCAGACAGACAACATGCTGTCAGGTACACTGCCCACCTGATCTTGACTAGTGCTAATTGTGGTAATAGTTTTCTGGGATTCGCAGACTGGTGGTAGTCACTAATTGCAATTGCTAAACGCTTAATCTTCAAACTTACTGCTGACCATGCATAACTGCATATCTGTTTAGTTTTTTGAAGCGAATGTCACTGTCTGTAGATGAGCAGATACACAATATATTAACTGAATCATGCAATAATTTCTCTTAATTATGGAATTTGATCTTTTAAAAAAATGTCTCATCATTGCAAGAATCAAGAAAGGCTTTCCAAAATAATATAATATGGATGAAATTGTTGTCACTCACAACATAATTTAAAGATGCAAATAAGTTCTATGAAATGAACAAATCTTGATTCTTTTCCTTTGTCGGGAAGTATTCGTGTCAGCCTCTCTACTGAGGTCACAAGATGTATGATCGCGCACTTGCCTGATGTTATTCCCTCAAACGGCGCCAAAGAGAGAAAGCTTTCAATTAATGTTGCTTTTATCTCCTGCGGAGATTTGTAAGATCTCGCCACAAAATTATGGGATGTCTGACTCGGCACCATGTTTAAGATGGCTGCTGCTGTTTCTATCTGGGGCCATCTCGTACATATCAGCCATCATTCATGCTGAATTGGGCGGCTTTCTGTATTCTTCTGGCAGTGCACTACTGGCTGTTGTGCAAACCAATTCTCTCACAGTCCACTGTGCTTCACTTGATATTAGTCAGATTGTACTATATGTCTGTTCATATCTACCGGGGGGAGGGGGGGGGGGGTTGTTGCAGGTATATGGTAATTATTCTTTTTTGGAAAAGAGTTTTTGTTTTTTGTTTTTTTTTGTAAGAAGTGCATAAAGAGACAGTTGGATGAGAGCAAACGATGGAGAGGGAGAACAGAAATTTACGGGCAGTAAATCAGCCTTGCATCGTGGTGCTTGAGGAAACATAGACGCAGACATACGAAATAACAGATGAATCTCGCGGTAAAATAGCAATCCTGTCAGAAATAAAGCTTTAAAACAACAGGGAAAGTGTGTGACCTCTAGTGACCCTATCAGATGCTGGGTGAAGAAGCAGGTTCAGACAAAGCCAGACTAATGCATCATTATCTTGCCAGGAGATATAACAGTTGAAAATGTCGTTTGACTTCCTCCAAACACTGTGTACTGTGCACTGATACTGGAGTAGGTGTACTGTGCACTGATACTGGAGTAGGTGTACTGTGCACTGATACTGGAGTAGGTGTACTGTGCACTGATACTGGAGTAGGTGTACTGTGCACTGATACTGGAGTAGCTCAAACAATTTACAACATCCCTACCGGAGTTAGCAATCTTGTTATAGTAGACCTTAAAGGCCAAAAATAGATATGTTTCTATAGTGACAGCGTGGTCAGCCGCGGGTTCTGATCTCTCGGAATATTCTCGGTTCTTTTTTCTCTGTATTTTAACACTATCTCATTGTTTTGCTTCAATCAAACATGTTTAAATATTTCATTCAGATATTTAAAAAAAAAAGCTACCATGTCGTACCGTTTTCATTCTCTTCTCACAGCTCGCAATCATGACTTGTGTATTTTTATTGCTCTGTGTCAACTCACTACGATCTAGTTATAAATTCTGCTCTTCCGAGCTACAGGGAAAGGAAGAAAAAATATGTCAGAATTGATTGCTTTCTATCATCGTGCCGGCTTCCAGTAATTCTATGAGAGGTTAGGATATTCGATCTTTTTCCTGTGGGGGACGCACAAGTTCAGCTAGGCCTGACTCCATGGGTGTAGATTGTGATGGGTGAACGGTTAGATCTCTTGTCTTCAAACGTCATGCAGGGGTTATCTCATTGTTGCTTTCAATTCTTTGCTTTCACAATTTGATTCGCAACTTTTTACAGAGAGAGATAGATAGATAGATAGATAGAAAGATAGAGAGAGAGAGAGACAGAGAGAGAGAGAGAGAGAGAGAGAGAGAGAGAGAGAGAGAGAGATGAGAGAGAGAGACTTACTTATTAAAATCATTTTATGAAACTAATTTGGAACTCCAGTGATTTCGAAGAATCTTTAATCATAGTTATAAAGTGTACAGGGCGTGGACAAGTTACATGCTTATTTAAAAACTTCAATCACGAGACGCTTTTGATTTTCACTTTGATTCTAGAACTAAATTGT
>JAWDGP010002624.1:692500-740000 GCA_033675545.1 Elysia crispata | reverse complement strand
AGTTTAACATTTCCTTTCAAGCTGACAATCTTTTAAAAAGAATCGGGAAGGGTGGAAAAAAACAAACAAATAAAAGAAAGCAAACAAATAGACTAAAAGCAAAACTAAACAAAACAAATTGGAAGGGAAAGACCCAAAGTATTAAGAGGAATAATAAGAAGAGAGAAAAGAAAGAGAAGAAAGAAAGAGAAGAAATAAAGAGAAACCCCACAGAAAGAGCAGCCGGAGCATTGAGCCAAGCCGTGGCTGTGAGCGGAGTGAGCAGTCAGTCCGGCCTCTGTCAGCTCACTCTGTCTCATCGATCTGGCCACGACTGTCTCCACCAGCATCTTGCTTGTCTGCCGTGATAGAGTGTCTTCCTCTTTCCATCTCTCTCTTGTTTTATTGTTCGCTCTGTCTCTCCATATCTCATCTGTTTTGCCTTTTATGTGTGTTTGTGTGTCTTTCTTCCCGCCCACCCTCTCTCTCTCTCTCTCTCTCTCTCTCTCTCTCTCTCTCTCTCTCTCTCTCTCTCTCTCTCTCTCTCTCTCCCCCCCCCCCCCCCCCCCCCCGCTAGTTTTGACGTTCTTTCTAATTATTTTGTTTCTCGCCTCTCAGTACTCCAATCCGCTAAAAGGCACAGTCAACACAGTCAACACAGTCAACACAGTCAACACAGGCACTCATCATTTTTTTTTCAATTTTCATCCGTTTATCCCCGTCCCCTTCCTTTGAACACACACGTATTCGATTCTGCCATTTTATACCGGAAAAAATAATAAAACATTTCTCAAGAGACCATTTTTTACAGGTCAGATTTGGTCCATATGAAGTCTTGATAGTTTATTAATGAACCTATTAATATTATATTAAGGATGGCTCGATTCTATTTTATATATCCTTACCTCTTAATTGTGAATATTGACCAGATGGGGATGCCATAGTTTAAAGCTAAACGTTTTAATGAATAACAAAGTTATAAAACAAATTTTAAAAAGTTGGCGCACAGCACGATATGCACTTTTGAGGAAGTGAATCGTGGTTGATTGTAATAGGGGTGGGAAACACGGACATTCAGTTTAGTTGTTTATTTCTACTAAACCAGAATCTCCGAGACCAGTGAATGAAATGAACGAGGCGTGTTTACATAGAGTACCGGGACATAGAACAGTCAATTGAGCATTGCTTGGTGGAGCAGCGGTATTAGAGAAAGAGGATTGGGGAGTGTGTGTGTGTGTGGGGGGGGGATTGGGGATGGATCGAAGGATCCAGGTTCTTGAACTGTTTTCTCGGTGGAGAATGGATGGATCGATCCAAGAAGTGCTGCAGTATTCACGAGCCGTTCAGCACGGAGGAATGAGGAGTTCGGTGGAGAATGGATGGATCGATCCAAGAAGTGCTGCAGTATTCACGAGCCGTTCAGCACGGAGGAATGAGGAGTTCGGTGGAGAATGGATGGATCGATCCAAGAAGTGCTGCAGTATTCACGAGCCGTTCAGCACGGAGGAATGAGGAGTTCGGTGGAGAATGGATGGATCGATCCAAGAAGTGCTGCAGTATTCACGAGCCGTTCAGCACGGAGGAATGAGGAGTTCGGTGGAGGAGTGAATGGGAGCCGGAGGGAGAGAGAAGACAGACAGACATACAGAAAGAAAGAAAGAGTGAGAGAGACAAACAAGAATAATGCAGACCGTCTTGGAGGTAGAATGTAGACAGACAAAGTCAAAATAAAGCAGATGAAGAAAGGAAGAAAGATAAAAAGATACATATAAAAAAAAATATGATATTTGAAGTGTTACTGGTTGAAAGTGCATAAAAAGCAGAATGTATTTTCAAAAGCCTATAAGATACCCGTCTTAAACGATTCCACAATAACGATGCAGTTAAGAAATAAAATTTTAAGCTACAGTGGACTATAAACACTCTTCACTTTGAGAGAGAAAAAGACAAATATATATATGTTAAAGATAATTTTTAAAAAGTCTCTAAATTCAACGCTATGACTAGAGCAATCACTGAACTTTCCTAGTGGCAATATTGATTCAAGATATTAAAATTATCATAAATTCAAAATGATGCGAGTACGGTGCATACTGTTGTGATCTGCTGCAGATTAATGTGACGATGTTAAATCACAAAGTGTGAGAAACATTCCGTCACAGCAGATAATTGTGGTGGGTCGTGCCGTGGCTGGGGAGATGTGCACGTGAGGGCGAGTTGCTAGTGGAATACATTGTTGTTTGTTTTCTTATAACGCTTCTCTTGGAATGTTTTAATGTTGCTTTATGCAGTTGTTGTTGTTGTTGTTGTTGTTGTTGTTGTTGTTGTTGTTGTTGTTGTTGTTATTATTATTATCGTTATTGTTATTGTTATTGTTGTTATTATTATTATTATTATTATTATTATTATTATTATTATTATTATTATTATTATTATTATTATTATTATTATTATTATTATTATATGTTTCTATTACTGTCATTGTTCTTGCCATAATTTTAGTAGTCGCATGACTTGCCTTTTTTTTTTACTGTCCCTGATAAAGAGCCTCTTTTAATAATTTTATTTTCATTCATTTTTTTTTAATTTATTTATAGAATTATTTCCTCATCCATTGGTTTTTGCAGAGTGTTTGTTTAAATAAAGATAAATGATGATAATGCTTTTGAGCACCCACCGCGTCTGGCTGCTTTGCCTGAGACACGTAATAGTCTGGTTCAAAGTTAATAGGTAGTGATAAAATACAAGAGAATTTATCGAGCTCGACAGTGCGATGTACCCATGTTTTTGGCATTTTTATATCAAATTACTGCTCTTTGATATTATTGTCCTTCCGATTTTTTTTATTCAAAGATTTTGTACCCAAATATCAAATCGATTAAGAATCATTGATAAAGCGCGAAAAATGCATTTCGTTAGATCTTTAACTTTGCTTTATGTCTCTCATGTTTTTTTTTTTTTTTTTTTTTTTTTTAGTCAAACGAATCATTAGCTGAGAAATTAATATACAAACTTGGAAAAGCCTTCTCAGGATTTTATATTTTTTCCGGGCGATAAAATCGTAAATTTTATTTCGGAAATCAACTGCTTCCATGCGAACATAAAAACCTTTAGGAAGAAAAAAAAAAAGCCCATCGTGGGTGGCCTCCGTTGAATGTCCTTATCGTGGAATAATTGCAGAAATATGCCTCTCCGTGCAGATAGCTGGATATTTAATAGCAATGGGGACAGCCTACATATTTGTGTGCTTTAGAATACAAGGCTGGCTCTAACAGATCCCACTTCTTAAACGCTCTCTCTCTCTCTCTCTCTCTCTCTCTCTCTCTCTCTCTCTCTCTCTCTCTCTCTCTCTACCTTTCTCTCTCTGTTCTTTTCTCTTCTCTCTCTCGTCATATGTTCTTTAACACTGTGAAGGAGTTAAAAAGAAATAAAGGTATTAAATCTTTTCTCTCTTTAAAAGAAAAAGAAAAAAAGATAGTGAGAGAAAAGAAAATTCAGAATTGAAGATGAGAGAGAGTTAACTTTTATCTCTTGTGATTTTCAAACCAAATTTCAGAAGAATAAGTACTTCAATAGCTCAATGTAGAGAAATGAAGATATTGAATCAGTAGAATGATCTTGAAAATGTTGAATGCTTTCCATCCTTTTTCTCCCCCCCCCCCCCACTCTCTCTCTCTCTCTCTCTCTCTCTCTCTCTCTCTCTCTCTCTCTCTCTCTCTCTCTCTCTCTCCCCCACCCCCACCCCCCCACCAACCAATTTTTCAATCTTGATATTCTCTTTCCTGCCCCCCCCCCCCTTACTTCTCCCTCGCAGATCGATACTCAGGCAATATAAGAAACATTACGATCTAGAGATCAAAGGGGTGAGAGTCTGGCTGGAGAGTGAATGAGTGCCTGGGGCGAGGCTGATGGATGACGGAGTTACTATAGACTAGTACCTCACACAATGGCAACAATAGACACTGTTTGGGGGAGGGGGGGGGGTCGGGGCACATCGATTGTTGGGAGAGAGAGAGAGAGCGAGAGCGAGAGAGAGAGAGAGAGCGAGGGGTACAGAGAGAGTTGAAGTGAGAGGAGAAGAGAGATGAGGGAAGAGTAAGCCAGGGATAGGGAGAAAGAGAAAGAGAGAGAGCGAGAGAGAGAGAGAGAGAGAGAGAGAGAGAGAGAGAGAGAGAAGAAAAATTAGGTCTCTCTCTACTCTTTTTCTTTCTCTTTCTGTCTTCCGAATCGATCCCCTTAAATTAGCCTATCTAATTCTATCCTATTAATATACCTGTCTATCTTTTTTTGTTCTTTCTTACTATCGGTACATCCGTCTCTCATCATTTTTCCGGATCCTAACTAATTCTGTTTTAATGATTTACCTGCCCTTGACCTTTTAGTCGTGTTGTGGAAATGAGATAGAATTCCAGGATTTCCAATTATTTTTTTTATACCTCAATCTTTTTTTTGCCTCAAAGATTTATCCGTCTCTCAGATTTCACACGGTATCGAGAGATTTGACGCCACCGCTCGAGGAACGAATCAAATATTCATTAGAGATTTGACCTTACGGATTTAAGTGGCAATTTTCTTGGCTTTTATTCCGATTGGTAGGGGAATTATTTCCAATAGTTTAGGTGCACGCTCTTTTAATTATTTTTTTTCCAAATAGCTTTTTTTCTCTTCTTTTTTTTAAATTAAATTGTAAATGTTGGATGAAAGTGTCGTTTCATTGTTTTAATCGTAACGCGATGTTTTACGTTGTTTTTTTTTTAATTTATTTATTTTATCTTAATATGAACGGAGAAAAGATTTTTTTCATTTGCTTTTCTTTGTGGTATACTTCTTGTAAATTTTTCCCAGTACCGCTAGAAGATATAGTGAGAGAAAATACCGATTGAATGTGTTTATCATTAATGTATGAAAATCTCCCAAGAAGCTTTATTGATCTGCATCGGTTGTTCTGTCAAATCTCGCTCTCGGGGTTTAAACTAAAAATACATGGCGCACATTAAGATAGACCTGAATGTCTTCCGCCAATTGTCGGAAATCCGACAATCGCGCCGAGACCAATATTTGTCCGGTATTGCAAATGTCATATACTGTAGTTGATAGACGGTTTAAGTAACCCTTAAAATTATCTTTAATTCTGTGCGCACCGCGCTTCCGGAAATTTTCAGACAATTTTGGGTTGGACCACATTCAGGTCTATTAAGAGGCTGCATAAAATAACCCGACGCCAAGTTTACCAATTCCAAACTAAGTTTCCTTTTCTTGAGATTTCGATTTGCGGTGGATTTTCAGCCATAGATCTCTTAATTTAGTAACAAATTATACTTTTGGTGTCGTCTAAGGCGAGGCAAAAGGTCGTCGGAAAAGCCCAAATCTAACAGAAGTCACGGTCGTTCCGAACTGGCCTGCCAACCGCTCGCCCCCTGCTGGTACTTTATTGTGTCCAGATAGTGAAGGGAATTATGGGCGAACACTTACAGGTGAACGTCACGTCTTTAGACGGGATCTATTGTCACAATAAGCTGCCCATAAGGATCTACTGTCACCACAAGCGGTCCATTATTGTTCCTTGTCAAAAGTCACCGCAGGCGGTCCAGTATGTTCTCGGCGAATGTCCATTGCAACAATTACGCTTTTTGCAAACATTAAACCTCAATGGACTCCGTGACCACTGATCTCGATTAGAGAAGAGAAAAGGGTAAAAAACACAAATAACTCAAAACATTATATTGTATAAAACATGTCATTGACCCATAATTTCTTAGCGCAATGACTTGTATAAACATACGCTGCAACCTATTCTGATCAGAGTCTAAAACTTTGTCGGTTGCAAATATTGTAGGAATCTGGAAAATGATTAGAACATTATGGCTTTTTCCTGAGAGTCAGTAAAGTTTTTTGTTTGCCAGTGACACATACGTAACTTTTTCATTGTGCCAGCCGTTTTCAAAATACAAGTGCAGTATTTCAGTCTCATTGGAATATTTTTATATAGAACCATACCAAGCAGAGAACAATGCAATACACCATTGTGCGCCAAAGAAAAAAAATTTTCCTAAGAAATCTTGGAGCACTGAAGAAGGCATAGTAATTCTTTAATATCCGGTCATAATAATGTCCACTTTAATAGTAAAGATCAGAATCTCAGGGGCTTAATTCATTAGATTCTCCAGATGGTTTTACAAGGCTAAATTCTAAACTTACATGCAAGGGGAAATGTCATTCAGACATAAAGGACATTTAATATTTAAAGCCAGTTCTTGCACCATAAGAATGCTGGGAGAAAAACCTATTCATGTAAATGTGTAGTCATGATTGCATGAATTAAATGTAATCCTGGCCTCAGAATACAAGATCATACTCTAATTATTCACATTAGGTTGGGAAAATTTTTTTCTTCACCTTTATGTTTGAGGTAATCAGAATATTCACATGAGTGGAGTGAAACTTCTCAGCCAGCGCCTGTGTCTGATAAACATGCGTCTTTTGTTCGCGGGCTGCGACTTTTGTTAAGGACCTTTGCTGCAGATTTCAAGATATTTTCCTACTTCTAGCCTTGGGGACGGTTTGAAATCGCCTGCTCTGCCTTTTGAAATTATATAATCGTGTCTGTGAATATATTGGGCCCAAGGCCAGGAATTCGTATTTTATTCTAATGGAATCTTCAACACAGACAGAGATCTAAATCTAGTCTGGAGCGAGATAGAGGTGTCGGAGGCGAGCAGCCGTTGTCTGCCGTCGAGGACGTGTTGTTTTGTAAGGTTTCACGCTCAAGTAAACCCAAGCATATGACCCCAATTGACCCCTCCTTTATTCTGTCCGGAGTTTCCCGTCGCCGTCAAGTGCCGCGTGTTCGAGCCCCCAAACAAGCCTTCTTTTGGAGCTACGGACGCAACGACTTTTCGACGCCTTTTGGAAGCTGCGTCTTTTCTGTGGCTTGTCTCCTGCGGGTTTTGTTGCGCAGGGCCACCGAGGACTGTGTAGAGCCGTAGAGCAATGTGTTCCGACAGCGGCTCTATGGATCCTTTGAGAGCGGGGTGATTCCTTCAGAATGAAAGTGTCGGACCGTGGAGAATTACCCGTGAGATTGGTGGCAGACAATACAGGCCACTGCTGAGTATGTCCCAGTATGTGCGGGCAACTGTTGAGAGGGTCTTTTCTGACTTGGAGATTTAAAGTTTCCGGCAGATTTGACGCTCGGTTTAGTTTTAAAGTGGCTGGTGGCGTTTGCCTCCGTCAAGCTCTTTTCTGCTTGTCTTAAGTTAAACATTGCCTTGTCTCATTTACTTTGTGTTTGTATTGTCCTGGTGTGCTTTTTAACTCTTCATCTTCCTGTTCATTCAATAGAGCTCTTTGTGACCGATACGGGACTACCAAAGACTGACCCATGTGTCGTTTCATGCAAAAGAAAGGAATATGGTGAGAAAAAAAGTTTATAGGAATTTGACAGAGATGTAAAGATGGACACTAACGGAGATGAGTTGTCCATAGAATTTTTTGTTTCATTATTTTTCTTCGTACACCTCTTTAACTTTCTTGACCTGAGTTGATTTTTTTCAATTAACTCACTGAGGTCTGAAGTCTGTTGTTAAATATTTTCTTTAAATTTAATTTGGTGTTTCTAAAGCTTTTGTAGACTTATTAATCATACGACTTTTCGGTTTTAAAAGCGTATAGTCTACTTGCATATATCCTCTGAACTATACGTTAGATTACTGGAAAATGAAGGAAAAAAACTCTATGTCCCTAGCCCTTGTTCATTGAGCCGTAAGGGGGGCAATTCAGTCATTCTCAATCCATCAGCGACTAATTCGACCGAAAGGTAGTGCCAGTCTAGTGTTCAGGTGGTTCTGAGGTCATTCAACTAACAAGCTTTGTGGATTTAGTCCTTTCGACGATTAAAAACTATATAATATCGAATAACGACGATATTCTTGATAATTATAGCCAACCGATAAACAAGGTAGCAAAGAGGAATAATTATGAAAAGGAAGTTCACACTGACCTCTCCAAAGCTTAGAGTCTAACGAAAATGAACACACACGAAGTTGGTGAATGTGTCCCAGTATTCACCGTGATAAAGTCCTATACACAGGATATATTGCGCCGAGCCACGATGCTTTCCCTTTGAATTAGGCTAACGAGAGGTGTAAATGTCTTGCTTTCTCAGCAACGTAAACCATGGGAGGTCGCGCACATAACGGCACGTCGATCAAAGGGCTCGGGAAACGACGCACCAATAGAAAGAGAAACACGATTCTGTAACTCTGGGAGAGGATGAAATCCCGCTTTGATCTTGGAGATCGGGAGCGCGTGACGAACAGAGGAAGCATCATTAGTTGGAGTGAGTCGGGCGGTGTGATGGGGCGGAAGTAAGTTAAGGCGACGCTTAGTTGCAGCATAAACTCTCACACACTTTACTTACATACGGAGCACAAGCATTCTTCTTTATAATCCGTGTCTATCACGCCTATTTGTGATTGCACATCCCAGTGCACCATTTCTCATGAACGTGAGCAACCGTTCTTCTTTGATTGGTTTACTTCGCCTTTCGGGTGCTCTATTCTCTGTGACTTCTACAACTAGCGCGTCATCAGCTGTTTCAGTGCCTTTGTCTCAATATCTCTCTTCCGCCCTGAATCTTGTGTCCGTCTGGGCTTTGCAGTCTCAAATCCTTTCTGTCCGTCTTTAGCTCTTTGTCTCTACTGTCGTTGCAAAATCTTTGTATCCGTCTGGTGCTTTTTACACAAGCCTGCCTCTCTCTCTTTTTCTCTTTCTCTCTCTCTCTCTCTCTCTCTCTCTCTCTCTCTCTCTCTCTCTCTCTCTCTCTCTTCCCCTCTCTCTCGCTTTATCTCCTCTCTCTGACAGCCTTGTCACCACACATCTAATTCGATTCGATGGACCGTTCTTCAAAGCCGCCAGAAATGGGCGGTGAACTTGGAAAGGGGAGGTAAGGCCACTTCCTGGTGCTTACCAGGCGTACCCCTCAGTTGAAACAAGCCTGTAGAAATTGCTGGGTTCAGAGAGTAGCTCTCCCTGTCAAGGAACTGCGGGCGTTGATCTAAGCTAACTGAATGGCTTTATCGCGTGGGAACATTGTGAGACAATATTTTCAACAGTATACCGACATTTTTTTTTCAGTTTTGAACATTTAGTGTTCCATTGCAATACTTTTCCACTCTTTTTGTTTTTTAAAATGTTGTCCCTAACATCAAGGTAGGTTCGATACTGTTGGATGATGGAATTTAAAAGAAAAACAACTAGATCGTTGACTGTTTGCATTCCGTTTCTTGTCAGTTAATTGAACTATCCATAAAGCTAAGACTTGATATATAAGTTCAGTCAGTCTAATCATTACCCCTGATTATATATAAATTCACGAATTTTTGGTGGACATGGAACAATAAGGAGCGAAGAATCCCAGTAATGTTAGCACCAAACACATGACGAGGGATCATATCAGTGTAGAGTGGACTTTCGTTTGACCGTTAAATGGAGAGAGAGAGAGAGAGAGAGAGAGAGAGAGAGAGAGAGAGAGAGAGAGAGAGAGAGAGGGGGGGGGAAGAGAGAAATACAGTTGAGTCGGGAGAGAGTTTCAGAGAGGAATTTAACAATTTATAAAGGGATAACTATGTGAGATAGTTTGATTTACAATGTGTAGAAATAAAAAAAAAAGTAAGGGACAAGTGGATGGGTTAGGAGATATAATTCAGTAGTTTCAAATTCCGAGAAAGAGCTTTAGAGAAAATATAGGATAGAGGGGGGGAGAGAGAGAGAGAGAGAGAGAGAGAGAGAGAGAGAGAGAGAGAGAGAGAGAGAGAGAGAGAGAGAGAGAGAGAGAGATAAGAAAAAAGTGGAAAATGATGTTACTTAGACTTTAGATTATTCTAGGACAAACACTTTGTAAAGCAGCACATCATTCAGGTGTGACAGCCAAACGTTGTATTGTATTAAAGAATGTTTCATGTAGAGTTTGATTTCAAATCGGGCGGAAAAAATAATCTCTCCACCAGCTTTCCATTTAGTGACAGGAAAAGCTATGACCACAGTAAACGCTACTTATCGTGATAGACAAAACACCGTAAAAATTCTGACAGAATAAAAGAATATATGGTTTTGCTTTTCTCAAATCAACCATGTCCTGGCATTCTATCTTCAAGACCACTCACCCGTGTCTTAGTACCAGATGGTGCGGCTGATTTATTGTCTCTTGTATATATCAAACGGGATGATTTTTCTATGAAAAGGTAGAAACAGACGGAGAAATCAAGTCCTAGATATAAATTACCTTGCAACATTCCTTCGACATTTTTTTGTTTACCAATGGTAGACCGGCACTTAAGTTCAAAAACCTATTAGGGACCCATTAGAGTAACAAAAGACCTATCATCAGGCGGCAAAGACAATAGGCGCCGATTTTCAACAGAATGAAAATGGAAGAAAAATAAATGGTATAAATTATTTCGTATGCCTCGCAGAGATTTACCAGTGACAGGAGGTCATGATAGTAGTTTAAAAAAAGATTGTTAAATGAGACCCCCTCCCCCCCCCCCCTCTCTCTCTCTCTCTCTCTCTCTCTCTCTCTCTCTCTCTCTCTCTCTCTCTCTCTCTCTCTCTCTCTCTCTCTCTCTCTCTCTCTCTCTCTCTCAACACCCACACATTCATCAAACTAGGCCGTGAATATCCATGCTCCAGCTGGGACCTGTTTCCAAATTCAGTATTTCCCCCTTCTCTTTCTGACGAGCGACGTTTCATGTTTGGGAGACGGCTGGCATGAAAGCGATAAATTGATGGGTTATGTCCTCTTTGGAGCGGCTTTAAAATTCTTTTGAGGAAATGAGAAAAGACAAGTATAAAGGGATCCGAGATAGATAGATAGATAGATAGATAGATAGATAGAGAGAGAGAGAGAGAGAGAGAGAGAGAGAGAGAGAGAGAGAGAGAGAGAGAGAGAGATCAGCAAAAATCATTATCTTTTTTTTTTCAGTTAATGTTATGAAATTTTAAGTCTGTTTGATTCTCAAAAGTACCGACATAATCGAAGATCTGCTCAGAACTATGATTAGTAGGACTATGAGTGACGAAAGAAACCTTATTGCAGGTTAGATCTCTTTCCTTTGTTGTGTGTGTAACTGTAATGTCAAAACTCAAACCCGTGCAGTCTGCGGCAGAGTTGATCTTGATCTAATCTGTAACTATCATCTCACTAATTTCAGGTTTGTTTCATAATCCTTTGAAAGCATATTTTAAATTTTCTTAAAGCCTTGAGAGCGTTTGCAGTTAAATTGCTCTGGAGTTATAATTGATGACTCAGTTAATATTTTTAGTGCACGTAATTATATTTCCCTCTTACAAAACAAAATCCAATTTTTCAAAGCGTAAACACAATGTACAGATTTTTTAATTCATGACTGTTGTTTCCTCTGTACCTGACGTTTTTTTTAGATCCTCTTTGCTTTTTCCAAATGATAAAGAGCAAAATGTGTTTAGAATTTACTCTAAAGACATAGGCCTAATTATCCACTCTAAACGGTCGAAAAGCAGTGCATTGCTGGATCAGAAGAAGCCGAGAGAAGGAGAGAGAGACAGAGAGACAGAGAGGTGAAACCACAAGGGGAGACGGTCGAAAAGCAGTGCATTGCTGGATCAGAAGAAGCCGAGAGAAGGAGAGAGAGACAGAGAGACAGAGAGGTGAAACCACAAGGGGAGACGGTCGAAAAGCAGTGCATTGCTGGATCAGAAGAAGCCGAGAGAGGGAGAGAGAGACAGAGAGACAGAGAGGTGAAACCACAAGGGGAGACGGTCGAAAAGCAGTGCATTGCTGGATCAGAAGAAGCCGAGAGAGGGAGACACAGGGAAGGAAATGAAGATAAGAGAATCAACAAAAAACGGCAACGTAAAGAATAATAATTAAAAAAAGGAGGCAAAGGCAATTTTAAATAAAGTCCAAAGATGTTAATGACTTCGGAAAAGTTTTGGGAGAGAAAAGTTCAAGATGAAGTAGAAACAACGGAATATAATGAAGGCTGCAAAATCTGTTGTGACCTAATCAATTCTCTAGCTCAGTGCTGTCATCTTAAGAATAACCAGGAGGAAACACAAATTAGCAGCAAATTAAAATTAAGACAAATGTAAACAAACTGAGCAGCTGTGGACTCGACAGGTAGCTTTTCTCACAACAGATCCAGGCCCTCTCACTTTGGGTATGGTTCAAAATTTTTGGTTTTAACGAGCCTGTGGTTGTTAACAGAACTGATAGCCATCAACCTGCTGAATTCTCGAATTTTTCTGAACAAAAGTTTGGTTTAACTTTCAAAATTGTCAGATTCTGTCTGGCACCCATCAGATGGGAACGTAATTTTCGTCTCGCGATTTTGCCTTTCTGGCTATCTTTTTTTAGCATGCGCACTTGATTAAAAATAAAATTGATCGCCAAAAATTTCAGGCGATAACATTGAAAATTTCTTAACTTCTTGTATCGCGAAAAGTTGTAAAATATCATGACGTTCAGAGAGAGAGAGAGAGAGAGAGAGAGAGAGAGAGAGAGAGAGAGAGAGTGAGAGAGTGTGCGTGTGTGTGTGTGTGTGTGTGAGAGAGAGAGAGAGAGAGAGAGAGAGAGAGAGAGAGAGAGAGAGTCAGTCAGCAGTCTGACAAGCAAGCCGGTAGGCAGGCAGACAAACAGATTCTCACTTAGACAGATCAACAAAAAGACGAACCCATAGACATGATGATCAACAGACAGACTTGCAGACTGGAAGATGAACAGGGTGACAAACCATCATACAAACAATGTGTCCTTGTAAGAGTTTTGATAGAGAGATATGTCATCGAAGATTCTAATCGGCAGGGGAGAGAATCCATGTCCAGTCCAGCTGGTCTTGTTGCTAATGAAAACACCGATTTTCCTGGTGCGCCTAGTGCGTTGCTAAGTGAAGCCATATGCAACTGGAGGAGAAAGGTATGAGGAGTGAGATCTTATGTAGTAAAGGTGTGAGTGTGTGGTCACGTTAGTCCATGGAACACGAGATGGAAAGAAAAGTAGGCAATGGAAAAGAGTTCTTGATTTAAAAAAAAAATGTAAAAGATTGGCAGATAGATCGAAATAAAGCTTTTAAAAAAAAACAAAAAAAAACATGGATAAACAGATTGTGCTGGACAAATAGGTAGATGGACAGATAATGGAGGCAAATAGATAAATTAATAAACACATGGAAAGAAATAGTTATTAAAAGATAGATTGACGGATATAGAAATAAACCAAGTTATACAAGACACGAGGAGAAATTAATACAGGTAGACAAAATCTGAGTCATTAGTGAGGGTAAAAAAAAGCTAGAAGATAACAAAACAGCAGAGAATTAGGGTCTCCCTAATAAGCATCTAGGTTGATCTATCACTTGTGATCAGGAACACTCGAGTAGGCTGACTATCAGTCTGTTGGTCCGTGAGAATGGACGGGGCGAGGGTAAAGCTTCACCTATTAATGGCCAGTGGTGAGTGACCCTCACACAACTTGTAATGTGAGCAGCATGTCCGAACAGTTGTTCTATTTATAGAATGGATACCTGTACCGTTTCCGTCATTATGTCTATGGTTTGTGAGAAAAGGTAAAAGCCTGTGCAGGTATATCTCGTAAAAGGAGAAAATGAGGCAGATTTTTTAAAGCAGAGAAATAATGAGAAAGAAAGTGGGGGAAATATATGTGATATGTGAAAAGTGAAAGATGCGTTTTTTTATGATTTTGTTTAAGGCAATATGAGCTCCCGTCAGGCACAGAATACCGCTACAGAAGCAGATGACAGGGGACCGATTAGACGCAACAGCAACTACAGAACTTGCAATAAAAGTCTCGGGAAAAGAAGATAGAGAAGTTACAGAACCATCAGCATCAATAACAATAGCAGCTGAAAAAAAAAAAACACTAACAATTTCTATCACCATAAAATAAATTCTGCGAGTAGTTAATTAATTATTTTGAACAAGAAAAAATTTGCTCAGTTCTCCTGGCCAGAGCTTCCCTAACACCCGGTCGCCATATCTTGAGATTTCCACCATTCCTAGTCAGTGTCAGCGTTGAGGCGATGTTGCGTACTGAACGGTCGTGGCCCACAGTGCACCATAGTGCGATACAGTGTGTGAACCAGCACAATCCTTCACGGTGCGCCCAGGGGAAGCAGCTTGATGAACGGCCGTGCCGCAGCAGCAGCACACTGAGTGATAGATGCTAACGAGTCCTTGATTGCTCCTCACCGAACACCAAGCCACACGACCCACCTCCAGGTTGGGCCGTGAGCAAAATGGCGTTTGTGATGTTACGAGGTGAAGGATGCATTGGATACTGTTTTATTTTCATTGGACAAACAAAATTGTATTTCGGAAATAATTAAAAATAAAAATGAATAGAATAAGCACCTTTTCGAAACATTCAAAATACAGTGGTAGAAATACCTTAAAGGTGTGAGAAAGACAGGAAACCCTAGAAGTATAGAATGTCCGAACAGATTCGAATTTTTTCAATATCTGGAGGTGATGAAACAAAAAGGTTGAAAGTTTCTAGAAGAGCACTTAGACTCACTTTCTATGCAGATTAAGTTCTGTTTAGAGCCAGACAGCGTGGACACTGAACAACCTGTGTAAACTAAGAAAGATAACTCTCGACATGCCCACCTTCAGGCGGCTTGCTGTGGCAGGAGTAACAGTTACTAATTAGACCCAGCAGGGGAAGATAACTGCAAGTGGTCGAGTTAAATTAGCGGGTGTTACCTGCTCCTGACGAGCACGGGGAAAAGTTGGCGCGATCATCGCTGGGCTACAGGGAAGTCGTGACCAGCGGTTGAGATTAGATTTGGGACTACAGGGGTTAATGTCTGGAGCTTCGTTAGTTGCTGCTGAAAGGGAGGAAACTCGGGGGTTGTTATTGGGTTCCTTCTTTTGTTTTGATTGGATCGGAAAAAAATAAGAATAAAAAGAAATTCAAGCAGGGCAGCAAGAGAATAATGATCGAATTTCTCAACAGAAAATAATAATCCAGTATTATAATGGCAGCCTTTCACCCCCCCCCCCCCCCCCCCCCCGGACCAATTTGTAGGACTCAAAGCGACTTATCATACTCATGTGTCGGTTATGGTGTGTGTAGTGAGAGGTCCGTGTCGGGGAGTCAAGAGAACATGGAGTTGGTCGTGATAGATTGGTTCTGGGTTGGTTCTCACCTCTATGGGGCCATGTCGGGAGAGGTTCAGGGATCGATGGGGAGACTGAAAGGATGAGATAGGGAGAGATATGGGTTGTTAGAGAAGACCAAGAGAGATGGAGGGATGGAGGGAGAGAGGGAGTTAGAGAGAGATGTAGATCTCTAGTGAAAGGGTATCATTTTTTTCTTTTTTTTTTCCCTTTAAAGAATCGATTAGCTTGTTGTTTAAATTTTAACAAAGCTTCTACTCTTGTCTTGCAACGGTGACCTTCATTTTTCTCATTAACCTCGACCTTGATGAATTCAGTCAGACCATCTTGTTTGTACCGCTCTATTGAGTGGTCCGCCCACTTAAATGGCCGCCGACATTTTCGCACCCTTTAATTTTGGTGAGATACAAATGACGAAGACTCTTAGCTGAACAACAAAACTATCAGAAGCAGGGCTGTGGTTAAGTAAAGACTCAAAATATGGCGTCGAATGCTGAGAGCTTTGTATCTTTCTATTCTTGGCGTGGAGAATCTGGTAGGCTGTAGCTTGTGCATGTGCACTGGTCTTGATGTAGGGAGAGCAGGTGTGTTGTGCAGCCAGGACAACATAGAGAGCTTACAGTTACACCAGTCTGACATTCCCACCGGACTGAAAGATTGACATGTCTGCTCACCTTGTGTATGCACCTGCGTGTGTCTGCAGTGAGTGACGGTGTATGGTTTTAGGAGGATTTTAAATGTTGGAGAATATTTTTTTTTAATACATTCCTTTATTAAAGTGTGTATTTTGTGTAAAAAAGGGTATAACTATGGACTTATGAGACTATGAAGTTGAGGACTGTTTGCCAAAAAAACTCACCAATTTATAAGTTTGATATAACTTTCTTTTATCATTATCATTATCATCATCATCATCATCATCATCATCATCATCATCATCATCATCATCATCATCATCATTATTATTATTATTATTATTATTATTATTATTATTATTATTATTATTATTATTATTATTATTATTATTATTACTATTATTATTATTATAATTATTGTTATTATTATTAGTTTGAAACATGAGACCATCAATCCTAAAAATAACACAAAAAAATAATTTAAAAAAGACTATATATTTAAATAAGCAACGAATGAAAAAAAATTGCTTCAATAAGTTGCGCATATTGCAACCTACTGTTTCTTTTGTTCACTTAACACTTATTTGCCCGAGGAAAATTGTCCTTATTTTCTAAAACACAATCAGTCTCATTTCGGATAACGATACGTAAAGATCAATAGATACCCGGTCAGTATTGCTTGGAATTCAGCACGAAACAAAAAAGAACAGAACAAGACTAGTGCAGATCTTCAATACAATTATTTGTAAGACAAAAATGATTGTGGCGAAGCGATCACCGTACCAGATAATCTCCGTAGCTTAGTGTCAAAAAGCCTTGGCCAATAATATTATTGTCCTCGATACAAAACTAATACGCTAGGGAATTGTATTTTTAGACACAAAGCTAAATCTGTCTTCACGTGGGAAAGAGGCGGTGCCAACTATTTCAGTCTGGATTGAGATAAAAGAATGGGAATAACCCAACAGATATAAAGCAGAGTTCATCTTTTATCTTGATGGCTGTGTACACTAAACTGAGCCCGGAGCCTGTTTGTTTAGTCTGAGTGATTTTATCAGGTTTTTCTCTCAACCCAATAACGCAAGCATATCGAGTAGGCGTGAAAACCTTTTATTTTTTTTTTTCGGATGTTTTTTTTTTTTTCTGTCTTTTTTTTTAAAAGTAGTATTTATCATTGCTACATTGTGAAACATCTGCAAGAAAGCAGTTTCTTCTCTAGATGAAAGTAAAATAAAACGACGTTGTTTTTTTTTTTACTCTAGAAGAGAGTCGTTTTATGTATTAAGATTTCTCTCTTTGAAAAACAAGCTTGTGAAATATGACAGACAATGAAACTGCAGAGCATTTTGTTTTCTCTCAAATCATGATTTTAATTCCATTAAGGATTGAAATTTTATTTAGAGACAAGCCACTAGCAATATTTCCCGACGTTGGGAATAAATTTTAGAACCTTTTCCTTTTTTTCATTAGTCAGCCAGGCTGTTAGTTAGTTTGTTTTTTATTTAGCTCATTTATAATACAAGGATCTCAAGTCTTTTTACATGTATACATACATACATACATACATACATACATACATACATACATACATACATACATACAACTAAAGCCCTCGTCAGGTAGACTGGAACGGAAAAGTTCAGGCTGACCCACCCATAGTGTGGGACTTAAACCAACGAAAAAGCTCTTTGCAGACATCAGGGCGGACGCGCTAACCCCTCAGCCACAGGCGCTTTATCAGCCGAGCAAGATTATTGTAAAGTGCAGAATAATGTTTCAGTTTTCCGACTGCAGTATTTCGTTACCTCAATCAGCCCCAGGAAAATGTGCAGTTTTTTGTGTGCAAAAGTGTAGATTGTGCTTGTAACTGTCACCAGTGACAAACACGCCATGAAGAGCAGCAGGAGGGGACTTGTCTTCAGCTACTCCACCACGCGGCTGTTGCTGCCCTCTGTTACAACACTAACACGATAATTTTTATCTGCTCTGCTAAGAACCACAGGGTTCTTTTTCTCCAAAGAAAATCAATGAACATAGAACTCTGTAAGTTTCAGCCGACAATCTATCTAAAAGCAAAATCAAAAGCAACTCTAGGAGCGAAAAGATAACAACAACCAAAAAAAAAAAATCTTTAAAAGAAAGGGGAGAGAATAATACGAGAATTTGAAATACGAATCGTAATTCTTTGAGTTTGTTAAGGTGTTATCTTTCTCCACAGCGCTTGCAACCGTTTTTTTTTTTTTTTTAAATCTTGAGAAGGTGTCAGAACAAAGCAAAACACATCCATTTTCTTGTCAAGCTTTTCTGTTTCTTCTTGTCAGTCGAGGAGAGAAAGCTTTGAGATGGAGAAAATTGCTACGCGTTGTTTTAGATGTTTTGCATCTTTTTTAAAATAATTTTTTTTAACTGTTTATTAGCGTGAGCATTTTTGCTCTGATTTGATTCTGTGCAGCCATTATGCGTGTCTAATTGCTGTGGTGTGAGAGGGGATTTGAGCTTGTTGCTGGTGTTGTTTAAGATTGGAATTAAATCCTAGGTCTCGGCACAGCCTCTGTTCTCTGTGGCTTCAGGTGCTTCAAACATGCAGAGAATCTTGGAGCTCGGGAGGGGGTTTAGCTGTTGCAAGTTTAAGCGCCTTGCTGTTGTTTACTGCTATTCGGTTTTTGTCTTTTATTCTTTTCCTTTCCTTCTTGAAATGTATCATCCTGGTGAGCTGTAAAGAGAGAAGAATGTACAGGTTTCGTAACTGACGAGTTAATAAGAGACAAATAATTAGAAGGATAAATACATGGATCGAGTGAAAGAGAAAAAGGTGTCATTGAAAGGGAAACATAAAGACAAAGACCAAAGACAGAGATGCTAGAGATAAGTAAGAGAGAGAGAGAGAGAGAGAGAGAGAGAGAGAGAGAGAGAGAGAGAGAGAGATGGGGGAGGAGGAATGATAGTTGACAAGGGATGGGGATAAGTGGGCAAAACTTATAGCTATTATGAATGTAATACAGCGAGAAAATAATTCCAAAGATAAAAAGTCAGGTTAGCAGTTTAGTGTCGAGATAAATTTTATCTAAAGGCTGACAGGGAAACCACAATACATCCTTATTAGTATTGTGGCTATGACTATTTACAGAATTGGAACAAGAATGTTATAACATTACTCAATAAACGCTAAACCATTACATCATCTAGGCCTCAGCCCTCAAACGGCATAGGAATGAAACCTAGTCATAATCTTACACTTCTTTGTTTTCCTCTAGTTTTGGCACATTTCTTGCAAGGTTTATTTTCATAACAAGAAATAATAAATGCTCGCATCAACCGAAATCCTAAGGTTTCCGTGTCAAGAATTGCGAGCGGAGTGGGGCCTCGCCGCTCAAGTCTTAGAGGTACTGATTTAGGGCAGTACCTGTGAGTAGCTGAAGGTGCTATTTCTGTAAGTAGCGCGGAATACCTGAGATTTTATAGGTACAAACAAAATTCTCAGTAAAGACAGGTGTTAGAAATGCTCACCTTTTTGTTTACTCGGGTTTTATTTTTGCGTGTCAAACTGTGAAATCAGAGCGTGAGAAATGAGAGGATTTTGATTAGGATTATTGATGGGGCTGAAGGGAGAGTGAGTCACGGGGAAGAGGGGCGAGATGGAGGGGAGAACAGAAAAGACAAGGGCATAGTCGGAGGGGAAAGTTACGGAGGAAAAGGAGACGCGGAAGAAGGAGCGAAGGACGACGAAGGAGAAAAACAAAGATAACAGAAGGAGAGACAAAAACGTGTGGGGTTATTGACGAGTAAGAAAGAGGGATTAGTGGAAGTTTGGGAAAACTAGAGAAATTCAGATATTCATCACGAAAGAGATTTGGTGTATTAAAAAAGTTATGAGAGAGAAAAGGGGAGGGAAGTGAGAAGAGATTGAGAGAGAACAGACGACTTCACAGTACTTCCTGTCCGGTACTTTCGAACTAAAGGGGCCATCATTATTAAGATCCTCAATAAATCACTACCAACATCATCATCATCATCATCATCATCATCATCATCCTCCAACTCCTCATCGTTGTCGTCGTGGCCGTCATTACTACCATCTATTATGTTCCTGTTGCTTCAAGCACTACTATGGTCACCAACCACCCTTGGACCGTGGGAACTGACCACATGCCGCTGGAGGCATGTCACCAGCCCCTGGCGCCAGACCACCCAGACTGGACAACCGAGGTGCAGGCTCTCAACTTGTCTCCACCGATCTCCACTGGACTCCACACCAGTCCATCTCGGCCAGAGGCCACTCAGACGAACCGTCTCAAGAGGAGAGTGAAGGGTCCTTCACAGTCGGGCTCTGTCCTTCAGTATTGATTAGACAGGCAGGGCAAGATTGGATTGGTTGAGACGGTTTGGCAGTTACTGTATTGAAGAGCGGTTGCAGCGTAGTGCAAGCGGCCCCAGTCTAGGTGCCACAGGTTGGGCGAACCACATTTTGTGACGACATCAGAGGTTAAGAACTCAGGAGATCTGCTTCAATTAATTTAGACAGCAGATCTTGTTTCTCTGATTGGTCTCACTAACTGTTATGCTTGTTTGATTGAATGAAATTGTGCAAAAGTGATAGTTGACAGAAGGACGCGTTCTGTGAGAAGGCAATAAAAAATGGTAACTCAAGCCTGTGTACAGCAGTGAAAGCAGTTCAACTATGACTTGCTTTTTTGAAATTTGAGTTTAAAAAAAATTTAGGTCATGGTTTTAAATTTTATAAACTCAACGACTTGCAAGACTCGGACATTTAGCTTGTTAGTATCACTCACATGTATCATCAATGTTTTGGTTCTTTTGACAATACATGTATCCTAATAGATCATGATACTTCCTGTGGTTGTTGAGAAAACAGACCACTCTCTCTTCCTCTCTCTCTCTCTCTCTCTCTCTCTCTCTCTCTCTCTCTCTCTCTCTCTCTCTCTCTCTCTCTCTCTCTCTCTCTCTCTCTCTCTCTCTCTCTCTCTCTCTCTCTCTCTCTCTCTCCTCTCCCTTACCCCGCCCTGTTTCGAGAATGTTTTTTTTTTAACAGTTTTAATTTATGGAGGTTTTGTTTACAAAAAAAAGAGATGAGCTAATTTTTTAATCATCAAAGCAAGGTTCTTTAAATATAAAATCAAAAACTGTTAAAAAAAATTTGCTCTACTTTCAATTGATTACATAAGAAAAAAGCCATTTTAAATAAACAAAGGGATGTGGAGAAATAAATCAAGTCTTAGAACCAGAGATCCTAGTCTAACCATCCGCGTCACAGATGGTCGTTACGCCGACGGAGGTCCAGTTGTCCACACGCGCACTGGATGACCAGCTTGACCAGTCTCCCAGACTCGGCCAGAGAGACCTGATTCTCGTAACTGGCAGACGATACCTGTTACAGATTCGACACGACAAACCACTTAAACCCTCTATGAATGTCAAATCTGCCGATCAGGGTAATTCTGTTGCTCAATGGTCAGTGATGATCTGCCCTTGTCTTGATGTGGCACCGGGAAGTCCAGCCTGTCACTGCGGTATCTGTAGCTCACGGCGACGTAAGGTTACTGGCCCTGCTCGTTATCTCCACCAAGCCTGGCCCTCGCCACTGTCTCGTCCTTTCTTACGAAACTAAGAGTAAGAGACTGAAATGGAAACCACCACATTGCCATTACTCGTGATACCTAATTTCCATGTATTTCATGTCAATACATCATGAATTTAGTCAACAAGTTAAAATAAAATTAACGAAATTCCTAATTTAAGGCCCATCTTTAAACAATTTCAATCTTTTGCCTTCATGTCTCTTTACAACGTATGAAATTTTAAATATTTTTTTTAATTGTTTATTTTCCCCAATTTTCCTTTAGTATCTCTCAGAGTCTTACATTTGGAGTATATTGTGATATTAATGAAACCGCTAAGCTACTTTTTCCAGTCCTCTTGCCACGTTATGGTTCTCGTGTTATTAACTAAGAATCAATAAATTCGTCTTGTGAATTCACCAACTTCAAAATAGCTTCCTCAGAAAATAAATGTTACGAAAGGTTATGTGAGAATCCCCAATTGACCCCGACCTCAGACTCCGAATTGACTGCCCTAATCTCCCATCTTTTCTGTCGGGCTGACCGCGAGGTTGTCTCAGTGTAAATTACTGCTCGGGAAGAAATCTTTATCTTCACATATCGTTGTCCCGGCGATGCCGAATGCTATCAGACTCCGCGGAAGTGACGAAACGCTGGACCGGTGCGCTGATTAGAATCTCCTGGGCTGCTGTCCACACGGTGATGTTGACATGTCCGAGGTGAGGACACTCCTAGGAGGAGATATGACCATCTGGGGTTGGAGTGAAGTGTTTGAGGGTTCTCGAAACTGACACCGAGAAGCGGTGGACCGCAGCTGAGTGGTGACTATCGGAAATAGGTCTGCTCTGATTAGTCTCAAGTGGTTGGGGAAGCTGCCCGGAAGTTGTGCCTAGAACTGATATTTACCGATAGCACCGTTCAGTAAAGCATAGTGAATCCCGTAAGAGCCGTTTGAGAATTTGGCAGGTGAGAATAATGTCAATATTCGCATCAACATATTGACCTTTGCGCCGCATCTTAACTTTGTCTAAGAATTAATTTGTTAATTTGTACAGCAGATATGTTTATAGAGTCAGATCTCGACTCTTAAAATGTTTGGGTGGGAGTGGGGAAAGAGGGGTGGTCCGGGTCATTTAACCATACCATTACATTTTGTATTTTCAGGGCGACCTCATATAATTTTTGTCTAAAGTAAGCAAATGAATAATCTTTTGAATCATCCCAAAACTTGAGAGGTTGCGTCGCTCTGCAGATATATCGCACCGTTGCTATACAATCTTTTCCTAGCATCTCTTTCAAGACGACGGAAATTACGAAATCGTATTTCACCTTTTTTGACTTTCCTTTTTCCCCACTTAATTTCCTACTGTGGATGCAATGTGTATGTGAGTGAGTGTGTGCGCCGGCGTAAGAGACTTAATAAGATAAACAAGATGTTAAGTTCTTTGTTCTGTCTGGCTCTATCATGTTCCATCTATGTTCATGCTTTGGCTTCATTCAGTAACGGGCTTGAAACGTCTTTCCTCACAGACCTTCAGAAATTCCTTGAATGCGTTCCACAGTACTCGCCCTCTTTTAAGACAGCGCTTGTCTCTCCCTGGCCTGTAGAGACATCATAGCTAGAAATGCTGATAATTTTCTCAGTGTGTATGTAATTCTTATCTTTCCATAGCTGGTGACTACATAATGCGACCTCGTGAAAATTCCTGACGTGAAGAAGACGAGACGTAAACAAAAGCCATATGTTCGGAAAACGGAAAAAAAATTAACCCTTTTTTATAATCATTGGGGAAGCTAACAGGCGTAATTTTTGGCCCTCCTTTTTCTTATTTAAGTCTTTGATTTGCGCCATTCATCTCGGAAGGCTTTGTTTGGAAGTCTTAATGGGTTCTGGACTGCCAGTGTTTGGTGTGGAAATCTCCGTAGACATAACGCGTTTTTCCTTCACGCTTGCTCGACATGTGTCAAACTTGTACAGACAAGAATAAATCGACATACAATACCATAACCTTCAGCACCCTATGTGGAATTGAGACCTCTCTCTCTCTCTCTCTCCGCTCTTTTGAACAAAACCCACTTAAAATACCATTTATTACCCGGACATAAGTCGATGAAATGTACTTCTATGGGGTTTTGTCTTCCTCTCAAAAGGAACAAAAATGGAAAAGAATAATTATTTCTTTTTGAGCTTTCTGCTGCTGTCAGCGCAGGGAATCTATGTTGTTTTCGGTGGTTTATCGTGCGTCAAGATCCCCAGAGGCTACAAGTTAGCTCTGATATCTTCCAGGGGAAAACTGATGAGGTTTTGTTTATCACATTCTTCCATCCCAGAGGCGATGGACCATTTAAAAATCGTTTTTTTTTTTTTTTTGTCTTTGTCGGAGGTTCATGAGCGTGATCTCCCGGAAGTCGGTCTGAGCAATTGTTGCTCCCTTGAAGGTATGGTTTATGTTCACATCCTGATGGTGGGCTGACCTGACAGTGGGAGAGATGGAAGTCCTTCAGGAAATCACTGGCGTTAGAGACTTGTCATCGCTACCCCCCTATGTTGTTTTATTGCCCTATTAAAGTCGCAGATGGAGAGGACCTTTCGGGGGCTGTAATAAGTTAAGGATGTGAATTTTGTACAGAAATTCATTAAGAAGATAAACCGTTGTACCGGATAACCCTTAATCACGACCAGGATGTTGGAAGTGTTAAGGATAACACTATTGTCTTGATTGGTAGCCTATGAGTTGTAACCACTTATCACCATGATCCGCAGCAACTTACCGTGGGTTCTTCGCTCTAGAAGTTGACGAGTGGTTTTACTGTGTCGATTGAATGTGTCGGTGAGGATGTAAACTCTCAGCCTATTTTATCACCTAAGTATACTTTCACCACAAGTAGTTACATAAACTATGTTAAGTGTTATTGACATAAACAATTATTTACACTGTCTGTGGCTGATGGATTTTAAAGAGTGGACGTAAAAATAATACTTTTTTTTCAATTCTGTTGCACTTACTACCTTAATTTTTCATAACTTTTCAAATTACATAGCTATGGACATAAAAATAAGAACATATATTTGCGAAATCTTGTAAATTTCTAAACATGGTCTTTTTTTTTTCTAGACCAATTCCTTCTTTGAGTAGCCTTAATGTTCAACATTGATTAAAAAATCAATTTTAGTTTCTCGCTATGCCTATGTCTGTCATTTTTTCTTTGGAAAAATACAGGAAACCCCCATTTTTCTTCCATTTTTTTGGGAGCATGAAGGAAACAAGCAGTGCGTCTTGTCAATACACGAACAGACCAAAAGTAGCTGCTGTGGGAAGAGCTGGGGATTGGAAAAATCTACAAAAGTCCAACTCCGGCATGATGTTGCAGTACAGCACTGCACTCATCATCGGGGTCTTTATGAACAAGAGGCGTTATCAAGAGTGCCATAATTAGAGCCGGGGGCCCGCGAGCTGGAGTCTCTGAACAGCTATCATAAGTCCGATAACTGCAACAAGTGACGGACCCCAGGCCGCTGCAGAGCTGCTCTCCCGGGCCTGGCAGCTGCTGCACTCGCTAAAATTATCTCCAGGAAATGTTGACTAGTGGGGGGTTCCTTCCTACTCCCGCCCACAAGGAGGTTCTCCTCGCTTTTTTTTTTTTTTTTTTATTAAAGATCTATTTTTAGAACCTTTAGCTTCAGCGTCTTTACTTCGTTGTTAAGAAAATATGACGCCATATTGCTCCTTATCTCGTGCTTGACAAATCTGCCGGGGAGTTGTGTGTAGAATTTAAAGTCAGACGCAGATATAATCTGTGTGGAAATCGTAGATGCCGCTGCGAGCTCAAATTCAACATTCTTTTTGTGTTTGTGTAATATCAAGTGTTGTTATTGCTTCCACCTCGAAGCAAGTTACTCCGTCAGTGAACCAAATACCCGACGTCAAAGAAGGGATTAACTCTGATAAACTAAAAATGATTTAAGTATTTTTTTTTTTGGTCCTCTTTAGAATTCTTTTTCCCTAAACCCTCTGTTTTGCATATCGGTCCCTTCACGTCCTGAGATTTACCATGCATATATTATTTACCACCCCGGCATAACGCAATCAAGCTCATTCAGTAGAGTCCTACTGACACCGCCCTGTCCCAGTGCCCACCTGTACCGATGGTCTGATTGTATGATTGTCCCTGACTCTGTGTACCTGGAGAGTTCTCGATTGCAATCAGGCGCCAAGACTCCTCTCGAGATCTACCACTGACCTGATCCGTCTTGTCTCAGATATTTACCTCCCCTACCTGCCTCTGGTGGCTCTCAGAACTAGAGAGGTCCCGCCATGCGTCTCGCAGTATCGGCCACGCAACGCCAATCTTGATTTAAGTACCTTTTTTAGTTCAGAGGAAACGAAGAATCACGCAATTGATTAGGACCTCCAAAATTACTTATCCGTCGTACAAATAATTAAAGAATTCTTCGCTACAAACACGTTTTTCTAAAATTTTAACGTTAAAACTAACGCCGAATCCAGAAAGCTTTATTCTGATCGGATATAATTCACTTTAGTTTTCTGCGATATACTCTATGATAAGAATGTGGCGCGTGACTGTTTTAATTCTAAATCAATGGCCTTGTCCGACTCACTTTATCTTGCTTGTGAATTATACATGGGTGTGATGATTTTCAAGCCCGGTCAACCTAAAAGAGTGATATTAGGGCTATATAGAAAAAGCTAGATAACAGAGAGAACATTGGACTTTCGTGAATTATCTTACTAATTACCTGGAAAATATTTGCGGGAAAATGTTTTGCTATTTATTATATTAACATGTTTGTATACCAGTCACAAGTAACATGCTCGTACACTAGTTACCAGTAACATACTCGTATATCAGTTACCAGTGACATAACCGTACACCAGTTACCAGTAACATACTCGTATACCAGTTACGAAAGACATACTATCAGTTACCAGTAATATAACTATAACAGTAACTAGTATACCAGTTGCCAGTAACATACTGATGAACCAGTTACAGGTAACTTACTCTCATATCAGTTCCAGAAACATACTCGTATGTCAGTTTCTAGAAAGATACTCGTACACCAGTTACCAAAACATACACGTCTATAAGTTTCCAGTAACATAATAGTATACCAGTTACTAGTATACCAGTTGCCTATATATCTCTCGTATACCAGTTTTCAGAACCATACACGTGTAGTACAAGTGAAGGAGATCAAAGAGCGCTCCACAGCGACCAGTACGAACCATCATGTTGAGATTAATTAGCGGTGGGTGGTTGCCGCGGGGACTTTACTGCATTTTACAAAGTGGCTTACGAGGATTCTAAATATTTTCAAGATGAGATATGTGACTATTGGAATGTGGGCAGAAGGCACTACAGAAGTACAAGCCTGTCTTCCCGACATAAATCTGTCCTGTCCACCACGGAGTAAAGAGAGGTGTGTGTTTTTATCTGGTCCGGCTGTAACGTGCAGAAATGTCTCATGATGTTTTCATTTCTCGCCCAGTTACGGGTTGGGGAAGCATGCGGCAGGCGTTTTATTCCTTTCTAGGAATTTTGTGCCTAATCGCTAATGGGACATGAGGGTCTTTAATGTCAGAAACGAGACAATGAGATGAACAAGTGCACCTAAGGCCAGGACACATCAGTAATGGAGCAATAGAGATATTGTCTTGCCGGGCTATAAACTTCGACCCGTCGGAGAACATTTTTTTTACAGTTTTAACAAGTTTGAAAAAGATCCTAGAGACTTTGAGAACTGTCGTACCGTTTTTGGTTTCTATAATTTATTTATTTGCGGAGGGGAGGGGGTGTTGCAGCCTTTGAATCTGAAAAGTAAGCTAAAAGAAATATAGGTAAGAAAGTCAGTGATAATGTGTGTGTGGGAAGCGGTGGCAGTGGAATGATACGAAAATTATATATATGAAAAAAAGACCATTAATTTTACTGTTAATGTTGGGAAATTAACTAAAAAAATTATTTCTCACAATTCTACGTTCTACGTCGACAAACGGAAGAAGGGGAAGCAAAGTACGGGCACGGAAACTTGTTTAACCGAAGGAAATAGCAATAAAAAAGTAGCGCGCACTCTCAACGTTAATTTTCTTGACGTCCTCCGTGCAGGCCGTAAAACCCAAGCTGGTAGGTTGTACACGTCAATCTAGATTCTTCCCCTGGCTCTCCAGTGACGAACAGCTTCCTCGCTCCTCTCCTGCCTCGCGAGCCTGGGAGGGAGTTCTTCAACCTCAGTGGAAGATGGAGAATCTTACATTCTTTATAGCGGAGCGGTTTCTCTTTCTTTTTTCACCATCTTCTTCTTCCTGTTATTGTTATTATCATCGTTATCATTATCATCTTTATCGCTACGACTACTACAACTAATGCTGCTGCTGCTGCTGCTGCTACTACTGCTACTTCTACTACTACTACTACTACTACTACTACTACTACTACTACTGCGAGTACTACTACTACTACTACTACTACTACTACCACTACTACTACTACTATTACTACTACTACTACTACTACTACTACTACTACTACTACTACTACTACTACTACTACTACTACTACTACTACTACTACTACTACTACTACTACTACTACTACTACTACTACTACTACTACTACTACTACTACTACTACTACTACTACTACTACTACTACTACTACTACTACTACTACTACTACTACTACTAATACTACTATTTCTGCTGCTGCTGCTATTTTTTATTATTATTATTATTAATATTAATATTATTGTTATTATTATTATTATTATTATTATTATTATTATTATTATTATTATTATTATTATTATTATTATTATTATTATTATTATTACTATTCAATGAATTTTTTTTCTTCTTTTATTTCTTTCATCATCTGTGTTTATTTCTCACATTTACCCTCGAGCTCTAGCTCTGTCTATCTGTCTCTTTGCTCTATGTCTGTCTGCTTCACTCTATCTGTCTGTCTGTCTCTCTGTCTGTCTGTCTCTCTCTCTCTCTCTCTCTCTCTCTCTCTCTCTCTCTCTCTCTCTCTCTCTCTCTCTCTCTCTTGCCCCCCCCACATACCGCACCCCACCCACACCCCACCAGTGAACCCAAGAGCTCTGCCATATGGTTTCCATCTCCAATAAAGTATGAGATGGCTTCACCTCTTCAATATGGCTAACCTCATCCATTGATGGCATCACAGGGTAGCTTTAAAGAATGAAAGCTCATTTGTCTAACTCTCCATTATATTTTAGGGTTTAAAAGCTTTTTTGAAATGAGAGGAGCCACGAAATTTGTTTCATGTGGGTTTTTCTTTTCCTTGCAGGAAATGCAAAGTTATTAAATTTTAAAACAATTAGCTGCCCTTGTATTTTTTGAGAGCTTTTTTTTTAAGTTAGAAACGAAAGAAGAATGAACATTTCGTTTTTCTGTACCTTATGCTAAAAGGTACATGATGTATGTACCGACAAGAAATTGAAATCTGAAAAGTTTGTATAAATTTCTTTGGAGTAGATTCACAAAACAGACCGACATTTCTTTTGAAAATTGCTTATTATAATTATATCCAACTCAACACGCTTATAAGACACTCAATTTTAATATTTACATGGTAATTTATGATTTCTAATTCTCTCCGTTTAAACATCGCCCTACTCTGCTATCTGCTAGTCTGTAATTATATGCACTTTGTCGTGTGTGAACGACTGCTCTCTCTCTCCCTCTCTTTCTGTCTGTCTGTCTGTCTCTCTCTCTCTCTCTCTCTCTCTCTCTCTCTCTCTCTCTCTCTCTCTCTCTCTCTCTCTCTCTCTCTCTCTCTCTCTCTCTCTAGTTTCTGTCTTTCTCTCTATATACATCTGTCTATCTATCTATCTATCTATCTATCTATCTATCTATCTATCTAATCTATCTATCTGCCTCTTTCCTTCCCTTCCTCTCTCTCTCGATCTCTCTATCTCTCTATCTCACTATCTATTTACCTCCCTCTCCCTTTCTCCGTCTCTCCCTAGCCTGGCTATAGTTTACCCAATGCGTGGACCAGTGGCTGGATCTATGCCAGACTGTCAGACTTGAGAATTAAATTAAAGTTGAGCGGCAGAGGCCTGACACACGAGAAAATTACTAAATCTTGTTACTCGCTTCCTACGGCTTTTCTAGTAATGCCTTTAATTCAATCACCACCAATTCGCTTTCTAGTTTCAGACCTTTTGCTTTGTCTTCTCATTCACTACAAGACATCTTTTTTCACTGTTTTGATTCTTAAATTTGTGCTGATTTTTCAGTCTTTCCACCTTTTTCCTTGTCTCTGTCAGTCTGTTTGTCTGTCTCCCTGTCTTTCTTTTCAATTTATCTACATCTATCTCTCCCTCTCTCTGGAGGTAGGAAATGAACAGAAAGAAGAATGGGAGAAGAAAGAGTTAAAAGATGAGGCAGTCAAGCCTTAAGTTTATCTGGACCGGTGTCTTCCATCAGGCTGTGAAGGTTTCCCACCTGGCTGGAAGCTATTTCTGTCATGTAAGCCAGTTCTGTTGAGTTGTGTTGAAAAAAAAAAAAAAAAAACTATCGCGATCTCTTAATTTGTCTACAGATTTCCCGATTCTTTTTTTTAATGCACCCTCTCACATTGATTGAATTTCACCATGTGATTTCTCTCTGTCTTACTCCCTCTTCTTTCCTATAACTTTCTCTCGTTCGCTTCGCCGATAATTATCAAATAAACAGATTACCTTTTCTTCACAAAGGTTGCATTACATACACAACCTGCACACAAAAGAAGACTCTATGTTATATTCCAGGTAAAATAGCATTTATTGGGCGCCATTATTACAGAAAATTGGATGGAATAGTGTTATAATCATTTACTTTCGTTCTACTATATAATGTAGCGTTATGCGAGGACATTAGACTTAAATAGAAAAGGATTTGCGAAAAGAAATTGAGAAATCTAATGGTTATAAGGACGAATTGTAATCTTAAAACTTAAATCTGTAATGCTCTTTAATATTATAGCGATTTTCTTCACCTTTAAACAATTGACACCCATACTATCAGTCTAAAGCTTGTGTTAACCAATCTCTTTAGGGGGACTGCTCGCTTGAAAACCTTGCGACGCTCGCTTTTCCCGTCATAAGCATCTTCAAGTGGTAACTTGTAATAAATCTCTAACTCTCAGTCTTTCTACTCACACGCGTTCCTTCACTCACCAGTTCTACTCACTCCGACTTTTCATTTTGTGAAGTCCTAGCAGCTCTGTAGAGCCCCTGTCAGAAGTGGATAGGTTGTCACTTTCACCGCGCTGGTGCTTTCAAAAGCCTTCAAGAGAATATTAGTAGTTGCGTGTAAAGAACGTCTCTTTCGGGAGAGATCAAAGATTAACTACGTGCCTGAATAATGCTCTCCTCTTACCGGTAACCCAATGAGGTGTTTGTCACCTGGTAATGGAAGAACTGAATGCCTACTTTGAAATGAGAAATTGTTGCCCGAGAGCTCAGTCTGACTTTTTTATTTATTTATTTATTTTTTTTTTTTTTTTGGTCTCGAGATACTTAATTACAATGTGTTATAGCGATCTGCCAATAAAACAATCTACATGTTTCTTTTAGTTGTTTTTTTTTCTGTCTATGCTTCAGCTGATCAATATTTCTGTGTCTTTCCCATTGCGCGTGTATTTGGGTTTCAATCTAGATCTATATTCTCTCTCTGTCTCTCTCTCTGTGTCTCTCCCTGTGTCTCTGTGTGTGTGTGTGTCTCTCTCTGTCTCTGTGTGTGTCTTTCTCTCTGTCTCTCTCTCCCTCTCCGTCTCTTTCTCTCTCTCCCTCTCCGTCTCTTTCTCTCTCTCTCTCTCTCTCTCTCTCTCTCTCTCTCTCTCTCTCTCTCTCTCTCTCTCTCTCTCTCTCTCTCTCTCTCTCTCTCTCTCTCTCTCTCTCTCTCTCTTTTTCTGTGCACGCCTCTCGACCCAACTGACTTTTTCTTCTCCATTATTCTCCTCACTCTATCCCCGAAGCCATTGTTTTTGTGTGAACTCACCGCACCAACCCGAGCAGTGTAAGACCCTCGGCTCTAAAAAGCTCCTATGTTTTGAACCCGGGCGTTCTTCCTCACACTTGCAATCTTCAAAGGCACCCTGAACGACAAGGGGAATAATTCAATAAATAACCCCCGCCCCTGAGACAGTTACCCTATTATTCTGTTTATTACGGTAAATCCTTCCCGCGAGGGGTTATGGCCCCCTGAATTAAAAACAATACGTGGAAGAAAAAAAAATGAGAGAAAAATGAGTTAGAATTTCAAGGAAGAGGAAAGCATTAGGGAGAGCGATTAAATATATACCGCGGCACTATCGTGGAAGACGAATTGTCTAGAGAGTTAGATAAGGGGAAGTAAGCCGCGTGGGGTTGAAGTCAGCACCACACCTGGTGTTACAGACTGATGACATGAGCTGTTTATTGCTCCAGCTCCATCCTATCGAAAATCTCCCACTATCATCAGTCTCCAGTTTTCTTTATGGTTGTTTAAACTTTCATCATCTCCTCACTCCGAGACACCCATACCCTACCCTATCTCTCTCTCTCTCTCTCTCCCTTTTTCTCTCTGTCTCTTTCTCTGTCTCTCTCTCTGTCTGTCTATCTGTCTCTCTGTCTCTCTCTCTGTCTGCCTCTCTCTATCGCTCTCTCCCTCCCTCTCTTTCTGTCTGTCTGTCTGTCTGTCTCTCTCTCTCTCTCTCTCTCTCTCTCTCTCTCTCTCTCTCTCCCTTTTTCTCTCTGTCTCTTTCTCTGTCTCTCTCTCTGTCTGTCTATCTGTCTCTCTGTCTCTCTCTCTGTCTGCCTCTCTCTATCGCTCTCTCCCTCCCTCTCTTTCTGTCTGTCTGTCTGTCTCTCTCTCTCTCTCTCTCTCTCTCTCTCTCTCTCTCTCTCTCTCTCTCTCTCTCTCTCTCTCTCTCTCTCTCTCCCCCCCCCCCCCCCCCTTTCTGTACTCCACCCCGGTACTATCTGTGATCTGAAAGGCCATCTTCTTTTTCCTTTCATCTTGATGAAAACTTTTGATAGGATTGAGATGGCACAGTGCTAAGACAGACGGTAGCAGGATATCGGTCCATTGTTCAAAGTTTATTCTCTAATCTCATTCTCCAAGGACGTTGTGTTGCTCTACGAAAACAGTTGAGCTTTTTACTCCTGGGAACAACTTTTTTTTTTATAGTGAACGTATATATAAAGCAAATGAATTATCTGCGGCTGGAGATAAAAAAATCTTACAGCAGTACTTGCATTGCCTATCGGGAAGCTGAGATGTTATTCAGCCTGCGTTAATATTGTCTTGGTTCCGTCAACCAAGTTGAAAATAATGTGAATTTGATGGTGAAAACCATTGGCCGTAAGGTTATACCGACAATTTTTTGAGAGTAATCCATTATTGTCGTGTTTTCCACCTTGTGGACGAGAACATCAGCCACCAAATTGCTCCCAAAGAGAACGATCATCATTATCATCTCTAACAATTTTGTATCCCATATGCGGCACCAGTAAAGGTTGATCTTATTGAAATCACTGAATCTAACGGCGCTCTGGTCTTTCCAGAGGTTCTTTTAGAGGAAGTAAACCATACAATGGAAAAGCCAGCTACATTGTTCACTGAAACTAAATAAAGATACTACACGTATTTTCTGATTTCCCTTCTCTCTCTCTCTCTCTCTCTCTCTCTCTCTCTCTCTCTCTCTCTCTCTCTCTCTCTCTCTCTCTCTCTCTCTCTCTCTCTCTCTCTCACTTTCTCTTTCTCTATTTCCTCAGTCTTTCCAGCGTATCTACGTACTATCACCATGTACCGTGGAAGCTAAGCCTGTATCACCTGTTAGGAATCTGTGTACCCAACCACCCCCTCCCTGTTCCCTCCCGTTGAGAATATAATATTTTGTTGTGGTGATAAGGCCACAATTCCTGGAATACGTGCAGACTCTTTATACATGCCAGTGGAGATACCTTTGGGTGATGTTACGTGGGAAATGCCTGCGTTTTCCCCATCAACGTATTCCTTTCCTATCAACACTGTCACGGTGAATGCGTTTCCTCCTTAGCGAATACTAGGTAAGCTCGCTTTAGATTTGCCCTCCTTTAAACTCTGAACAGGATAAGGTTGCTCAGAAATGTATCGGGGTAACCCGTGTGTGTCTGTGATGTACGAAATATCGTGCACCTCTAACGAAAAGCAATCATTTTTTGTAAGAAGAAACAGTAGATGTGTTTTATCTTTCTCCATTATTCCTGAATGTGACTTAAAGGTTTGAAGTTGAAACGTAAACACATGCAAAGAAATGAATCCCAACGAAGATGTTTTTTTTTCTTCCAAAATAAGGCCTTAAACCCAAAACAATTTTGACTTGGGTAGAACTTTTACACAAGGTTTTTACCTAATAAAAACAACGAGAACAATAGAAAAAAAAATTATACTCTTCGTCAGAAAGTAAATAAATTGGTGGAATTCCAAATAATGAAAAGAAAAAAAAGTTGAAGAAACTCGGTTATTTGCAAAGTGTGCAAAAAGATATATTTCGAATATCAGATAGTTCACACAACGCGAGCCTTCTATGCAATAAACCTCAAGGGAGGAGAAAAAAAACAACTCCATGGCTTATCTACAGAGAAAGCGCAGTTATATTTTATTCCTCAATAGATCTCTATAACATTGAGCTCGGCCAATAGAACTGACATAAATCAATCAAAGATAGTATACTTCTTTACAAAGACTTGTACGGTACTTTGAACTAAGCAATATCTTACGGTGGTATAGCAAACACTTATTGTCTCCCCGCGGTGTCTCTAGAATCCAACTCATTCCATCTTCCGTGGCTCCATCAGCCCTGACAGATCGATTGGGTTCGCCCTGAAACAGTTATCTCCCTCTCCCTGCTCTGTTTACGTCTCCCAAGCTCCCAGATTAATCTCAGACGCAGACTTAATGTGTTCCTCGCCAGGTTTCTGTAGAATAGGCTAGACAAACTCTTTACGGTTTCCCCGCGCATGCGCGTGGCGAGCACGTGACTTCCGGTCGTTAGTAGATGTAGGGCTAGTGGTTTTTCACCAGACAGCACAATGCGGATTACAAAAAGTCTCCTACACAGAATAAAGCTCGGGGAAGACTGTAGATTGCCATTAATTTTAGATCTATATTTCCAAAGTAAATTGAGAAAAGCCGCTTGAAGGAAAACTAATGAACATTAATGTAGGCAGATCCATTAAAAAGTCAAGGAAAAGACAAAATCCATCTTAGTAATAATTTTGATGTCACAAAGGGAAAGGAATGGAAAATTGATTTATTTGAGGGGGGAGAAAGAGATTGAGAGAGAGAGAGGGGGGGGGAGAGAGAGAGAGAGAGAGAGAGAGAGAGAGAGAGAGAGAGAGAGGGAGAGAGAGAGAGAGAGAGAGAGAGGTGGGGGGGGGGGGAGGGAACGGTAGGAATAGGTAGACCGAGACTAAAAACAAAATCGAAGCGCAAGCCACAAGGTCTAACAATCTAGAAATATTGTAAAATTCCATGATCGATTTATATCTCCGACTGTCTTCGTTAGGGCCATGGAGTCCTGATGAAATTTTTTTCCTTGTTTTTTTTTTTTTTTACAATGTCTTATCATATTTAATAGTTATCCTGTTTCTTTTTCCTTCACTCTCAGTTTCCTGGTTTTATCTGAACTCTTGGACGGTTTTTTTTTTTTTTTTTTTTGTATGTGTCCCAGGTAAAAACATCCACCAGGGTTATTGATTGTTAACATGAAATGCTGCTAGGAATTATTCATGTTCAAAATTGTTTCTTAATAGCAAACTAGACGTACGTTTTATTGAAAAATAATTACTATACATGCAAAAGAACGCACGAAATTGACATTTTCACCGCCATGGTTGTTACAAAAGCTTTTAAATAATTTACAGTATTTTGACGATGTCTCCCTTAAGTTCTTTGCTAAATGCTAAGTTAATGTTTAAATGTTACACTAAGTGTCGGACTAATAAATACAGATTCTCAATGCATCCCAGATACAGCATTTCGAAATCTGGTTTCAAAAGTCAAAGTATTTACTCAAGTAGCATCAGTTATTCAATTTTGTGATATGGAAGTAGAATGAAGTCGAAAGTATTCATTCAGCCAATGTAAACTGATTGGCATAGTGCTGGAATCTAAAAGATCTAAATTTGGTCTCATAACCTACATGTACATGTTAATCTAATTTTTTTTTTTTAACCCTCTTTTCTTCCCTTTCTGCGTTTTTTTTTTTTATTTCCCAAACACGCACAGCTATCTCTCTATGTCTGTCTGTCTGTCTGTTTGTCTGTCTCTCTCTCCCTCTTTCTCTCTCTCCCTCTCTCTCTCTCTCTCTCTTTCTCTCTCTATCTTTTATCTCTCTCCCTCTTTCTCTCTCTCCCTCTCTTTCTCCCTCTTTCTTTCCCTCTCTCCCTCTCTCTCTCCCTCTTTCTCTCTCCCCCCCTCTCTCTCTCTCCCTCTATCTCTCTATCTATCTATCTCTCTCTCCCTCTTTCTCTCTTCTAATATTGACCCCACTTGCTACTCCTCTCCTCAACCTGTTCCTCCCGTTTTGCCCAGTATGTATCTAGATGTATGTCAAGCCAGATCCCAGTAAATCCTCACATTAGTCAATACTATCCTCCTAAACCCTGGCCGTCCTCGCACCCTTGGACTCGAACCGTCAACAAATTGAAGCTGACACCGTCTCGAGGTGTATCCCAGTGTGCACCGCCGTGACCCTGTTTGTAACGGATCGCCCCGCAGCCCGGGCGAGCCTGGCTGAAGCTAATGGATGGACTCGGGCCGCAGTTAATGATGTCTTTCTGTCGAAATGAGTTCCGCCAATCTTCCATTATTCTTGTCCCTACTGCCGTGACTTTACATCTACGTTACCCATTTCCCGTGTGCCCCAGATCCGGAAGTCGCTGCTAGAGCTAGATCTAGTGCATGCTGGTCCAGCTTTCCAGCTTTCAGATATTGCTCTACTAGCTGCAGACTGTGCCGTAGTTTGCCCTTTGTATGGCTTGTTTAAGTAAACTTTTTCTCTCTATATCTCTATTCTTTTTCAGTTTTGAGTTTCTGGTTGTCTTTCTATCTATATGCGTTCTATCTTTTGATTAACACAGAATGTCTTATTCTTCGTCTGTACACGCTCCATCGGAATGTATTCACCCCGTTGTGTTCTCTCTGTCTCTCTGTCTCTCTCTCTCTCTCTCTCTCTCTCTCTCTCTCTCTCTGCCTCTATCTCTACCTCTCTCTCTCCCTCTCTCTCTCTCTCTTTCTCTCTCTCCCTCTATCTCTCTATCTATCTATCTATCTATCTCTCTGTCTCTGTCTCTCTCTCTTTCTCTCTCTCTACCTCTCTCTCTCTCTTTCTCTCTCTCTGTCTCTGTCTCTCTCTCTTTCTCTCTCTCTCCCTCTTTCTACCTCTCTCTCTATTCCTCTCTCTACCTCTCTCTCTTTCTCTCTCTCTCTCTCTCTCTCTCTGTCTCTCTCTCTCTCTCTCTCTCTCTCTCTCTCTCTCTCTCTCTCTCTCTCTCTCTCTCTCTCTCTCTCTCTCTCTCTCTCTCTCTCTCTCTCTCTCTCTCTCTCTCTCTCTCTCTCTCTCTCTCTCTGCTTGATACATGTTTTCCGTCCTGGCGTTGAAAATCATATTTGTCATCCTTTTATCAAATCTCACCTTCCCATCGCTATCTTTACGACTTCCAAAAAAATCCGCGCGAGGCCGAGCCTCGTATTTTTGTATGCTTATCTATTATCGAACGCTCTCCACATGCAGATAAAATATCCCCTGAGCAAAGAGTTTTGTGTTTTACACTAAATGACTTGAATGCTGAAAGTTTACCTTCACTTCTTAAAATTTAGTTTTTGTAAATCGATCGTCAAAATAATTTTAAATTTAATTCGTACCGGTTTAATCCTTTCCAATAAACTTGCCCTGATATCTGACCTGCCCCTGACCTTTTCTTTTGTCCAGATACGTGCGTGAAGCCCCTGGGCATGCACAGCTATGAGATCCCAGACAAGGCGATCACAGCCAGCTCTTCCTACAATCAGGACTCGGTGGGACCCGAGAACGCTAGGTGAGTACCGTCTGCGGTTGGCTGGGACAGCAACGTTTGCATGGCCCTTTCCAGTGTGGTTGCCTGATTGGGGATGGTTGAGATGGGAAAATGTGTTTGATCTGGTAAGATAGAAGTCAGAAGAGACAAGCAGAAGGGAAAAAATGACGGGCTTTAAAGAGTTGGTTTTGCCAAATATTTTCAGCATTCCATTTCGAGAAGGCAGGGAGCATTGGGTGATGTTTATAGCCTTCTGCCGTTCCAGCGAGTCGGCGAGGTTTGGTCTACTCGCTATGGGAAGTGAGTAGCTTGTTGTTTCTTGGTGAGTGCAACATTAAGGGGAGAGGCAGATAGATACACAGAGGTGGAAGAGTGAGAGCAAATAAAGACATGAAGAGATTAGCTAATAGATTTGGGGATGAGAGAAAGAGAGAGAGAGAGAGAGAGAGAGAGAGAGAGAGAGAGAGAGAGAGAGAGAGAGAGAGAGAGAGAGACTGACTAACAATCAAACAATATCGCGTGGCGGAAACATACAAGAAAGTCATCATCCTAAAATTATATCTCCACATAGGCCGAAAGTATCGTAAAGAGACTATCTCAAACGTAATACCCACAGACGAGTAAGAACCATATTGACGGAAAATTACCTCATAAAATTGAAAATGACAAGCCGAAAAAAACACAACCGTCTCATATACTTCCAATTTGTTTCCTCTCTCAGTTACTTGACCCGAGCCCGCATGCACACAGACCAGTTAGACAGAGCTCTTAACCCCCTGCCGTGCTCGTGCTCTCACTTAACTTTTTTTTTATGATTATTATTATTATCCTCTGTCATAATGTATTCAAACGTGGGTGTCTGCTTACACGACCTTGCATGCGGTAGACCTTGGGGATGCTTGGCTAACCCAGCCTGAAACAAGAGCTGGTAAACCATGCAAGGTAGAATAGTGCTATGGAGTTAGCGTTCTTTGTGAAACAGGGTTCCAATTTCATGGAGCTACAAAGTTTTTCAGAAAATGGATTTCGAAAACCCACATGTTTGTGTTCAAGATGCAAGAGGTTTCCTGAAGTATTTTTGTGCCTCGTTATTATTTCCCTCTATTTTTTATGACTGATCTTTTGCCTCTTTTGACTTCTTTAGATTTTGTAAATCTTCGTCAGTTTCTAAGTTTTGAAAAGAGAAGAAAAAGGACAGTTCTAACTTTCGGTCCTATGTTCAAACTCTAGAGCACGATTTCTCGAAATTCTCAATTATAGTTTTTGTATTACTACGCTTTCAAATTTAGCTTGAACGTAATCGAATTACCTGTTCTATTCCTGAAATTTTAATCATAAATATGATTGTGCATTCCAAAAAAATCCAATTGGTTATTAAGTTAGGGCTATAAAAATCCGTCTCCTGACAAGTATTTCTTCACTTTTGAAATTCTCACCGATGCGGCAATTTGGGAATGGCTCAGCAGTGTTTTGTTCATTTCTTTTTTTTTTTTTTTTTTTTTGTTTCTTCTCTAACCTCGTGTAGTAATTATTTTCCGTTGTTTTGGAAGGAAAGCGGTTTTTTTTTTTTGTTTTTTTTTTTAAATAATAAAAAAAAAATCTTTGCCATAGTGCGGTGATTTTTGCCTTGTCTATGACTGAAACTCCTTAGGAGTCGTAGGATCTTTAGTTATCTGTCAGATCTTGCTGATCAAATCAGACCCTTATTTCTTGTATTATGGAATTGCGGGCGGCATATGACGTAAGGAAAACCCTTCTAGCCGTACGGCATAGCAAAACAAAGAACGTGAATCTCTTTCAGTTGGAGTTATTCCGCCCATTTCCCCAGAATACCACCAGCAGCGGCCCAAGACTTGAATCTCTAGAATGTTCTGGATACAGCTAGTGTTAGATTTACATCAATGCTTTTTCAAGCAGGTTAGTCAGTATATTTGTACAACAAAAGTCAAGTCATTTCACGAAAGAAAAGGCAGCCGAGACCACCCTTGACCTTGGATATAACGTCACAGAATGTTTTATCATTAACAATGCGATGCGTGTACTGAAACGGCGATACATTAGAAGCAGCAGTAAAGGAAGACCAGAGCCTTTGCCCAACGACCTGAGTCAGAGATTCCGGGATGCCATGGTGGCAGAATACCAGAACATGGTGGGATTACAGGGCCGCCTGGAGAGATGGACGTCTCCATCAGACGCGCGGGGAGAACAGGTTCCGAGCAAACATTCCACGCAGGTCTTGGGGAGATTCCCACTGCGGGCGTCAGGTCAGGCGTGGACTCGCAGTTTGGCGGGAGCGAGGTTGTAATGATTGTATGAAGTAGTTGCTCAGAGATGGTGCAAAGGGGGCGTTTTGAATTATAAACACTGATTTCACCAATTTAACATTTTTTTTTATTTCCATGTTTCATTATTGAACTTGTTAAATGGGGATACTAATAGACAGTTGGGCATATATAAAAAGAAGCAGAGACAAATGTATCAAAATCTTGAATGCCATTCAAACTGTCTGAGATTAAAGTTTTAACTCGGAGCTTCTCAAGACTGAAAACTAAGGAGACAAAAACCAGAAATACTTGACTTTAAATGGTTACGTTGTTAATACCAGTTTGAAGCTATTCAGCTTCTCAGGTGTTGATTTCCTGTTCACACCTCACGTGTGCCCTGACTAGATCTCGTCGTCTTTGTAACAAGAAGTCGTAGAATAAACCTGTGTCTTACTTGGCCTTACAAGAGATGAACCCATGAAGTTTCACATCTTTCCCATGAATTTATTACTTCACCTTCGCAATACACTACGGGTTTTTTTTTAATTTTATCGAAAAAAAAAGGCTGATGGATCTTTCTCTTCATTTTTTTCAACATTTTGTATTTTGAGGATAGCTTTGTCAACTAAGTTTGATTCCCACTATTTCACAACGCGCTTGCCTTCCGATTTCGGTTCCAATCATCGAGCACATTGGAATACATTCGATTTTTGGTGAGCCTCTATCTAGCTCCATTGCATTGAAAGCTGTTCTGTTAGAGACCACTATATTTGTTTCCATTGTTTAGTTTGGTGTCTGTTCACTTTACCGCCGTGACTGCTCGATGGGCCTCCACGGCGATCAGAAAGTCTTGCCATCGAAAGATGTCATTATTCCATAGCCCTCTCCTCTAATGGTCTCCCCTCAAACGGTATGGTTGATGCACACACCTCATTAGGCTGCCCATATTCGTTGTTTGGATTCCTCTTGAGACATTCAGAAGGCATTATCTTATTGTTTGAGATTTGGCTCGCCTGGTTAACGAAAAGAAATTGACTTTTCTCGAGACGGGTTTGTGCCTGTAGCTCGTAAAGCGAAGATTTTGTGTATGCAGATAAAACGAACTGATTTCACTCTGGTGTGTCAGACACGAGGGTAAACCTTACCTGTGGACCTGATGCCCGCACAATCAAGATGGGCAATTAATAGGACGGTGATACCAGACAATGTTCCCAGAGTTTAACCTGGCTGTGAAACTGTTGGCATAAACCCGATGATCTTATTCAATAAGTGCTGCACACAATGTACGATTTATTTTCTCAATTTTTCTGCGTTTTTTTTTCCTTCCTAAGAATAAAAAAGCGAGTCTTTTTCTCTTCTCTCCAAACATGTCTGTGCACCCATTTTGCTCTCACAGCTTGTTTTATCTGAAGATTTGGCCTGCAGGCGTACACTTTGTTTCGCAATCGTTTACGCTAACCTGAGAAATGCTTTCTGATCGCCCTTTTTGATAAAAGTATGGTATCGCAGCAAATAAAAATAGTTGTGTGATTAAAAAGAAAAAAAAAAACACCTTATGAGAGCGGTGTAAGTGATCGGAAAATAGAATAAGTTTATTTAGAGGCATAACAAGCAATAGCATGGTAGACCGTCCCCAGAACAAATTACACATACTAAATAGTAAGCACATCGGAGAGGCACTTTTGGAAAACAATGTCTACCATTTACCATCTTAGTTTCAAAGGGTCAAACCAAAACAGTAGACAGCCTATTCTACATTTTGCAAAGCTGAGTTATCATCTCAGAGCAGTAAGACAACAAAAAACTAGCTTTGTTCTTCGGGGCACAGGTCATGAAATATTCATCGGTAGCAGCAACGTAGGAATTGAGCAGATAGAGGTTACTCATAACTCTATCATGTTATCTTTGATACAAGTTGTGAACTTTTTGTAATCCGGTTATCTCCAGTGCACCCGTGTGACTCGGTACCCGAGTTTGCGGTTATGCAGTGCAAGACGGTGCGGTCTTGCGGAAATAGAATTTCACCTCGGAGAGATATGAACTCCCTAGTGGGGAGATGGTACGGAGAAGATGCTTTGTATATTTGATAACATAACCGAGAAGATAAGTTTAAAAATGACAAAACAAAAACAAAAAAGATCAAATAAACGAAGGTGTAATCTCCTACACTTCGCTGGTATTCACCCGTTTAACAGAGTATAAAACAGTCTTACTCATACGGTTCTATAACAGAGATAAAACATAAAGACATGAATTTTATTTATAAAAGGATGAACAACAGAAAGAATAAAATCCTAAACCCAGAAAAAGTTTCTCTGCTTATGTTCACCTGGAACTCAGTAAACTCCAACTGACCTAATTCTGTCCAGGTGGTGACCGCATCACGGTCACACAAATTTAAGTTTACGCCTCTCTCCATGTCAGAGCTGAATCTCCGGGATGTGCGGAGCGCAGGCTCCTAGTCCAGGTGTTCCCGGTCAGCCCTGCCCGGTCATCAGGGGAGCGATTTGGGGTTCTGGCCTAGATACAGCATGCCTCGCAGTCTCAGAACACGATAAGTGGTATTTGGAGAGAATTAGGAAAAATTGAAACTTTCCTTAACAATTGCTACTTAGAAATACCAATTGTTCTCTTTTCATTTGTGTTCGTCTATCTGTATCAGTCTGTCATCTCATCTGGTCAGATCTTTTTATTTTTCTATTTCTCTTTCACTTACTCCCTCTCCCAAGTCTGTGTGTGTGTGTGTGTCTCTCTCTCTCTCTCTCTCTCTCTCTCTCTCTCTCTCTCTCTCTCTCTCTCTCTCTCTCTCTCTCTCTCTCTCTCTCTCTCTCTCCCCCCCCCTCTTTCTCCCTCAATCTCACAACTTTCTTATCTCTTCAGAGCTAATATTTTTCCTTTGTTCATGTTATCAAAACATCTGAAAATTTACATCATGACCACCACCTCTCTTTCACTTCTCCTAATACCTTGAACAGTGCACGGCCTGTTATGATCATAGAGATTGACCGTTACCTCGCGACCAGCAATGTCCACTGCTATAACCAGAACAGGTCCAGATTTACTGTCCATCATAATCATAACCATAAGACACGCGGGAAGCTCCCTGGAAACACCTCCCATCATACACTTTTAGTCTTTTCTTCTTTTACATTATTTTCACCGCAGCAAACGTCCAATATAATTTTTTCTACGGTTTTCCCCATCTCGCTAGGGAGAAGTTTCTCTTTAGAGTCCATTTTATGTTCTCAGTCAATTTTCTGCCCCATCTCCGCCCGGTAGACCATCCAGCTCAGACAAAGCGGTTCCAACAGGTCTGGGGAAACATTTTTATACATCAACGGAAGAGGCTATAGCCTCTTTTCATCTACGAGTTGTACTATAGAAGCACTATCGTCGACCGTTTTATCTACACCTGATGTTTTAATGTCCATCCATGGCGGCAGTAAAGACGTTGCTTTGTAGCGCTGGAAGACCGAATATTTTGATAACTATAACCAGATCTACGGGTAAGAATAAGTCCATAACTCTTGAGTCGCCAAGGTAACTTTCCATCGAATCAGGAATTTCTTTAATGTTAAGGATACTGTTTTTGTTCTTTTTTAAACGTGCAAGTGCCGAAATTCCCTTTGTTTTAAATTTTCGTTTCCAGTAACATTACTTCAAGTCAACCGTTCCAGAAGGTTCGATTTTTTGTATCAGGTCAGCTTCTTTGCTATATTCATCAGTACATAATTATATAATTACGCACCTTTGTATAAACTCACATTTCCTGATATGCAAAATTTTTATTGAAAATGGCAATCAACAGCGTTAATGGCTGCTGCAGCGATTTTACTGTTCTTTATGCTTTATACTTTTAAAGTGTCGTTTCGTCCCTTATTCCGACTCAGCCCCTCACTCTCCTTTTTCTGAGAACAATAAAAATATTGATTAAAAGAGAATGGTGAAACTTCTGATATTATTTCTTGGAAAAGCTGCTAAAGGCTCAAGATCTCTAACATTTTTTTCCTCGATCAGAACTGTTATTCTGTTCTACTGTACCTTAGAGTTTCTCCTATTTCCTAGACAGTGACCTTTAACCTTCACCTAAAAAGATACCTGTTACAGCTTTTCATCGACATTCCTTCAGTCCATAAATGATAACATTTTGTTTATAAGATTAATCAGTGCAAAACAAAACAAGTCGTGCTACGATTCCAAATCCGGAATCAGAAAAAGACCAGTGTTTAAAGTCAGCGACACCGAGAATGTTATGAAAATACTGGCGTCTCGGTAACCGGCCGGTACTGTGCAGGAATGTGCGTGAGTACCTGATGCTCGTGCTGTGGTATTCAGGGTGAGCAAAGTACCGGCCTGGATCTCGCGTAACTTGCCGTTATTGTGAGACTTTGATAAACATAAATATACTGCCAGGACGGCTTGGCTACAGATTAGTAGGGAAAACCCCATCGGATAGAGGGAATTGAAGAAAGAGAGAGACTGAGACGAAGAAGAAGAAGAGACTAGAGAAAGAAACTGAGAGTAGGATAAGCGGGATAGATCAGTAAAATGTGATCTAAGCCAAGCAAGATGGGCGGGATAGAAAGATCATGTTCGGCCGAGCGCACACCTTTAGAAAGGTTAGTTTTCTCTGGGCAAGCGGCGATGCTTTCTCCGAACAGCTCCTGTGTATATTGGAGTTGATACCGAGGTCGCATCACAGTTTCCGTGGAGAGAATAAACACAGCCGGCTTGTTTGTGGTAACACTGAAAGGTCGGTACGGCCCCCACACAATGTGGCTGAATCCACAGGCCATACTGGCATTTCTATGGAATCTATACATTCACTCGACCCCCGGTGAAGAAAAAATATGATTACTTATGAGACTTTAAAGCTGTAGCTTTTTTAAACAACGGATTTTGGCACTTATGAGAGCTTTCTAGTCCAGCCTATGGCTAGCTGCAAAGGGGCTGTACCGTGGAGCGGATGGTAGGGAGATAGCAGCGGAAGTGGTGACATTACTGCCGGTTGGTTTGCTTGGGTCCGCCGACCGCTAGAATTGTTGATTTTACAAAGACAATGGAGAGTGCTGGATTAATGGTTTGAAATAGAATGTCTGTTTGAAGGAGGCTTGTTTTATAGAGAATGTTGAGCCATGAAACTGGTAATATTTAATAGGGCTAGGGATTTTAGAAATATTCTCAATGCAAGTTTTGTAATATATTATTGGAGCTTCAAGACAAAATGACCATTGCGAGGGTTGAAGTGAAGTAAAGATTTAGTCACAAGTTTATGTAACCCCTATTTCAGACCTTCATTATTTTGACTCAGTAATGGCTCTAGCTAACTTGCAGGCTTGTGAATGCCTTGATATGCTTCAGTGTGGTATAATATTATTGTGCATTCAAAATTTTAGCTTACCGTTAATCACGAAAATGTCAAATAGCAGGCCTAAACAGTTTTCAGAATATTTTTTAAAACGATGAAAGCAACGATGGTAATATCTTTTTTGAAGTTCTTTGGTTTTCAAATCGATTTAATTTTGTAAAATGATGGATCAATCGAAATAAGACATCAAAACATGGACAAGAAAAATAAAGAAATATCAAAAATCCTCTGTGTCAATGACTTTTTTTTTCATAAACCTGATAAACAAAATATGGCATGCTAGCTCGAGATATTTTATTCTACCCAATCTGAAAAATTCTCGCTGCTTTCATGTGTGAAATAGTTTTGAGCAGTTTGGTCTAGTATTAAGTTTCGGTTCTCGCGAACTGCTCTACTACTCAATAGCCGTCGAGAGTTATTACCATCAATTTTCTGTTTTCGAAGTGTCCTATGTTATTTTTAATCTCGAATGCGATCACTTACGTGTCATTTTCATAAAGGAAAAAAAAAAACCACTATCAGAAAACTAATCTACCGAGTTGAAACAAAATCCTTTCTTGGTGGTCCTTATTTGATGGTTATTCCCGCAAGGGCCATAACTCATCCAACGATCCAGCCATCTCCAAGCGGCTATCTCGATTGGTACGTCTGCCCAGTGAAACTATGGAGTTGTCTTCCGTGTTGTCTGCGCAACGCGACGGCGCGTCACGGAAGCAGCAGGCATCGGCGTTTAGAAGAATTTACTCAAACAAGATGAATGGTCTGATAAAAAAAAGTCTGGTTCTCTTTGTTCCATGCAGTCTTTATCTTGCCTTTTTTAATGCATAATTATGGATACCATTCTATTATCCATTTTTTTCCATTTGTTCTTTGTTGTTAATTATTTTAAATTTTTTCATTCACCTATATATCTCTCCTTCTATCATTGAGAGTGTAAATCTGAATTATCCCTGTTTTGCTAGAACCTGATGACACTTCTAAATAATCTATATTGAGCATTTCATCAACTTTTAAATGTAACAACCTGTTTAATCTACCAGGCACAACGGTGAACGAGCGCTAATGATTTAATCAAGCTTGTGTTATTTCATATTTCACTATGAAACACCATATCGCTCGGAAGTGAAAGGCCGCAGCTCTAAGTTGTTGAAAGTTTTCTAAGGTTTCATCAAGAGTTTTCTGTTCCATATTCTGGTATTGAAGGCATAACAATCTACTGTTTATCCTTGTTTGATGTTATTTTTTAATTATTAATTTCTTACACACCCGTTTTAATTTTCTAAAATAATCCCTTATTAATTACTCAAAGTTACGAAAAGAGACGTAAAATTTTAAAACTGTTATGATCAGATCAAAGTTTCTTTCGGTAATGTTAATGAAAAAATGTTCCTTTGAACCAAGCGAAATGTTCCTCCCGGTCGTTAAAAAAATACTTAAATGTGAGATTCATAGTTAGCATTATTGATTAGTTGAAGTGTTATCAGCTCAGAAAGAGAGGGAGAGAAAGAGAGAGAGAGAGAGAGAGAGGGGGGGGAGGGGGAGAGAGACAGAGAGAGAACGGAATTCATAGTCTTGGTTTGTTTCTATTTTCCACAAGATAACACCAGAAAAACGTGGAAAAGGTTGAATAATATTTTTAGTAAACAGCGCTATAGGATAGACAAGCCATTGTGTGGACCAGGAAGGAAACAATGGGAGGTAATGAGGACAAAACCTCGAGTTAAAGGTTACGATTTAAAAAAAAAAAGAAGAAGAAGAAAGAAAGAAAGAAACTGATGAACCGAATGAGGTATCAAGATTCGTGTTTATTTACAGAGATCATTGTTTGGGCGACACCCTCGGATAGTAGGGGGGGGAGAAGTTGGAACAGATCGGCTGGTTTCTATCACGGACTGAGTTTGTTTGAAACAAGCTAAAAAGGATGAGGATGATACTGAATGTGGATTGCAGGTGAACCTCTTTCTCTACATTGGTAGCTTCATAGGTCAATGATCTCTCTTTTTTTTTTTTTTTCACTAAAGTAAGAAGGAAAAAAATAACTTGAAGGAAAGCGAATAAGAGAGAGAGAGAGAGAGAGAGAGAGAGAGAGAGAGAGAGACACGCAGAGAGACAGGTAGAGAGAGAGATATGAACTGATATCTTTGTTTATCCCAAAGGCTTCCGGCGAGAGCTATTTGTGACAAATCACCGCGGGAGATGAAGCAAGGGTCACACGAGATAGTTACCTCCCTTGACATGCCCTACTCTGTGATAACATGGCTAATTATGGCCCTTGCCATAGATTCCCATCTTTCGAAGAATTTTCTTCTTTCCAGGGATTGACTGATGAAATGTCACAGTTTCTAATGTCTATCAGTGTTGGATTACTATTCTTTGTGTAGGATATTTTTTCTATCCTTGATTCTGCCCACACTTTTGTTTCTTTTTCG
>JAWDGP010002624.1:670000-687500 GCA_033675545.1 Elysia crispata | reverse complement strand
ATTACCATCTTTGGACAACAAAACGACCTTATTCCACTTTCTTAATATATTTATTGACTTCGCTCTGCGGTTCTTGAGCAATTTTCTTTGTCTCGTCTGCTTCTTTATTTTTAAAGGCTAAAAAAATACATTGCCATAATTTTCTTCGTCTAAATTTGTGATCAAGTTGTATTTCTTTTTAAAATCTCCTCTTCATCCTTTAGATCCATACTTGTTTTCTCGAAATTCGCAGTCTGAAAATGGTCTAAGTCTTAATTCCTAGCAGACTTGACCCCATTACAAGAAAGCCCTTCCATAATTATACCACTATTACATTTTCCCCCTTTAATACCCCATCTCGTCTTCCCTCTTTCGATGATGTGGAGTATCTTGCCGGGGGGAGGAAAGTATGATTGATCGCACGGCCTCGTGTTTAATCTTCCTTCCGCTGTCGCTTTAGCCGGTCCTGCTCCTGCCGGATTAAGCCTTGTTTATCTGGGCGGAGATCGGCCGCTATTGATTCCTGAGGGACGAGGTTCTTGTCTCGTAAATCAACACCAAGTCTTGATGAGACCAGGAGAGGCCAAATATGCGCAGGGAAGGGGGTATATTGAAGATGATGGAGAGAGGAGGATTGAGAAAGAGAGTGAGGGAGTTATAAAGAGAAAGATAGTGAGTGAGGAAAATTCAGATACGGAGGTAGAGGCACAGAGATAAAAAGAGTGGGAGATGAATTTGATGGAAATTGCGAGAAGCTGGAGAAAGATTATATTTATTGTTTATTTTGGTTTTTTGTGAAAGCTGTGAGAAGAGGAGAATGGAAAGTGCTGGAAAGAGGAGAAAAAAGAAAGGAATTCAGAAAATATCGTATGGCTGAGAGATTTTGAATCTCCGATCTGAAAATGAGAATGATGATAAGGCAGATGGTATGAGCGTAGTTACTAAAAAGATATAGATAAAGCAAAGATGGAGGATATTTTTCTGGGTGGGGAGAGCGAGGGGCCGATGGTGAAATAGTGTTCAGAGACACTTGTACATCAAACAGAAACTGAATAAAATGAAAATGCTTTAAAATTTTCTTTTGTTATGATAGGTTGAATGTCTATAAAATATTTACTCGTTCGAATTTGCTAGAGATTCCTGATAAAAGAAACAAACATATTATTTCTACCTTGATAGAGAAATGGTCACTGTGAACGATTAAAGAACAGAAATTAGGTCAAGCGTCCATCGAGGTCTGGAAAAAAAAATGAATGAAATTCAGAAATCAGGTCATTTCCCTTTTTTTTTTGTTTGTTGAAAGAGTGGACTTGATGTCTCCCTCCCGTTCCTCTCGCCCTTTTCCAACCTTTGACGAAAGAAATCTTTTCGCTGGCATACGTACGGCGTGGCTTAATTTGATTTCAGTATTAATCTAGAAATATGTTATAAAAATATATTCTTTACAATTAAAGTGAGTGGAAATCGCCCATTTTTTTTTTCTTTCTTTTTTCATTATTTCGTAACCATTATACAATCTCTTTACATCATACTTTCCTCAAACACTATTACGAAAGTTTTTACGATAGCTGTTACGAAAGAAGGGGACTTTTACCATTTGGATCACTTGATGATTAATTAAACACCTTGACAATTATTACAGACTACGTCAGTTCGTGACGGAAAATAATTTTTAATTTATATTGCTTTCATAAGTAATATAATATATTTAATTTGAATTGGACCGTTCTCCTCTTCATTATTACTTAACATCTTCTAAAGACGTCATCTTTCTCGTCTATCCATGCCTATCGCGATTTTCAGGCCATTCTGTGAGCTTCTCATCACTTAGAATGATTATCATCCACGATGACATCTCTGGGTCATACTGGTCAACCCAGCCGCTCAGACATGGTCATCTCTCATCTTGACCAGGCTCGCCGTTTGTCAGGAGCACAACTGGACAAAAGCTCCCTGGAAGTCAGGTTTCTCTGGTGGCTCACTGACCACTTGACCGAGTTGTGAATTTCCCATTCGATTTACATTAATAACTTAAAGCTGTCATGCTCTCTGGGGTGGACAGATGTTGCGGGAGCTCTGGACACTGGACAGTGATAGCAATAGTTTCGCACGTTGCAAGATAAATGGACAGAAACTGGATCTTCTGAGGTTAATACTTATGTACATTTTGTTTGTTTACAAGGGAAGTAGGTAGATAGGTGAATTTATTCTTAAAGTTGAAAAAAAAAAAAAGAAAAATAAGTAGAATTGAAATATAAATAGAGATAGGAACATAAATGTTTGGATAGATTAATAGGTAATAATGTAGAGTAGAAAGATAAAAACTACAATGCAGCAAAATGAAAAATAAAATTAATGAAAGATTAGATTAATATATTCTTCAATTTATTGTAAAGTTTTAGAATGATAAATTTGGAACAGATTCGCCCTAGGACATAGAAACAAAACAGGTAGATTAAGAAAAAATAAATAATAAAAAAGTCAAGAATTTCCCCCCCCCCCCAAAAAAAATAAAAAAAAAATAAAATGCAAAATGCACAAACTCTAGTGGATGCCCTGGGAAAGATATCTCATTTGGATCTGCGAGAGTTCCCCTCCTTGCCTTTGAGTGTTAGAGAAATGTACACAGAGGGCGCTGTTCAATTTACTCTCATCACAAGACTACGTGACGGAGCAACAGTTGAATCAGTTTTCCATCTCTATGGGTCAGTCTTGGCCGCTGACCCTTGAGACAGAACCACTGGACTGTGTCAACATGAACCTCTCAAGACAGTTGTCCGAAGACTGGCAGTATTTACCACTCTAGATGTAGACTTACACGAGAAGATAAAAAAGGAAAGGGTGGGGAGGGAGTGGGGTTAAAAAGTAGATAGCTGCTGCAACAGACGGTGAGATAAATTGGATGGCAAAAAAAGGGAAATAGGTAGATAGATCGATAGATAGATAGATAGATAGATAGAAAAATATTATTGAATTTGAGAGCCAAGAGGTGGATGTATCTCAGAGAGCATCCGATCGAAAAAAAGTTAAAAGTTACATGGGAGAGTAACTTGAGTAATTTGTACCTAACAAAATCAGCAATGAAGTGGCTCAAACAAAAAAATACAGATGTAAGAAAAACAGAACAAATAAAAGAAACGAAGTGAAATGATGTACAGGTATTTACTGAAAATTCAGCCTCTGAAACTATAACTGATTCTTTGTCCCTCCATCCTTAATTATTAAATCTAGCATAAAAAATGAATGGCTGTCAAGAAAATCAACCCCCGTTTCGCTCACACCTTTATTTGAGGTGATTGTGGGAGCTTTTACCACAGTGTGCCACGCTGTATCACTACACGACTTCGTGACGCCTAGCGCGCACCTCTGGACGGACACCGTGATCTCCAGGGACTCTTTAGTTTCCGGTTCCGGTTTCAGGGAGGACACGGCCCGGATGGTGTCAGCAGAGAAAGTAGGTCAGCAGGAGTCCCCTGGCCAGTCAGACTTAGTCTACTATACTGAGATATCGATCCGGGATTGATCGCCACGTAACAGCAAGTTGCCACCATCAACCAGCGCGGCTACCGGCGTACTGCATCCATTGTACCGGTGGCGCCTCCAGCGAGGAAATCTTGTCTGGTCCATATCGTGCAGATGAAGCCCGTCTAGGAATAATTTGATAATCTGACCAGTCTGGCGGTCAGTGTTACGTTCAGGGGAAGTAACAGTTATAACAGCTGTGAACTTTTGGTCACGATGGATTCATCTGCTCATCTCATGACGCATGACTCCTCCGGCAACCTTATGCAAGAAGTTGATGGTCAGATCTAGAGTCGTGACGACTTTTTGTGTCTTTCATTTCTTTGTTTTTGGATAAGGGGATTTAGCTTTTACCGAGGGTGAATAATAGTGTCGCGTCATTTCCATACTATACTCGTTCAATTTTGAATAATCTATTATTATTGCGTATAGAGAATCGTCTTAAATAACAACTAGTTTACGGACTCTAATTTGATTTCGATATAAACAATTGTAGTAAATGGACTATGCCGAACTTTCAGTAAATTGTTGAACATGTACGTATTTCCTTTTAAATTTCGACTCAGCCTGATCTGGTAAATATCATCCTTTACACACCTGCGCAAATCCTTTGTCCCTAACTATTTGAATATAGTATCTACATGTTTATGCACAGTTGCCATTTGTGTGAAGGAAAAACGAAATCGATCAGTCTGCCTCAAACGACTGTATTTCAATGTGTATTGCTTCAAGACGAGATTTTGGCATCATGCTTTCCAGTTTGGGGTTTCGGTTGTGCGCTAGATTCATCATGGTCTCTCTCACACACACACACACACATACATATTGATGTGATCAATGCAGACCCGTTACTTGTGCATTGAAACGAAACGAATGTGACACTGAATACTTTGATAGTCATTATAGCAAAGTGTCCAGAGCATCATTGACGAGTGTGTACCGTTATTTGGACTGCAACATTATAACTTTGTTTCATGCTTACTTCTAGTTCTTACTGGTGTTTATACATTGATAGGACCACTTCTATCTTCCTCTCTCTCTCTCTCTCTCTCTCTCTCTCTCTCTCTCTCTCTCTCTCTCTCTCTCTCTCTCTCATCTGCCTCTCTTCCTCTTGTTTCTTCTCTTTCTCTATCTTTCCACTTATCTATATCTATGTATCTAGGTACACTGTATATATCTCTCGCTATTTATTTCGTCTCTCAATAATTGATCTATCTTATGTTCGTCTTCACTTTCTGCTATCACCCGATCTCTCTCTCTCTCTCTCTCTCTCTCTCTCTCTCTCTCTCTCTCTCTCTCTCTCTCTCTCTCTCTCTCTCTCTCTCCCTCCCCCTTCCCCTCCCCCCTCTCACTATTTTTCTTTCCCTTTTTCTGTGTGCCTCTGCTATTTTTAATTTCCAGCTGAACTCAGTCTATCCCTAAGATCTCTACCTTACCTCCTTATCGCCTTTCTCGTTTATACAGTGCATCTTGCCCTCACCTCTCACTCAAACCACCTCTTCAGTTAATAAATGATACTAGTGTTATGTAACTGAACACAGCCCATTGTTTAACCTTACCTAAGCGCTCCATACAAACTGTTGCTTTAGGAGCGCGCACGATTTCCAAGCGCTTCTCACATTAAGCTGAGCAGTGTCAGACCTGATTCCCTCTGGGTAGTTTACTCAACTCGCTCTGATCAAGGAGGAGGGGGTTTCCTAATACACAAACATTTAATGGCCCTGATGCTTGTGTTTTTTATACCTGCGTCTGCCAGTTTCAAGTTTCTTTATTTCCTCGAACCTTTGAAGGCAGTCAGACAGTCAATTTAAGGGTGCTATGTGAGAACTATGTGAGACTGGGGAGGGACTCCTCTTAAATAACAACACGCCATTATTTCCACCTTTTATTTCCCTGTAACTCCTGTTTTCCCTGTGGCGTTACAGGAATAATTCGTGCAGAATTCTCACCATAATGAGAGTCACGGGATGCTCTCTGTTCCCTTGACTATGGTAGTAGAGTAGATAATTCGTGCAGAATTCTCACCATAATGAGAGTCACGGGATGCTCTCTGTTCCCTTAACTATGGTAGTACAGTAGATAATTCTAGGCGAAACGGAGAAAGTGCTTGTTTGGAAGGCAATGATTGTAGAGAGCTGCGTTTAGGAGTTGAGAGCAAAAGGGGTTGGGGAATTTTATGAGAGAGAGAGAGAGAGAGAGAGAGAGAGAGAGAGAGAGAGAGAGAGAGAGAGAGAGAGAGAGGATGCTCAGTCCAGAAGAATCGGTAGATATTCTGTTGTTTTTTTTTTTAATCTATAGAAGAAAAAAAATGAATATCATTAAAGTGGAAATGTAATTAAGTTTGCCTTTTTTAAAATTGCCGTTTAGATTTTTCCATAACACACAAAGCTAAAGTTTTATTAAAGCGTCGTCCATCGAACAATGAACTTTGGGCATAAACGCCGTTCAATATTTTTTGCTCATCTACAGTAGTAGTCGCTGAAGTGATAATTGTTTTATATACAGAAAATAAATTGGAGAACAAACTCAGGGGTTCAAAGCTATATATTTGGGAATTAAAAGTTGTTGATAGCACGCACTTGGATTGTAAAGTTCTGTTTATACAGGAGAGTCTGGTTGAACCAGGTGAGAGGAGAAAATGTTCAGATTTTCTCTGTACCCTTTCTATTTAATCTGAAACTTTGATAAATATGCTTCAACCAAATAAATTTGTTAGATCAATGAGATTTTGTAGAAAAACAGTGAGCCAAATCCAATACGGTGAAGAATTATTACACAGGATGATATGATTGTGTCCTGCATCTGAGAAAAAAAGTTATGAGCCAAAGAATTGCCACTAGGATGGCTGAGCTCAAAAGAATTGAATTAAATCGAGCTAAATTGCCAATTTCGCTTGATTTTTTTTCACTCCTTTGTGACGGACAAAGAGGCTTAAAACCGTTGAAGTCCTAATTTAGTTCGAGGTGCATCATTTGAATCTTGTGGTGGCAAAATGTTTTGATTTAAAAGCTTCCACAGACTCAGCAGTCATGTTTGAACAATTTGTGTGGTCGTCCAAAAGACATTGTTCAAAGGAGTCGGTGCTTTTTCTGGGCTGACACAGAAGGACGTTGTTGTGGGCGTGTCCCTGCGCGTGACTTTCAGGGAATCTCGCGGGATTAGCTCGTTATCTCGGGCGCCATGATTGTCTGTGTCAAACTGGGATCCTTTAGGGTAAGGAAACTGTTGAAGAGAAAAAGGCACTGGTCTGCTGTTGTTTTGAAAGTTTGTTTATTCAGAAATGCGAAAGTAATAAGGAAAGAAGAGGGGAGGTGAGAAGAGATTACGAGAGAGAGAGAGAGAGAGAGAGAGAGAGAGAGAGAGAGAGAGAGAGAGAGAGAGAGCGGGGCAGGGGGGGGGGGGGAGGAGGCGGGAGATATTTCACCATAATTTCAAGATAATTAAGGAACCAGAAAAATTAAGCAATATAAACGGTTATTGGAAGTTTATGGCAAGTCGTCTCTCAAGACCCAAGGTGGTGCATCATAGCTAAAAAATTCAAAACAGAAAAATCGGCTTTGCGGCTGGTTCTGAATCCTCCTACATCTCAAAACATTTTTATGTTCTGGAAGGCGGGGTAAAAATCGGTCTTAACTGGGTAATTATGGGCTCCCCTTTGATTCGTCTTAGACGTGGAAAGTGGAGCCTGGAAAGATAACAAGAAACCGTCAGCATAGTGTTATGGGAAATCTTAACGACACTGATCATTATGTATGTCACGTCTTCTCCACACCAGCGGGGACATTTAGATTCTGGTCTATTGTTATAGGTGAGGAAAGATAATGGCTTACTGCAAACATAGCTATACGTGAGAGAGAGAGAGAGAGAGAGAGAGAGAGAGAGAGAGAGAGAGACAGACAGACAGACAGACAGACAGAGAGAGAGTGGGGGGAGCGCGGGCTTTAGAAGAGATATAGATGTTAGATCCAAGGAAGAGGCATTTTGATTTTAAATCAAGAGATAAGCAGAGAGAGAGAGAGAGAGAGAGAGAGAGAGAGAGAGAGAGAGAGAGAGAGAGAGAGAGAGAGAGAGAGAGAGATGACGTACTGAAGAAGTCATGAAAAGGCCAAAAGGTCAGAGTTGACAGTTTTTTCGCACGCACACTGCAGGTCTGTGGAAGTCATCTCAAGACAACTCACTACTGCACTCAGCTCTGGTAGAGAGAGAGAGACAGACAGACAGACAGACAGACAGACACACACACATTGACATAGACAGACAGAGATAGTTTTCATTTTGCATTGAAACAAAAGCAATTTGTTCTCAAGACATTACTGATGACCAATGTTGAAAACAATGTACAAGTCTTCGTCAAGCCATAAGCCATTTTTTCGTTGCTGGTCTGCTATTGGGAAGTCTTTCAAAACCAATATCGGATGGTAAAAGTGGGTGAGGATAAACTCTTACTGTTTTCTCTTACTTTCATTTCCTTTCATGTTATTATCTGGATAAAAGACATCGAAATGTCAATGCATCTTGAAGCAGACAGGTTGGATTATTTAAAATTCTGTGCAGGCTTTACTTGAAACAAATAAAATAGAAAACAAACTTAATTACCGCCATTTTCCGAACAGTAATGGAGGTGGATCTGTGGAGAGCTGCCTGGATCTATTGCCACCAATGGCAGCCCAAGTCCAGGCCACCCTCTTAGTGAAAGCTTACAGCGAGTGTAATTACTCGTGGGATGAGGGTCGGTCTCCTTCGAGTGTCTGGGTCCCTGGACTGAGCAATTATTGATGAGACTGGCTCACAGGCTCGTGTCACTCGGACCCTGGACTCGGCCAGCTAGCAGTGCTCCTGGTCTGCTCAGTCCTCACTGCTCCAGCATCTCACGCCAGGCTGTATGGACCACAAGATCTGGATGCTCACTCCGCTAAGCTAGGATTTATGGGGTGGAAAATAACTGTGGCTGAGTGGTCCGCACGCAGGTCTTGAGCTCTTGTGGGGTTTTGTAGAACCAATGACCTAGGGGTCTCATCTCTGGTGGATTGGGAATCATCAGTTCGCTGAATTTTGCCTGACGGGGGCTTTGATAGGTCTGTGGTCATCATCACGAAGCTAATTACCTAGATGGAATTGGAGATGGTTTCCTGTGATTTCTGAAAAAAAAATATTACAACTTTATCATCTACCCTCTTTATTTTTCTCGTTATCTCTCCCTCTTCCTCTTTTTTCTCTCGCTCTCCCCCTCCTGTCTCTCTTTTTCCCTCTCTCTCTCTCTCTCTCTCTCTCTCTCTCTCTCTCTCTCTCTCTCTCTCCCCCTCTTTCTTTCTCTCTCTCTCCCCCCTAATTGCTACGGTTATCTTGTTCATCTGTCTTACCAGCTCTCCAATGTGCACCTCCCTCCATCTCGATCTGTTTCAGTGCCGTTTGTATGTCCGTATTTACGTTTGCCTGTCTGTATGTATGTATATATCTCTCTTCAACTTTCCTCCTCATTTCTCCCCTTTTCTTCCCTTCCATCTCCTCTAAGGATCTTATAAGCTCAACTAATTCCACACAAAGTCTGTTTCCTTTCTTTCACCTCACGCTCTTCATCTTTTTCCTCCTCCTCCTCCTCCTCCTTCTTCTCCTTCTTGTCCTGGTGCCGGCATGCCAGGCTGATAAGCAGAAACCCCAGTCAGTCAACACTGTGTGCCGAGCGCCTGTTTATGTTATCCTGATGTCTGTCACGTTTTATCTTTTGTTAGTTTTCGCCGGCTTTCTTTCCTTAGTTTTATGCCGATTTCTTGGGCACACTGGAAAACGGAGAAGGTGAATCATGCTTTCCAGAGAGAGAGAGAGAGAGAGAGAGAGAGAGAGAGAGAGAGAGAGAGAGAGAGAGAGAGAGAGAGAGAGAGAGAGAGAGAATGCATGAGTGGAAAAAGAGAGATATCGACAAACAGACGAAGAGACAGAGGCAATTTTAGAGTGTAACCTGTAGGATAGAGCAAGGGTGAGAATCATAGTGAAATGATAATCGAAAAAGGAAAGGGTATTGAAGAAATTAATTATGGGATAAGTTAGCACAAGAGACCAAGGCATTAGTGTAATAAACTAAGGCATAGATAACTAAAATTTCAGATATATTGCATTACTGTAGACAGTTAAATGGAATGAGAATTTTCAATTAAAGGTAAGAATTTAAATAGAGCAATCAAATTGTTGAGGAATTCCAAGTTCTAAACTCAACTATATACCATGATGCTCTCTTTAGCTTAGAGCATCGGATATTTTCAGTAGATACCATAAGAGATAGATCCACACAGCGGGTCTGTCGTCTCGCAAGAGTGTGACTGGTCCAGAGTTGCTCTTTGAATTTGAGCCAGATCTAATTAAAGAAACACCATTAATGGTCTTGGATAACCCAGAAGAGGTCGATGCCATAGTTTGTTGTTCTTCGATTGAACCAATCCACTTGCTCAAAGATAGTGTGCAAGATGTTTAATTCTTATTTTTTTTTTATCTATATGTCATAAGGAGCCTGGTGGCTGTGGGGTTCGAATGTTCGCCCTGATATCCGCAGGAACCTTCGTGGTGAGTTCGAGCCCTATATCATCAGATGATTATAGGGCCTCATTTCTTCAGTTGAGACGTTCCGATGGGGCTTTATAAGTTTAATATGAACAAGTGAATGGGATCACCGACTTGATAAAAGCTAAATCTGCTCAAAAGTGTTTTGAAGAAAGCAAATATGCAAAAATATTTTGGTATTTTATAGTCTTTACAAGAAAAAGAGAGAGAGAGAGAGAGAGAGAGAGAGAGAGAGAGAGAGAGAGAGAGAGAGAGAGAGAGAGAGAGACAAACATGAGAGAAAATTCGATTACTGCAAGCGATGTGAGGGAGTGTTAGAGACTATTATGATACTGGAGATGATCAGAGCTTAGCCATTTTTTTTTTCTGTCTTGTTTTATATAATCCAGCGAAAGTTGGAGATGACAGGAAAAGAAGGGAGGTAATGCCCTAGCCGTCGTGGTAGAAAGCCCTAGGATTATCTCGCCATCGGGGCTGTCTCCAGTCTATAGAGATAGGCGTCGGGAACAAGTATTAACTTTCCCGCGCAATTTGCCCCCCTTGGGCGCTTCTCGTGTCGTCATGATGGGAAGAAATAAAGACTTGGCAACCTAATTATCTCCCTCTAAGAAACTCCTCTCAGCCTTTCTGGAGGATGTTGCTGTTGTATGTGAGAGTGGCAAAGATAAGTTTGATGCTTGAGGGTGGTGGAAATGACAAAAGTTGTTATATAGTTGCAACGGATTTCGAATGGTTGGCAGTTTAAAGCGATTTTGCTTGCTTCGCTTATCTATCTAACTGTTCTTTCATTTTCTATTTCTCATAATTATGTGCACATGACTTTCTCTCTACTATCCTCTCTCAGCTCTCTTACTCTCTCTCTCTCTCTCTCTCTCTCTCTCTCTCTCTCTCTCTCTCTCTCTCTCTCTCTCTCTCTGTGTCTTTCTCTCTCTCTCTCTCTCTCTCTCTCTCTCTCTGTCTTTCTCTCTCTCTGTCTTTCTCTTCCCCCCCTCTCTCTCTCTCTCTCTCTCTCTCTCTCTCTCTCTCTCTCTCTCTCTCTCTCTCTCTCTTTCATACATTCTCTTTCTTTCACTCTATAGTGTAAATGCTCTCTCTCTTTATCTCTTATTCTCTTGATTATATCAATGTGGTTCTTTATCTCATGCACCTCTCTCTCTCTCTTTCACTCTCTCTCTCTCTCTCTCTCTCTCTCTCTCTCTCTCTCTCTCTTCTATCTCTCTATCTATCTTTATGTCCCTGTATCCCTCATTTCTCCCTTTCCTCTCTTATTTTATTTACTTTCGGTAGCATTAAAAAGTTGCACAAAAGATGCAAAGTAACAAAGTCGCCTCTTGCAGCAAGAAGTGAAGCTCTTAAGGAATTCCCTGGTGCCTTAACCTGTCTAACCAGAAAATTAGGGGAAGGGGCTGGGGGGAGGGGGGGGGGTAAGGACACTAGCCTGAGGCATGGAGATCGATAGTTCAATCCTGCCAGTAATTGAGATGCTGAGGACAGCAGCTACAGTCAGGAAGGGGGTGGGAGATCAAGTTAGAGAGAGAGGGGAGGTGGAGTATGTGTGAGTGTGTGTGTGTGGGGGGGGGGGGGGGGGAGAGGGGAACAGGAAGCTGGAAAAGAGAAAGTAGAGTTGAGAGGAAGACAAATAATGTCCAAGAAAGCGTTCGAACCGGTGGATTTTTTTTTATCTTGCCCGTTAAACAAAAAAGCATCTTTACCATATCGAATTTTTTAAGTTGCAGCTTAGCTTCCTACAGAGATCACAACGGTGTGAAAAATTACCTTGAAAAATGACAACAAATTGCAACACTCCAGATAAAACCCACGTAAAACCCTATGAATGAACAATAAAAATAAAACTTTAGGCTGCCTTGCGTGCAGGATTTCGGGTAATGGATCCAGAATCCCTCGGGCGGCAGGAAACAGGAAGCAGGGAAGACAGCTCCAGGGAATGCTGGGAATTATTTGGGAGTAACACACGATCGTCGATATGGGTTCTAGATTATTTTACTCTAAAATTTGATCTTGTTTGAAAGCTGATCTGCTGATTTAAAAAAAAAAAAAGCGATGTGATATCTCATTCAGTCAAGGACTGTATATGATTATATTTCAGAAAAGAAATGTGAATATACTTCGAAAAATGTTTGTTTTATTGGCTTTCTATCTTTATTGTTTTGTTTTGTTTTTTGTTTTTGTTTTTTGTTTGTTTGTTTTTTGTTGTTTTTTTTGGTTTGTTTTTTTGGGGGTTTTTTGTTTTTTTTTTCGGAGCGGTTGGGTTTTTTTTTTTTTTTGTTTTTTTTTTGTTTTTTTGTTATTCGCTAAGTTCGTTGGAAAAAGTTTATTCAGTAAAACTTGCGAGAACGAAAATGTAAATACTGTAAGCGCCGAATTTTTGTTTTAGAATCCAGTATACCATTAATGGTGGAGATCTGTGAACTTATCTAGTTTTACGTTAAATAATTTATACTTTCAATGTCATTATCATTAGGCCGGCCGTTTTTTTAATTGCCCGAATTCTTTTTGGAATAGATAATTATAGGCTAAGCCAAAAATGAGTCCTATGAGTTTGACTTGGAAGACGAGAGCTCTAGTCACTGTAGAGTAACGCGAGCTGGAGTTATGGACCATCACCCTTGTACAAGCCTCAGCACACGTCAAAATTATTGGGATCTGGAGATGCAGTGAGTTGTCTTCTCCTGAGCTCGGACATAGATCCGTGGATATCATAGCATGGAGATCATGGACTCGTTGGCTCGTGTCAGATGAGATTTGGGCGCGCTGTCACGAGCTGCGTGTGTGGCAACCGGCAGTCTTGGCCTCCTCCATCTTGCTGTCTTCCCAAGTCTTGGACGTTTATAGAGTTTGCAAATAATCTCGATGTCCCTCGGTCTGGTCTTAATTGAGTTTCTATCCAGAGCTCTTCGCCGGGGGTCTGTAATAGAAGTGGTGGGCTTTTCTTTTTCAATAAATCTCGAGTCTAGGTTCAGGATGTAAGAACGGGAGAGGTCTATAGGCATCTCAAATAACTCAATGGAAGGATTGCATGAGTATGAGTAATACAGAGATAATTCATCTCACTTTTTCCTTTTTTTTTTATTTGGTTCTGATGCATGCCACAGTAAACTTCGATACGAATCGTATTGGAACCTCTGCATATTTTCTTGCCCTATTTTTTTTTTCATACGTTAAATTCTGGTTCTCTTTCAAATATATCATCCTGATATTTTTTAATGTGTGTGTGTGTGTGTGTGTGGAGGGGGTGGGGTGATCATGAGCATAAGGATCATTGTCCTTGCTTTCTGTGGTTCCATAGAGTTTCATTTTGTTGTCAAGACAAAATGTATCCTGTAACGACTCGATGATAATGAAATTAAAACCCTATTTTATTCTCCCTGTTATACTGGCGATTGGGTTAAAGACATTGTGATCAGTTAATTAGAACAGCAGACTAAAAGAATAAATTCTATGTGTCAACAAATTAATTATCTGATAGATTCTTACAGCATCTTTTTTTTTTTTTTGTATAGCTCAGGGCAGGTATCGGAAAAGATGGAGAGAGAGAGAGAGAGAGAGAGAGAGAGAGAGAGAGAGAGAGAGATGAGAGAGAGTTGAAGAGAGAGGGATATGATAAAGAGCGAGAGAGAGAGAAAGAGCGAGAGAGACAGCAGAGAGAGAGAGAGAGAGAGAGAGAGAGAGAGAGAGAGAGAGAGATGAGAAGCTGTTGACAGTGATGTGTCACCCGTCTAGCTGCGGCATCTCTCTACACTAATCCCAGGTTTGAATGAAGCCGGGTCGATGCTCCAAGCTGCAGACAGCACTGCTCACCACCAGGCAGACATCTTTCATACCTCACCCTTCCCTCCCTCCAGATCCATTTTTTCGATGTGTCGTCTTGCTCTCCTTCCCACACCCTTTCCCTCATTATTTTTTTGGTCACTACGGAGAAGGAGATGGTCGGTTCTTTTCTGGAGTCGGTGGCACTGGTATTTCTCCTGTGTAGAGATATGCTTTCAGTGGAAGGAATGATGAGAAAGTGAAGGTTAAAAATAGAAAGAAACTGGAGTAGTAAAAGTGGAGGAGCAGAGGAGGAGAAAGGGAAGACATTGAAGGATGAAAACTGAGGAAGAAAATTAGATTTATTCCGCCTTGGAAACATGATGGCGGAGATACAAATAAACAGAGCTGAGGATATTGTTGATAGGGAGTAACACGAGATAAAGGCAGTATAACAAATGGTTTATCAAAGATTTAGAGAGATAGAGAGACAGAGAGAGAGAGGGAGACAGACAGACAGACAGAGGTGAGGGGGGGGGGGGGCGTGGTGAAAGAGTCAGACAGGCAGACGGACATACTTACAGATGTGCTAAAAACAAAGAAATTTCTGAGGTTAAGTTGAGCGCGTTCGTTTGAAGTAACAGAATTGACATTAGGTGGAGGAAGATCAAAAACGTAATATTAAAAGAGAAAGGAAAGAACAGGATGATGATGATGAAGAAGAAGAAGCATCAAGTAATCGAACGCGTGCCGCAGTGTGTGTGTGAGTCACAGCGCGCCGGGCGGCCGGTGACAGCGTTACTCACCCTCAGCCTGTACAGGGAGTCGGAGACTCGCTGCGCGCCCTAGATCACTCACCCTTGTCAGTGTCACGGCACGCCGGCCCAGCGACACGCACGGCTCATGGCTCAGGTGGAGGGGATGGGGCACCTGCCATCTCTTAGCTTCCGTTATAGAGACTGACAAAGGGAGGGGGGAGAGGGATTTTGAGGACCGGTTGATCATCAGGAACTCACCTCTCTCTCTCTCTCTCTCTCTCTCTCTCTCTCTCTCTCTCTCTCTCTCTCTCTCTCTCTCTCTCTCTCTCTCTCTCTCTCCCCCTCCCCCCCTTTTTTTTCCCCATCTTTATTGTTGTTGGCCTCTTTATGCGGTCTCCCCAGGTTACTTCTTTTATTTTCTTTTTTTGCTCCCCTTTTTCCCAAACAGCGCTTTCGATTTATCTTTTGAAGCGGATCGAAGCAGCAGTTGGTTCTGGATTGGTATGTTCTATTGGAAGAGGGAGGAGAGAAAACATGTCATTACCTGTGGGGCTGAATCATAGCCTGTAACCCATTTGTTGCTCATGCTCAACTGTTGTGTTTTTTTTCTATCAGTGTTCATTTCTTAACATTGCGTTCTTGTCACTTAGTCTATCCGTATTTTTTCATTGTTATGCATTTTTGTTAGAAATGTTTGTCTTCAGTTTATAGAAAAGAAGGGGAGGGTGGGGGGTAATTACTTATTGTCTTATTTTTGTTTTATAAATTTGTTGTCTTTTGCTACGGATAATTGCCATTTTTAAGTGTAAATGACGTTTGTACTTTAGAGCAATGTTTTTTGGTTTGTTTTTGTTTTTGACGCCTCTTTTTCCAAAAGTTCTCGCCCTAACATAGTCGTGTAGAAAAGACCGGATACTTATTATTACTATTCCGGTTAATTAAAAAAATTTTGGCGCATTGGACCAAGGAGCATGTATCTATCATATTCAATCTGAAAGAACCACCAGCATCTCTGTTCCATATCACCATTAACTTAATTGCAATGAATGTCACCCAGAAATTTGAAGGTGCAATGTAGACCAATTCACCGAGCTAGCTGCCTTTACTTAACTTCATCGTAATGGGCCACACTGTCCTAGAAAGCCCCAAACACATGTTTCCCAGTGCTGCGGTGACGCCTCTGACAGCAGAGTGGGGCTGAGTGACGCTGGAACACTGTTAATAATTCAGACCCGTAGGGCCTGAGGGGGGTTACGGTCTCCACGGAACGTGTGCTTCTCTGGGTCCTTTACTTACACTTCCATGCTCCGGGCAATGGAATGATCACAGCGGTGTGGGACTAGTGTTGAGCTTCCTCTCTCTTCCCATTGTCTCTTCTTCTGTCTGTCTGTCTGTCTGTCTGTCTGTCTCTCTCTCTCTCTCTCTCTCTCTCTCTCTCTCTCTCTCTCTCTCTCTCTCTCTCTCTCTCTCTCTCTCTCTCTCTCTCTCTCTCTCTCTCTCTCTCTCTCTCTCTCTCTCTCTCTCTCTCTCTCTTGTCTCACTTTCTGTCTTTCTATTGTCTCTCCCTCTCTATTGTTTCTCCTACTGCCCCCTTACCCCTATTTTTCTTCCTACCCCAACCTTTTTTCTCTCCCTTCATATCCCTTTCCTTTTCTTTTTTATCTTATCATTCCCTCAGTTTCCCTCTGTTCCGTGAATCATACCACAACTTATTTTGGTGTGTTGTTTTTTTGTTTTGTTTTGTTGTTTTTTTTCATTTTCATCCGAGTGAACTGGGTTTTTTCTTTCTTTTACCTCTCCTTCAAGAGGTCTTGTCTCATTTCCAGAGCTTCGTGTCTCAGGCCAAGAACAGATCATTTACTTTGGATCTCTCTCTCTCTCTCTCTCTCTCTCTCTCTCTCTCTCTCTCTCTCTCTCTCTCTCTCTCTCTCTCTCTCTCTCTCTCCCTGCTTTCCCTCTCCATCTCTCTATCTCTCTCTTTCTCCCTCTATCTGTCTCTCTATCTATCTCCCTCCCTTTCTCATTTCCCCTCACTCTGACAAACGTGTTCCCACCCGTTAATATGGACAGTTTTAATCGTTTTTTCTTTTTCATCTTTTCTAAAATTCCCTTTTTTATATTGACTTTCTATTCTTTTTTTCGGTCCTCGTCCTATGCATTCTCGCAATCTCTCACGATTTTTTCTTTTCCCTACCGTCTTGGCAATCTTTCCCCCCGCCTTTATTTTTTTTAGTCGGCCACATTGTCCCTTTTTCTCTATCGATCTATTTCCCTACCGACATCTTTGCATGTTTCTTTCTCTATCTTTCTATCTGCTCTTTATCTCTTTCCTCTCTCCTCTTTAGCTCTTTCTCTCTCTCTCTCTCTCTCTCTCTCTCTCTCTCTCTCTCTCTCTCTCTCTCTTTCTCTCTCACTCTTTCTTTTTTTGTCACTCTTTCTGCTCTCTCTCTCTCTCTCTTATTCTTTCTTCTCTCATTCTCTCTTTTTCATTCATCACCCTCGTTAGATCCTCCTCTCCCTTTTCCATCCTTCACTCTCTCCTAAACAAAAATCAAAGAACCCCAGATCAATATCCCCAGTCCATTCCTCCCAACACACACACCGCTCACAATCCTTCACCTTCTGTCACTGTAGTAGTTCCCAGACCGCTGCGAATGAGCTGATCTGATGGAACTCCACCCTTCTCTAGCCCGGGTCCTGGTCCTGGTCCTAGCAGGGCGTTCTGAGCCGGGCGCTGAACCCCAGGCTGGAGAGAATGAGTGTCATTAGCCCGGGCTCGAATTGATCACCTTCAGCGGTGGAAAGTGCTAGGTGTCCGATTGTTCTCCTAGTTCTAGCTGGCTCCAGCAGAGATGCTGCTTTTTTAGTCGTTTGAAAGGCTGCCTTGCATCTTAATATCTTAGTCACGTCTCTGTCTCTCC